>JAWNOI010000017.1:0-13198 GCA_035046045.1 Zaprionus bogoriensis
AAGTAAGGTGCCTGTTAACATTACGAAGAATGTTTGATTTTCAACTTTTGGATGCCACGCCCACCGCCCCCAAACTATTGCATTTTAAGAAAAGTAGGGAAATAACAAAACATTTTTTTTACCACTCTTGTAGCTTACCATAGTACAGATCTACCCCATAAATTTCAATCCGATCGGACAATAAACAAAGAAGTTATAGGCGCGAGAAGTTTCCCTTACATCAGCAGAGGCCCGACGCCGACGCCGACGCCGACTGCGCAGGCACAGTCGTCGCGTAGTCAGCGTTCAGTCGGCATGTGCCATTTGCGTCCATGCATGTGTATTATTTGACTTAGAAAATATGCGATGCGTTGTTTTTAGTTCGACGAATAAAAGTAATTAATATTAAAATATATCTTACTGGATGTTGCAAAAAAAATAAAAAAAATCAGTTGTGTTTGGCATTCGAACCTGGGACTCAATGTCACGGAGCCGACAACTCTCACACCAAGCTACCGACGGCAATCAAATTGCCGGTTACAAATTTCGTTCTAATATCTCAGTTGAGGCGCATTGTCTGTTTCTAGTAAATACATACAATGTTTGTGTTTATGTATGCATGTTTTAAGCGCGAAAATTTTTTCATACAGTAGAAGCTCGGCGTCAATGCTTGCGCCGCGCACGCACAGTCGCCGTGCAGTCGGCATGTGCTATTAGCGTCAATGTGTATCTAATTTCGGAAATATGCGATGCGTTGTTAACTTACTTAACTTAACTTACTGTCGAGTGCACTCGACTGTAGTTTTCTTTAATTTTTATACCATTTACCCATTGAAAATGGGTAAAAAATGGTATATTAACTTTGTGAAAATGTATGTAACATGCAGAAGAAGGCGTGGCAGACCAGACAAAGTATATATTACAATCCGTTCGGACAATAAATAAAGAAGTTAAAGTTGTGGGCGCTTAGAATTTTCAACTAAAATGTTGAACTGACGCAGCAGAGGGCCGGCATCAATAAAAATCTCATTTGCCGATCGCACTGTGTAACTGTGTGTGGTCGTGATGGTTGGCTTGCAAGTTTCAAATGCAGGGGGTCGCGGGTTCGAATCCCGCGCTGGACGATTTTTTATACCATTTACCCATTGAAAATGGGTAAAAAATGGTATATTAACTTTGTGCAAATGTATGTAACAGGCAGAAGGAGGCGTGGCAGACCATACAAAGTATATATATTCTTGATCAGCATCAATAGCCGAGTCGATTTGGTCATGTCCGTCTGTCTGTCCGTCTGTCCGTCTGTCCGTCTGTCCGTCTGTCCGTCTGTCCGTCTGTCCGTCTGTATGAACACACAGATCTCAGCTATTAAAAGAGCTAGAGGCACCAGACTTGGTGGGAGTGTGCGTGTATTCAATACACACAAGAAGTTTATTTCAAACTTGATGTGCCACGCCCACCGCCTCCGCAAATCGATAAATGCGTATTTCGATTTTTTCCAAATAATTCAATAACGAAAAGAGATAAACGCACCAAATTTGGTAGGAGGGTGTCTTGCAACATTATGCAGAAGTTGGATTTTAGAATTTTGGATGCCACGCCCACCGCCTCTAAAAAACACATTTTTATAGTTTAAAAGAACACTAGAAAAGCTAGAAGCGCCAAATTTGAAAGTAAGGTGCCTGTTAACATTACGAAGAATGTTTGATTTTCAACTTTTGGATGCCACGCCCACCGCCCCCAAACTATTGCATTTTAAGAAAAGTAGGGAAATAACAAAACATTTTTTTTACCACTCTTGTAGCTTACCATAGTACAGATCTACCCCATAAATTTCAATCCGATCGGACAATAAACAAAGAAGTTATAGGCGCGAGAAGTTTCCCTTACATCAGCAGAGGCCCGACGCCGACGCCGACGCCGACTGCGCAGGCACAGTCGTCGCGTAGTCAGCGTTCAGTCGGCATGTGCCATTTGCGTCCATGCATGTGTATTATTTGACTTAGAAAATATGCGATGCGTTGTTTTTAGTTCGACGAATAAAAGTAATTAATATTAAAATATATCTTACTGGATGTTGCAAAAAAAATAAAAAAAATCAGTTGTGTTTGGCATTCGAACCTGGGACTCAATGTCACGGAGCCGACAACTCTCACACCAAGCTACCGACGGCAATCAAATTGCCGGTTACAAATTTCGTTCTAATATCTCAGTTGAGGCGCATTGTCTGTTTCTAGTAAATACATACAATGTTTGTGTTTATGTATGCATGTTTTAAGCGCGAAAATTTTTTCATACAGTAGAAGCTCGGCGTCAATGCTTGCGCCGCGCACGCACAGTCGCCGTGCAGTCGGCATGTGCTATTAGCGTCAATGTGTATCTAATTTCGGAAATATGCGATGCGTTGTTAACTTACTTAACTTAACTTACTGTCGAGTGCACTCGACTGTAGTTTTCTTTAATTTTTATACCATTTACCCATTGAAAATGGGTAAAAAATGGTATATTAACTTTGTGAAAATGTATGTAACATGCAGAAGAAGGCGTGGCAGACCAGACAAAGTATATATTACAATCCGTTCGGACAATAAATAAAGAAGTTAAAGTTGTGGGCGCTTAGAATTTTCAACTAAAATGTTGAACTGACGCAGCAGAGGGCCGGCATCAATAAAAATCTCATTTGCCGATCGCACTGTGTAACTGTGTGTGGTCGTGATGGTTGGCTTGCAAGTTTCAAATGCAGGGGGTCGCGGGTTCGAATCCCGCGCTGGACGATTTTTTTTATTATTTTTAAATAATTTTGCACTGTACCGAAAAATATAGTATGATATTTTTAATCAAATTGACGAACATAGATGATGCAAAAAAAATAAGAAAAACCAATAATTTGTTCTTAGCAATACAGAAGGAAGCCTGTGTTGGGAATCGAAACTGAAAATTAAAGTTATGATGCAAAAAAAAAAAAATAATTGTTTGTTCTTTAGCCCGCTGGGAATCGAACCGGGTACATAAAGTTACCAAGCCGACAACTATCACACCACACCACCGACGGCAATCAAAATGCCGGTTACAAATTTCGACCTAATATCTCAGTTGAGGCACATTGTTTGTTCCTAGTAAATACATATGAATGTATGTATTTATGTATAGTTATGTATGTATTTATGTATAATATATATGTATGTATGGGACGTGCAACCCAATGCGCACTAAGGAAACATATTGTTAATAAATGTATATTTATATTTAATTGCATTAATATACATTTATGGTATAATTCAATATTAAATTTTATTATCTTCGTGATTATATTTAAATGTCAACATATATCGATATCAGCGCATATCGATAAGTCGAACAACGTCTCTAAGGCTGCTCAATATAATCACTTTTTAGCTTGCGATTGGCGTGTGCGGTTGTGATTATTTCGTCGATACCGATTTTCGATTTTCATTAAATTAAATTATTTTTATTAATTTTCACTATTTAACTTTTAAATATTGTCTCTGAAAATAATTCGCGAATGTTGTCCGCTTTGATTTTATTAAAATTGTGAACAAAATTATATTATCGACAAAATTATTTACCGCGCATAATTTTGGCCGTGTGTGTGTGTGTGATAGTGTTAGTGCTTTTTAGGAACTTTGTGTATACGCATCTATACATACATGTATGTATGTGAAATTGCGCTCTTTTGCGTGCAGTTTTGTCAAAATACGTTACATGTGACGTATGAGTACATATGCACTTGCGCTTTGTATGTGAAATTAAATGACTGCAGTGTGTACGATTAAAGTGAATATCGGTATCGGTTCGTGCCGCGAAGCGAATAAGAATTAAAATAGATTAATAAATTATTATTCATTGGTGCTGCTGAAATCGCAAGTAACAAATTTATATTTATATATTATTATTTCATATTTAAATATATAAATAATATTGATGAATGTTAATAATACATTCAAAATTATATAATACTAATAGTGTTATTTATATATAATTATATAATATAATACTATATTATATTATTACTATATCTATATTTATATATATCATATATACATATAAATATATATATTTATACATATTTATTTATATATATATATTAATTAATTAATTTTTCTTTTTATTATTAATTCATACGTATATAAATAATGCCTAGGCTTAATAGAAGCACAGCTGACAGTAGGTCTCAAAGTCGAAGACTTAGAAATCAGTTTAATAGGTCCATTGTAGAATATGTTCAGCAAGAAAGGCAGCATAATGCAGAGTTTCAACGAGAACGTAGGGAAAATGTCGAGTTGAGCCAAGCTGATAGGGTAATCGATTCAATTCGGAGGACAATTCGTCGAACGAATTCCTCAGTTAGGGTAGTAGAACAGGTTGAGAATACTTCGCGTCGTTCGAGGCGCCGACAAGACCCGATTTATCGGGCAGACGAAAGAGGACAGGATTCTGTTCGTAGGACAATTCTGCGAACGAATCCTTCAGTAAGGGCACTAGAGCAGGCTGACAACACTTTGGGTCGATCGAGGCGCCGACAAGACCCGATTTATCGGGCAGACGAAAGAGGACAGGATTCTGTTCGTAGGACAGTTCGGCGAATGAATCCTTCAGTAAGGGCACTAGAGCAGGTTGAGAATACTTCGCGTCGTTCGAGGCGCCGACAAGACCCGATTTATCGGGCAGACGAAAGAGGACAGGATTCTGTTCGTAGGACAATTCGTCGAACGAATCCTTCAGTAAGGACAGTAGAGCAGGAAGACAACACTTTGCGTCGATCGAGGCGCCGACAAGACCCGATTTATCGGGCAGATGAAAGAGGACAGGATTCTGTTCGTAGGACAATTCGGCGAACGAATCCTTCAGTAAGAACACTAGAGCAGGCTGATAACACTTTGGGTCGATCGAGGCGCCGACAAGACCCGATTTATCGGGCAGACGAAAGAGGACAGGATTCTGTTCGTAGGACAGTTCGGCGAATGAATCCTTCAGTAAGGGCACTAGAGCAGGTTGAGAATACTTCGCGTCGTTCGAGGCGCCGACAAGACCCGATTTATCGGGCAGACGAAAGAGGACAGGATTCTGTTCGTAGGACAATTCGTCGAACGAATCCTTCAGTAAGGGCAGTAGAGCAGGAAGACAACACTTTGCGTCGATCGAGGCGCCGACAAGACCCGGTTTATCGGGCAATCGAAAGAGGTCAGGATTCCGTTCGTAGAACAGTTCGCCGAACCAATCCCGTAGTTAGAGCAAGGGAACAATTAGCAAATACATCGGGTCGATCGAGGCGCCGACAAAACCCTCTTTATCGAGCAGACGAGCGCGAACAAGATGCAATTAGACGAGCTAGCCAACGACAAGACTTAGAGAGGAGAATCTTGGAGAGAGCTTTAGATAGGAGTCAAAGGTCTCAAGTCAGAGATAATCCAATTCGTAGAATTCTTGAACAGGCACGCAATACAAGTGCAAGACGAAGTGCTCGAATTCGAGCAAGACAGGAGGCTTTTGATGCAAATAGGAGCTTATCGCAGAGAGTTAGTCAGTATAGAAGTAACTCTATAAATAGAATAGCAGAGAATAGGAGAAACTCGACCCGAAACAGGATAGAACGAGCGAATACCTTGCCAGAAGATAGAGTGTCTCGGAATAGAGTCGTTAGCTTAGATGCTCTAATAGCCACATTTAATATGACAGTAAAGCAGGGTCCTGATCAGGTTTGCATTTGCTGCAAAGGTTTGTGGTTTCCGCATCAAGTGGACAAAATCTCTCGTGAGTTTATAGAGGAAAAGTGCAGTGAGGCAGATAGTGTAGATATTTTATATCTTTCCTCTATATTCCCATCTCACAACGATAGGTATAGCTTTTGTAAAACTTGCAGCCACAGCATAAAATCAGGTAAAAAACCTAAGGCTTCCATAACGAATGGCTTAGATTTCCCAGAGCTTCCCGAATGTTTGAAAGGCTTAACGCCTTTAGAAGAAAGGCTTATTTCCCCACGCCTTCCTTTCATGATAATTAAGTCTTTAGGATATGGTCGTCAAAGCGCCATTAAAGGAGCAGTAGTCAATGTCCCGATTCCAGTTGCAAATGTTGTAACTTCCCTTCCCAGGGCATTTAACGAAGCCGATGTAGTTCAGATACACCTAAAGCGTAGGATGGAATATAACCATGATTTCATGGCTGAAACCATTAGGCCTTCAAAAATTGCTGATGCAATTAGGTATTTAGTCAATACAGAGCTCTATAGGAAACACCAAGTTACTATCAATGAACAGTGGTTGTCTTCCTATTCTTCTGAGACTGTACCATTTGTTGCATCGGCAGATGATAGGGATATTGTTTCCCAATTATTAGAAAGAGCTGCTCAAGGTAATGAGCAAAATAGAATTGATGAAGAGGAAGATTTAAATCCTGGAGGTCAAGAGACTTTCATGGAAAATGTTCCAGTTGCCCCCATTACCAGGATTGCTATAGCTCCTGGAGAAGGCCAGCGACCTCTGGATATGATTGAAGATTGTGATTCAGAGGAGTTGGCCTTTCCCACAATATTTGCGGGCATTAAAAGAAAATGTAAGGAGAGTTTTACAACCATTGTAAGGTCCGAGCTTAGGAATTTCGATAGAAGAGGTTGTAGAACTGATAAATTGTTTCATAACTTTAAAAAGTTAGAAATGATTAACATTAGGAATAACACGTCAATTTGCTTAAGAAAGCACTCCGCCACTCAAGGCATTTCGGCTGCAGACGTGCAAAATCAGGAAACATTAAGAAATTTAATTCTACACGACGATGGCTATAGGGTTTTAAGAGGTATTCGCTATTCTCCTGCTCATTGGGAAGAGGAGAAGAAGAAAGTTATGGCTATGATTAGGCAAATCGGTCTTCCGACTTTTTTTATAACATTTTCCGCAGCGGAAACTCGATGGACAGAGCTTTTAGTCTTATTGTCTAAAAATGTAGACAAGCAAGACATTTCTGAAGTAGCAGCTTCAGAATTAAGTTTTAATGAAAAAGCTCGTCTCATTAGAGCAGATCCTGTGACTTGTGCCAGATATTTCGATTACCGGTACAGACAAGTTCTCAAACTAATGAAGAAAGAAGGCGGTATTTTTGGTAGTCATAGGGTTATCAAGTTTTATTGGCGAGTAGAGTTTCAGCAAAGAGGCTCACCACATGTCCATGGCATGTTTTGGTTGAAAGATGCCCCTAAGCTCGATTTACAAGATGAGTCAACATTTGAGCCTGTCAAGAGCTTTATCGATCAGTTTATTACAACTGATGTCAGCTGCCCCGATGTTGCTCCATTTTTGGAATATCAACTTCACAATCATGGGCACTCTTGCAGGCGAGAAGTTAGGTCTAAGCAAATTTGTAGATTCGGTATTCCATACCCTCCCATGCCTCAAACAGAAATTCTATTTCCATTAGGAGAAGATGCTCCAAACTTAGCAGAGCATCGTAGGAACTTTGATAAAATTCAAAATCTGTTAAATTTTTCCTTCGATCGTGAGACCGTAGATAGCTTTAGTAATTTTAATAGTTTTTTGTCCCACGATCAACTTAACTTAAGCTATGAGTGCTACGTTAATGCTCTAAGATCGAGTTTAAAGAAACCTAAAGTGTTTTTAAAGCGATCTTTTGCAGCAATCAAACTTAACGGTTACAATAAGCACCTTCTTTTGCTGCAACGAGCGAATATAGATATTCAATACATTTTAGACCCTTACGCTTGCTGCAGCTATGTCGTTAATTATATTAACAAGTCTCAGCGAGGCATTTCGCTTCTAATGCGTGAAGCAGTAGAAGAAAGTAGGAGAGGCAATGTAACTATTAAACAGAAGTTACAACATTTAGGAAACAAATTTATCTTTGGCACTGAGATTTCAGCGCAGGAAGCCGTCTACTGCTGTTTAGGTTTGCATTTGTCTGCCAGCAGTAGTGCATGTGTTTATATAAACACAGAGGTTCCTGAAAAACGGGTCAGAATGCTGAAATCTAAACAGCAACTTCAAAATCTGCCCGATGACTCTAGAGACATATTTCTCGTAGGGCTTATAGAACACTATGTTCAGCGCCCAGACGCTTTAGAGAGCTTATGCTTAGCTGATTTTGCTGCTTTTTATAGCTATAGCAAATCGGAACGTGGAATTCGCCAGGAAAACTTGGATGACGTTGACGACGAAGTGTCCAGAGCTTCTGAATCAATAGTTTATGCTCTTCGCAATGGTAGTGGCTTTGTTAAAAAGAGGCTGACGCCATGTATAATAAGATATAGAAGATTTAATATTAATATTGATAGAAAAGACTATTTTAGGGAAGTTGTAATGCTATATGCTCCATGGAGAGATGAGCATTTAGATTTAATTACAAAAGACTGTGAATTGTTTTGTAGCCACAATCAGGAGTTAGTAGAGAACAATCGCAGGAAATATAATATATTAGACGACAGGGAACTCCAAGATGCTCTGAGCCATTTAGACAGAGAACAAAATCAGGATAGCGTGGAAAATCAGGAAGTTGAAGATGATGGTTTTAGAGTTTTAGGATTGCCAGAAATAGATCCCAATTTGAATGTTTTAAATGTGAATGGTAATAATGACAATAATGACTTAGAAGATAGTAATGTCCGTTTAATTAAGCTTCCCCCCTTAGTTTCACAGGAAGACTTAGCAAACATTGTTAGATCTCTTAATTTAAAGCAGAAGTTGTATTTTACACATGTCTTGCACAATGCCAAAAACAATTCAATATATCATGAATTCGTGGGTGGTGGTGCGGGAGTCGGAAAGAGCCGACTAATTTCAGCAATCTTTCAGGCGTTGTCCGTTATGTATAATATGATGCCAGGAAGTGACCCCACGTGTATAAAAATCCTTCTTTGCGCCCCAACTGGAAAAGCAGCATTTGGAATTAGTGGTTCAACTCTGCATTCCATGTTTTCACTTCCTATTAACCAATCCCGTGCATCGCCCTTAAGGGCCTTAAGTCATGACTTAGTTAATACTTTGCATTCAAGGTTGATAAACCTTAAAGTTATTATTATTGATGAAATATCAATGGTTAGTTCTCTTATGTTTGCTTATCTAGACTCCCGATTAAAGCAGATTTTCAAAAATACTAATCCATTTGGTGGTGTTTCTGTCATCGTTTTCGGTGATCTAAGACAGTTACAGCCAGTAGGTGGTGGTTGGATCTTTGATCCAAACTTCAGCGATCCCTATCATGAAATATTTGGTAGTTATCTCTGGGATCTTTTTAAGTATTTTGAGCTCACAGAGATAATGCGTCAGCGGGATGACCAACTATTTGCATCTGCTTTAAATAATATGGCATCGGGTTGCATGACAGCCGATGATATTAGCCTTTTCCGATCAAGGGTTTGCGAACCATCAGAAGTGCCCGATGATGCAATTCATGTGTTCTGCAGCAACAAAGAGGTAGACGCTTTCAACACACTGAAACTTAACTCAATTTCTACGGAGCAATTTTTTTCCACCGCTCAGGATTTTATTAAAGCTGGCCATTTAGATTCGGCTAGAAAGCAAAGGATTTTAGAAGAAGTAAAGGGGTTTAAAACGTCTGCTACACAGGGACTTTGCATGTCCCTGATCCTTAAAACTACTGCCAAGTACATGATGACGGTTAATGTAGATACCGGAGATGGTTTAGTAAACGGAGCATCAGGTATACTTATGCAGATAGATTTCGATGCATCCAACAGTCCCAATGTTCTATGGATGCAATTTTCCGAAGAAAGTGTAGGAGTTCTTGCGCGTTCAAAATGTATGCATAGTACAGAAACTTCATGGACTCCAATTCAGAAAATTGTAAGAAATTTTCAATATAGTAATAACGCGCAAGTTAGCATTGACCGTAGGCAGTTTCCGATTGTACCTGCTGAAGGTATCACTATTCACAAAAGTCAGGGAGCAACTTACAGCAAGGTGGTAGTCCATGCTCATTCCAGAATGCAGAGAGCTGCATTATACGTCGCTTGTAGTAGAGCAACTAATGCGTTAGGTCTTTATATTATTGGAACTTTCGTTCCCCCTAGACCTCCACTAAGTAATGATAAGGTGAAAGCCCAATTGGAGAAATTGCGGACTGAAAAACTACTGGTAACTCATTACGATTATTTAGTCGACAGTTCCGCCTTAGACATTATTTTCCATAATACTCAGAGCCTGAATATGCATCTTGACGATGTTCAATCAGATAGGCTGATGCTTCAGTCATCGGTATTATGCTTTGTGGAGACATCCATATCGAGTGAAAATGTCGAAATTCCAGGGTTCACAATTGTTGTCCGACTTGAAGCAATAAGGCCTTTAACAGGCATACTAGTCTATGTTAGAAATGAGCTTGTAGGTAAAGTTTCGCAATGCTCAAGTGGTAGAAAAATGATTGGTTCAGTAGTTTTTGAGTTCGGCATATTTAGGTATAATGCCATAAGTTTTATTATAATTTATAAAAGTCCGAATTATTGTTCGACAACATTTAAAACAGAATTTGAGGATCTTCTTGGGCAATATGAATGTTTAGGGTCGAATTTAATTATTCTAGGAGATTTCAACTTATGCTTAAAAAGTTTTAATAGGTGTAGGGAGATATACAATTCCTTGATAAGCAAAGGATATAGAAGCTTGATAGATTTGAAAACGTCCACTACCAATATGGACACACATATTGATTGGGCGTTCTCAAATATAGATTTTAATAGAATTAGTGCTAAAACTTTTGAGCTAGTTCATAGCCATCATAATGGAATCTCTGTTAGTGTTGAGGAGAGCAGAGATTAGGCAGCCCTAGATAGGTTTTTCATTTAAGTAGGTTGTGTTGAGGTTAGTAAGATTAGGTCTTGATTAGCTTTTTGAGTAGGTGGATAGGTATTTATATGTATATATGTAAATATATATAAATATTTTAAGTAATTAAAAAATAATAAGTTATGAACAGTAAGCTAATTACCCGGCCATTGAAAATGAGCGAAAAGGGTATATTAATTTATAACTTTTAATTTTTTTTGCCATTGAAGGCAAGTTTTATTAAACCATTTTATTATTTATTATTTTCTTGGGGAACTATGGAACCGATATTGATCAGTTCTAGTCGACTCGTAGGTCACCAAATCTCTGTTTTGGAGAATTGACCCCATTAATATATTAATGGCCTCCCCGTGGTGTTCCCTGGGTACCGATCATCGGATCGGGAGCAAATTCGAGCGGCGTAAATTATTGCTGTATATATAAAATATTATTTATTATTATATATATATTGAGGCATACAGGGTATTTTACATTCAAAGCGCTTGATTATAAAGTTTTTAACTAGATTTAATTTGTATTATTTCTTCGAATAGGGTAAATGGTATCTTACAGTCGCGCGCGCTCGACTGTAGCTTTCCCTACTTGTTTGACTTAGAAAATATGCGATGCGTTGTTTTTAGTTCGACGAATAAAAGTAATTAATATTAAAATATATCTTACTGGATGTTGCAAAAAAAATAAAAAAAATCAGTTGTGTTTGGCATTCGAACCTGGGACTCAATGTCACGGAGCCGACAACTCTCACACCAAGCTACCGACGGCAATCAAATTGCCGGTTACAAATTTCGTTCTAATATCTCAGTTGAGGCGCATTGTCTGTTTCTAGTAAATACATACAATGTTTGTGTTTATGTATGCATGTTTTAAGCGCGAAAATTTTTTCATACAGTAGAAGCTCGGCGTCAATGCTTGCGCCGCGCACGCACAGTCGCCGTGCAGTCGGCATGTGCTATTAGCGTCAATGTGTATCTAATTTCGGAAATATGCGATGCGTTGTTAACTTACTTAACTTAACTTACTGTCGAGTGCACTCGACTGTAGTTTTCTTTAATTTTTATACCATTTACCCATTGAAAATGGGTAAAAAATGGTATATTAACTTTGTGAAAATGTATGTAACATGCAGAAGAAGGCGTGGCAGACCAGACAAAGTATATATTACAATCCGTTCGGACAATAAATAAAGAAGTTAAAGTTGTGGGCGCTTAGAATTTTCAACTAAAATGTTGAACTGACGCAGCAGAGGGCCGGCATCAATAAAAATCTCATTTGCCGATCGCACTGTGTAACTGTGTGTGGTCGTGATGGTTGGCTTGCAAGTTTCAAATGCAGGGGGTCGCGGGTTCGAATCCCGCGCTGGACGATTTTTTTTATTATACCATTTACCCATTGAAAATGGGTAAAAAATGGTATATTAACTTTGTGCAAATGTATGTAACAGGCAGAAGGAGGCGTGGCAGACCATACAAAGTATATATATTCTTGATCAGCATCAATAGCCGAGTCGATTTGGTCATGTCCGTCTGTCTGTCCGTCTGTCCGTCTGTCCGTCTGTCCGTCTGTCCGTCTGTCCGTCTGTCCGTCTGTATGAACACACAGATCTCAGCTATTAAAAGAGCTAGAGGCACCAGACTTGGTGGGAGTGTGCGTGTATTCAATACACACAAGAAGTTTATTTCAAACTTGATGTGCCACGCCCACCGCCTCCGCAAATCGATAAATGCGTATTTCGATTTTTTCCAAATAATTCAATAACAAAAAGAGATAAACGCACCAAATTTGGTAGGGGGTTGTCTTGCAACATTATGCAGAAGTTGGATTTTAGACTTTTGGATGCCACGCCCACCGCCTCTAAAAAACACATTTTTATAGTTTAAAAGAACACTAGAAAAGCTAGAAGCACCAAATTTGGAAGTAAGGTGCCTGGTAACATTACAGAGAATGCGGAATTTCAACTTTTGGATGCCACGCCTACCGCCCCCAAAAATCGATTTTGTAAATCGGTAAATCAAATTATAGGAAAAGTAGAAAAGTTTCCGAAATTTTTTTTAGGTATTATTGTAGATAATAATAATTTTGACCAACCCTATAAATTTAAATCCGATCGGACAATAAACACAGAAGTTATAGGCACGAGAAGTTTCGCTCACAGCAGTAGAGGCCCGACGCCGACGCCGACTGCGCACGCCGACTGCGCACGCACAGTCGTCGTGTAGTCAGTGTGCAGTCGGCATGTGCCATTAGCGTCAAAGCATGTGAATTTGTCCTCGAAAATATGCGATGCATTGTTATTCGCCGAATAAAAGTAATTAATATTAAGAATTAGTTTTTAACAGCGAAAGGTAAATGGTATCTTACTGTCGAGTGCACTCGACTGTAGCTTTCTTCACTTG
>JAWNOI010000018.1:0-102371 GCA_035046045.1 Zaprionus bogoriensis
TAACATTACGGAGAATTTTTGATTTTCAACTTTTGGATGCCACGCCCACCGCCCCCAAACTATTGCATTTTAAGAAAAGTAGGGAAATAACAAAACATTTTTTAACACTCTTGTAGCTTACCATAGTACAGATCTACCCTATAAATTTCAATCCGATCGGACAATAAACACAGAAGTTATAGGCACGAGAAGTTTCGCTCACAGCAGTAGAGGCCCGACGCCGACGCCGACGCCGACGCCGACGCCGACGCCGACTGCGCACGCCGACTGCGCATGCACAGTCGTCGTGTAGTCAGTGTGCAGTCGGCATGTGCCATTAGCGTCAATGCATGTGAATTTGTCCTCGAAAATATGCGATGCGTTGTTATTCGCCGAATAAAAGTAATTAATATTAAGAATTAGTTTTTAACAGCGAAAGGTAAATGGTATCTTACTGTCGAGTGCACTCGACTGTAGCTTTCTTCACTTGTTTTTTAATAATTTTGCACTATATGAAAAGTATATTATGCAAAAAAAAAAAGAAAAACCAAAAACTTTTTCTAAGCAATACAAAAAAAAGAAGACTGCGCTGGGATTCGAACCGGGGACATTTAGTTATAGAGCTGACAACTCTCACAACAAATCACTGAAGCACATGGTCTGTTCCTAGGCGCGAGAAGTTTTGCATACAGCAGCAGAGACGGAGCAGAGGCTCGGCTTCAATGCTTGCGCCGACTGCGCACGCACAATCGGCGTGCAGTCGGCATGTGCCATTAGCGTCAATGCATGTGTATTTAATTTCGGAAATATGCGATGCGTTGTTATTAATTCGAATAAAAGTAATTAATATTAAGAGTTATTTTTAGCAGCCAAAGGTAAATTATAACTTACTGTCGAGTGCACTCGACTGTAGCTTTCTTCAATTTTTTTTTTTAATAACAAAGAAGTTATAGGAGTTCGAATTCCCCATACAAAGTTATGGGCGCTAGCGATTCCTAACCAAAACGTTAAATCGACGCAGTAGAGGGCCCGCGTCAATAAAAGCCTAATTTGCCGATCGCATGGCGTAAACTTGTTTGGTCTAGTGGTCCGAATCGTAAGTTACAAAGTTCGTGAGAGTTCTTGGGTTCGAATCTGGCGCGGGGCGATTTTTTTTTCTTAATGTAAATTGCTTTTTTTTTTATTTTTATACCATTTATTTTATTTTGTATTATTTCTTCGAATAGGGTAAATGGTATCTTACAGTCGCGCGCACTCGACTGTAGCTTTCCTTACTTGTTTTATGTTTCATTTTCTTGCCGTGTTGTTGTTGTTGTAGCTATTGTTGCTGTTGTAGCTGTCTTCTTTACATATTTATGTGCGCTTGGCTGGAGACTAAGACGCAGATAGCAGATAGAAGATACATAGATACATATAGATGACCTGTGTGGCATTAGCTTGTTGTTGCTGCTGTTGCTGTTACTGCTGCTGCTGCTGCTGGCTACTGCAACTGTTACAACTCCCCCGGGAGCCGAACCCAAAGACCTCGCGGCGAGCAGTTAGCATCTGTTATGAAAAAGCGTTACGCAAATCGTTTGCCAAGCAAAACAGAAAAACAGAAACACCAACAAATTTCCTGCCCGATCATCAAGAGATGCCGTTGCTGCTGTAGCTGCTGCTGTTGCCGCTGCTGCTGCTGCTGTTGCTGCCTCGCCCCCATGCGGCGCTCTCGATCTATAGCGCGACGGGGCTCTCGTCTTGGCGGCGCGTTGGGCGCGTCTTGCGCTGAAAAGATCAATCAAATTGCCTTTCAGCGCCAACAATGGCAATGATGAGTTTTTGATTGAGTCGAGAGTCGAGTCGGGGGCCACAACATGATATGTGGTTATGGGCCAGCTCTAGGCCGATCCACACTCGCACACACAGACACACTCGCATTTGCCGCCAAACAGATTGCAACATGTGTCCGCCTTTCACACAAGCCAGGTCCAGCCTACCCCTGGCCTTCGCGCTCGCTGTTTGCCGCTTGTCAACTTACACACACGCACAGGAGTACACTCATACACACACACTCACACACACTACACACAACCCCGTAGAGCGCACTTGTGTCTGTTGCAACTGCAAAAGCAGCCACTAAACAAGTGACCCGAAGCGCTCGACGGGTGCATTCGCACTCGCACTCACACTCATGTACTCACACGCTTGCAAAGTGCCCTGCCCTGCCTTTTCCGTCCCTTTCTACGTTGTTTGCCGCTGCGTTTATTTGCAGATTCGCTCGCCCGTGCGCCTCCTGAGCCCGAGAGCCCGAGCGCTCGAGCCTGCTGCACTTGAACATGTTGGCACAGCAGCTGTGTTAATGGTGTCGCCGGCGGGGGGTGGGCAGCGGGCGCGGCGCTGCTGCGTCTATCGAGTGCCCCATTGGCAGGAGTGGACAAATTGCTCTATCGCCATTAACAGTGCCGCACAAACGTATTTGTCTATGTGCCCGAAACTGTTAGCAATATTCCTGCGCAAAGGCCTGAGTGCATTGCGATTCCTCTTCGCATGTGTTTGGCTTGAAAGTATTAACTGATTTTACGGTGTAATTTACAATAAGCCTGCCCCTTTCATCAAATAGTTATGCATGACTTAAAGTGAAATTTTAACAATTTTGAACACATTTTTAATACCATTTTACGAGAGTCTAGTAAAAAGACAAAATATTTGAAAATATATATAATATATTTAGTATATGTTGTTAATCTGGCTAATCGATTAGTTAATATAGTATTATTTTCTTTTATATTTTAAAACTGAACAAGTGAAGAAAGCTACAGTCGAGTGCACTCGACAGTAAGATACCATTTACCTTTCGCTGTTAAAAACTAATTCTTAATATTAATTACTTTTATTCGGCGAATAACAACGCATCGCATATTTTCGAGGACAAATTCACATGCATTGACGCTAATTGCACATGCCGACTGCACACTGACTACACGACGACTGTGCGTGCGCAGTCGGCGTCGGCGTCGGGCCTCTACTGCTGTGAGCGAAACTTCTCGTGCCTATAACTTCTTTGTTTATTGTCCGATCGGATTGAAATTTATAGGGTAGATCTGTACTATGGTAAGCTACAAGAGTGTTAAAAAATGTTTTGTTATTTCCCTACTTTTCTTAAAATGCAATAGTTTGGGGGCGGTGGGCGTGGCATCCAAAAGTTGAAAATCAAAAATTCTCCGTAATGTTACCAGGCACCTTACTTTCAAATTTGGCGCTTCTAGCTTTTCTAGTTTTCTTTTAAACTATAAAAATGTGTTTTTTAGAGGCGGTGGGCGTGGCATCCAAAATTCTAAAATCCAACTTCTGCATAATGTTGCAAGACACCCTCCTACCAAATTTGGTGCGTTTATCTCTTTTCGTTATTGAATTATTTGGAAAAAATCGAAATACGCATTTATCGATTTGCGGAGGCGGTGGGCGTGGCACATCAAGTTTGAAATAAACTTCTTGAATACACGCACACTCCCACCAAGTCTGGTGTCTCTAGCTCTTTTAATAGCTGAGATCTGTGTGTTCATACAGACGGACAGACGGACAGACGAAGTATAATTTATACATCAAAATTAATATTCTTCTAGTATATTTTTCAGCTTCAGTCACAGAACCTGATCACAAAACTAAATTAATATATTTTACTTAACCCCTCTTTATATCCGCTCTGTATAGATACCAAGTAAAATACTAGCAATTGCTGAAGGCAACTATTACATGCGTCTAGACCGTACTTGCACTTGTCTGTCTGCTTATGCGCTCCCTTTTCCATCTCCGGCTCCGTCTCCGGCCTGGCCTTCGCCGTTTCCGTCGTTGACTTTGGCATTTGGCAATTGCATTTAGCGCCAAATCAAATCTGATAATCACGTTAAAAAAACCAAATGCGCTGAAATTAAAAACAAGAACCCGAACGCGCTCGGCATGAGGTCCTGCTGTCCCTTCTGTCGCTGCCACGTAGCGGGTCAACCCCACAAAAAATGCCTGAGCCGAAGCCGGAGCCGGAGCCAGAGCGAGTGCCAAATGCAAAGTCAAAGCCGCAGTTAGAGGCAAAACACCAGACAGCGACAACGACAAAGTGAACTATATCAGGCGCACCTCCCCGCGGTCCACACGCCCGTGCAGCCCTCACGACACACATACATATGTATGCTGTGATTTTCGGGCAGAATTCCCGCTGGGATCACAGAGAGATGCGCCGCTGACATCGCTTGGTTGGCTTTGACATGGCTCGTGTTTGTTTTGCCGCACAGGGACATGTGCAACACTCCGGGGCATACGTATATGTGTACATATGCCATGCCGAGTTTCGAGTGTGTATTTCACGGCCCGTCGAACTCAGTGCCCCGGTACCCCTGTACCCTGGTAGCCCTTACGAGTCAGCCGAGCTCAACCCTCCTCCTCCTCCCCCCACCCTTTCATACTGTGCAACCCTCGACGCGTCGCACTATTTTGTTTGTATTTAGATTGCATTACTAAGCAAATTGCGGAAAAATTAGCGGCTGATTTGGGGATCATCTAATTACGGAGACAATCGCCCATATATCACATTACTTTGATTTTATTTCGAATTACTCGAACTCATCTCACTCACCCTGCCTGCCGGCCAGCGCACAGTGCTGACCCTGCACCGATTGTGCCATATGTGTTCCCCTCGCACTGCATCTGTATCGTTTTCGATTAGCCCTGGCCTGGCCAGGGCACATGGGACCGTTGACGTTTTCGTTTCTTGTTTTGGCCAAATCTCACTGGGAACTTCATCGTCATCATCACCGTCTTCATCAGCGTCATCGTCAGCGTCGTCATCATTTCATCATGCAAATTTTCCAGCCGGTGGAAAAGCGGCGAGAAAAGGGATCCAGTGAGGCGGCAGTGGAAACTTTCGCTGCAAGTTGAAAATGTTCAGCGTTTCACAATGTTATTTTTAGTTT
This sequence comes from Zaprionus bogoriensis, assembly GCA_035046045.1. Lineage (NCBI taxonomy): Eukaryota > Metazoa > Arthropoda > Insecta > Diptera > Drosophilidae > Zaprionus > Zaprionus bogoriensis. Next base: position 4,923 of record JAWNOI010000018.1, read on the forward strand.
CTACTCTATGGGCGAATCGGGACTGCCAACTTGTCAGACTTGAAGACTCTCAAGTGTTCGGTGTATTTTCTGTAGTATTTTTTTATTAGAAGCTATTAATATAGGCTAAATATAACACATATATATGCAGATTTAAAGTGGTATATAGCAGCTTTTTAGATTTTTTTTTTAGATATATACAGCTTTTTGGTGTAACTCACTGAGCTTAATTATACATTATTGGCGCTGCCGACCTTCTGTCTGGTTGTACAACGTTTTATACTGTTTAAAACTGCTTATAGTATATGCAGCGCTGCCAACCTGTTCTTGCTTGACTCTGGCTTACCTACTTACTTACAGTCCCACTATTATAGAAAACACTGCATGGAAAAATCCCTGCTTTATTCAAGCACAATATGGAACATGCCTAGAACTACTAAGCATACAGCACGTTGACGTTTAAGCGGTGCTGCCAACTTGTCGATGTAGTCGAGGGTATTTAAGTGTCGCCATGCGTAGAGAAGGATTTTCTCTTCAGCTTCTTCTGCCGCACAACCAAAAATCCACTTGAGTAAAAGTTAAACAAGTCGAGGCATTCCCCCGTTCGCTTCAGCTACACCCCTCTATCTCTGCTCCGTGTACCGCCCCGCCCCGCAGCTCGTAACATTTTTGTTGTATTTCCGTTTTTCAGTTTTTAACAAAACACAACCGCAGGCGATTTTCCAAAAATGATTTCGGAATGAGTTTTCCCTTTTGCAAAAAGTTACAAAAGTGATTCCAGGCATAAGCAGACGAAAAGACAGACGGACGAGCTGGCGGAGGGACATACTGACAGACTGAGCACGGGACGAGCTGACAGTCAGTCAAAATGGCTGCCAAGCTACTCTTGTTGTTGCCGTTATTGTTGTTGTAGTTGTTTTTGTTGTTGTTGGAGGACTTCTTGTGCCCCAATGAGGGAAAAGTCTTTGAAGACGTTTGATGGGGCGTTGTGGCTGGCGCCTTTGCTGTTGCTGCTGTTGTTGTTGCTGTAGCAGCTACCTGGGCTCAAGCTCAATGACAATTTGGAGCCAAGTTAAAAAAAATAGAAAACAGAGAGGGAGACGAAGAGACAGAGAAAGCCTCTGGCTGGCGGAGTGAGCGAGCAGCCAAGCGAGAGGAACTAGTTCGGAATAGGTGCTTGTGAGGGCTTAGTTTGCAGAGGCAGAGTGCGGAAGAGAGCGACGGATGGGGGAATGGGAGGAGAGAAAAAGATGGAGTGTAGGTAGGAGGGGGAAAGAGAGGGATATGTGCGGGAGCGACTCCGCCCATAGCTATTGGCAACGCTGTTAAATTTCTTTGACTGCTTTCAGCAAGTCCTGCCACTTGAGGCGGCCTCCACATCACTCCTAGTTCGTCCTCTCCTTCCGCCACCATCATGGTGCGCCTCGTTGAGCCTCAGGCTGACTGAGCAAAGGCAATGAAACGCAATAGAAAGCTAAGGCCACAGCCTGTTACGGCTGCCATTGCCTCGATAGGTCGACGGCGACGGAACACCAAACGCCGAGGGTTCCATCCATTGTCTTCGCTTTGAAGCCGCCCAGCTCCGCTCGTCGTCCTCCGGCACTTCGGACCTCTGTGCCGTTGTGTTCCGAGGCCATAAAAGCCGCTAACATTGCTGTCATTCAATAGGCTCGAGTTTAAACAAACTTGCGACAGCTCGAACTATTCACACTTTTCCATGAGTCGGACAAAAAGTGAGCTGAAGAATTTCTCGATTTTTCTTATTGAATTGCGAGCGAAGTGAATTAAGCTCGACATTCTCAATTGGGCTGCGAATTGAGTGTGATTTATATTTACGAAGGAATCCTAAAAAACTTAGTAAATTGAGTTCAACGCAGACTTTAAGGCAAACGAATTGGAAACTTTGAATTTGTCTCAGTTAATCAGAAAACGTGCAGTCTTTCTTTTCTTCTTGTCCAATTTTTCTAGTAACTCCTACAATTAGGATTTAAGTAAAGAACAGAACACTAAATTATAAATAGAATATAAGCAGATCAAGCTTATTTTAAACTTTAAGTGCCATATTTCTATATTTAAACAATACTTAAAGTGTACAAGCTACAAAACTGTCATTTGGCACACAAGCAGGTAGCGATAATTTTGGAGTACCTTGTTAATTTCAAACCGCTGGGACAGTAAGCATATAAGTTATAGACGTACGAACTTTCCCATACAAAAGTTGCAGCGACACAGCAGAAAACCAGCGTCATTGCTTGCGTTTGACTGTGTATATGAAAACGGTGTTGCATGTTTGACAGGATGTGTGAAAAAAGTCAATGCGTGTGAGATTCACAAAGTTGTAAAAGTTAGCGATGTAATGCGTTGGTGTAAATTCGATAAAGAGAAGTTGTTAATATTAAAAAATAATGTTTAACGAGCAAAGTGTGTAAAAAGTATCTTACTGTCGAGTTAACTCGACTATTATATGTAATTTTGTGATATCTACTAAAGTTGTCATATTTTCTTTTGTGCAACACAGTCTCGTTTTATCAACAGCATATGATTTGTCAAGTTCAAGTACATAACTCAATATATCAATGTAATATTCATTGAAATCTGAACGTTTTTTCTGACTTTCAATAATATAAAGCTTACAATATTCTTGGACATGAAGCTAACCTGTAGTTAAAATCAACAAACTAAGAGTTATCAGGATCAGCTGAAGAGTCCGGGTATCTTCTCATTTTATTGAAATATCCTAATTAATAAATTCCTAAATAATCCCATTGAAATAGGATTTTGCTTGGAGCTGAGTAGAAAAATCTGAAAATAGCCGTAATTAATAGAAAGCCATGTGGATATGTGTATTAACTGCCACTTTGTGGGCAGCTAATTATTGTACATATATACACACGTAGGTACATAGGTAACTATATACACATAAAGCTACAGCGAACGCAATGACAACAACTTTTTTGTTGTTTTTGGTTTGAGGTTAGGCTTGGGCCGGGGCTCGCAGCTGGGTGTTGAAGTTGAGCCTGTGCTTGGCATTGGCTTGGAGTAGGGGCTGTGGTTGCGGTTGAGGCTGGGGTTGGGGCCGTGGTCGGGGCTGTGTAGTCGAACGCTGCAGCCTTAAAAGCCTCGCTTCGTTGTGGGTTGCGTCTTTGATTCGTTTCTTCGGCTGCTGCGTGAAAACTCATTCAAACTTAAACGCAATTTTTCTTCCAGCGTAAGCGTGTGTGTGCGTGTGTGGGTGAACACAACTACGGCTCTCCCCTTGACCGCCCCCCTCCCCCACCTCACTCTCTCTCTTTCAGCAGTCTACCTTGACGTGCTTTATGAGATTCGAGCGCTGGTGCAAAGGCAAACGAAATGTGTATAAAAATAAAAAATGATAAAAGTTGGCAGATAAAAATTACACACACGCAGACGCACGCACATATATACAGCTACGTTGCTCGCCAAATCACCTGCATACAAAATGGCGTCGTCGTACCAAAACTCAATTCCAACCCCCAGTCTCAGTCGACGCCTCAACAAGAACAAGACCAACAACAGCAACAACGACAACGACAGCAAGTTGAGAATTGTAATTTTTCTTGGTTCATTTCCTTTGCCATTCTCGTTTCGTTTTTTCTTTCGCCTCTTTGGCTACTTGAGTTGAGAACGTTGCACAGTGGGCCGAAGTTGCATGTCAAGTGTCGAAAAATTCATTTAAATTCACACATTTTATTAAAAGATGTCGAAATTCCACAATTTAATTCGATCATTAAGTCTAATAATTAATAATAAAAAAATTTTTATTTATGCATTTTTATATTTATGATACTATTAAGTTGGTAACAAGTCGAAAATTATATAAATATATATATATATATATATATATATATATATATATATATATATACTATATATATTGTACACTCTCTTCTCTTGTACTTTAGTTTCATTTTTGTTACTGCTTCTTTCGTCATTCTTCTTCTTGTGTTGCTCTGGCCACTTAACAATCTTTGCCTCTGCCTCTCCAGGCTCGGCTGCTTTAGTCCTCGCTGCGTCTTTCATTCGTTGCTCTATATACTTACTGGCCAACTCCTTCGCCCCTAGTTAAGTCACCGCTCCACACACGTACACACACATTGGATAATCTGCTATGGCAGTTCGGCTTTGTGCACATTATTCTTGTTCCACTGTGCGTGCAGCAGTTGTTGTTGTTGTTTTTCGACTACTTGGGAAATTTTTCATGATTTTTCTGCAATATGTGTATGTTGATGCGTGTGTATTTCCCTACGAACACACACACATACACATACAGATATATATGTGTGTGTGCCTGTCTGCATTTTATTTGGCTACTTTCGTTTGGCGCTAAATGCGCTACGATCGAGCTTATGGGTTTGCCATAAAAGCGGAAGCCAGGAGATTGGAATAATGTGCTGCCTAGTCGTTTTGCTAGTCGTTCAACAGTTCAGTTGGCACATTCCCTTGAAACCTCTTTCACTTACGCAGTAAAATCAAAAACTTTTGTCTCAAAGAAAGAACACGAGCTACCGAATCGGGGGAGAAATTTAAGCAATCGACAACTCAAAGTAAGCCATTCAAATCAGATCAGTTAAACGTAGTTCCTCTGCTCTATTTTAAAGCTAAATTTAAGTCTAAAAATAATTTATTTTTATATATTTTAGAATTTGGGATGCATTTGCGTATGGATTTGATCTTAAAATAATATTGAAAGCAAAAAATGTTGAAGCTTAAATTAAGTCAAATTTGAGTTGAGGATCTGCTAAATGGATTTGAGTATTTCGTAGGAATGGTTTAGTGTTAATAAAAATACCGAAACAAAGGAAGGCTTAAATTTTAAAGAACGTTTCAAAAATCTGTTGCTTGCAGTTTATTTTGTTCTGAAACGAATTACAAATTTGACAAAATATATCTTCTGTATTATCCTCTCCTAATAACTAGTATATTTTATACGCCTTAATTTTACATTAACTCGCCTGATTTCCTTCGCAGTGCCCCACTCGAGTCTCTCTGGCCAAACATAAGCTCTGTTTGACTTTCTTTGCACTCTCCCTCCCCACTCATCCTCACTCACTCTTTCGCTGTGTTTCACCCTCTCCCTTGCTCCTCCTCTTTCTATTATTATTTTCTTTTTGTTGGTTTTTTCTTCGTTTTTGTGAGTTTTCTTGTAGAACATAATTTATCTGTTTGTAGAACGAATGATTTAAGGTGCATGTTAAACGAAGTGTGGGCGCAAGAGCGAAGAGTGTGGGCCGGGGCGACGCGTGCAGAAAGGGCCGGTGGGCGGTGTGTGGCGAGAGCAGAGCCGAGCAGAGCTGTGTGGTGGGTGCTTGTGCTCTAGCTCCAGTTCCGGCTCCAGTTCGAGCTCGAGGCGAGGTTGTGAGATTTGGCGAATGGCGGTGACTGTCGCGAATGCAATTTAAATATTTGCATTTGTTTTGGAAATGGAAATTCATGGCACGTGTAATGCGTTCGCCCGTTCCCTTGCCGTTGTTGTTGCCATGGGTGTAGCTGCTGTAGTTGGTCTATTTGGCGTATTTGGTATATCTGGTGCTTTGGTGTTTGGCTGCGCTCGCGATCTCTGTGACCTTAAAGCTTTAAGCTAGCTGCGAGCGCCGCCAGCTGCGGAATTGCATTACACGGTAATTCTCTTGCCTCGCACTGCTTCCCCCTTTTCCCCTCCTGCAGTGCTCTTCATTGCCTTTTTTCGTACTTCTCACATTTTATTTTGCGCGCTCTCCTCTCGTTTTCGCAATGAAATTGAAGGGGGAAAGGCAGCGTCGCAGCATTTACAGTTAACTTCATAAAGAAAATTTAACGAGCAACATCCTGTGCATGGGCATACGACAGCAGTAGAGGAAAGGGTGCAGGAGGGGGCTGCTGGCAACCAGGAGGACGACAACAAGATAAAATGCATGCCTAGCACTGCTTCCAGGTCGACAAAATACATTACACGATGTCGGCCGATGGGCCAGCACAAGGACGCAAGGACACGAGGATAGACACACAAGCAGCCGGCCAAGCAGGCAGCATGAAACGGTAGCAAATAGAACGACACCAGCAACAGAAACAGCCCTACTACCATTCCCAGTCCCAGCCAAAGCCCAAGCCCAAGCCAAGGCCTCAACTCCGCCCCCAAATCCCATTCACCTCCACGAAGCGAAGCGGGGTACCTTCACGGCGCAACACATGCAGCCAGCTGCAAATCCCAACGGTGACGGTGACAGAAATGGCGATGGCAAGGTTGATGGCGAGGCCATCGCAAGTGTCGCGGGGTCGCTGGGTCTGCCGTGCTGCCAATCCAGTGCATCGCAGTTAACGAGTTTTGCTATTTTTATACCCACGCCAGAGATACGACAACTTTGTCGCGCGGCCTGTGGCTGAGAGCTAACTGCGAGTCTACATGAATATATATGCATATGTAGCAGATATAAACTGAAAATTGATCCGGAAAGTGTACCTGAATGTTGATCAGCATTCAAGTCAAATATACGAGGTGTGTTCAAAAAGTAAGGTGACTTTTCAAATTTCGCGGGCAACATATTTTCGATTATCGATTTTTTTGTTTTGTTATATTGGTACACTCTTCCCTAAAATCTGTACCAAGTTTCAATGGAACATCCTATTTTGTTTGGTTGTGAGAGGCGTAAAGTTACAAGTTATTTTGCGAGCTCGGCGATTTTTTGCTATCGAAAAATATGGATCAAAGGATTTGCATCAAATTTGGTGTAAAAAATAAAATTAAGTGCTCTGAAACACTTGAAATGTTGACAGTGGCATACGGTGAAACTGTTCTGAGTAAAAAAAATGTGTACAAGTGGTACAAACTCTTCCAAGATGGCCGGGAAGATGCCAATGACCAGCCTCGCTCTGGACGCCCAAGCACGTCAACAACTGATGAAAACGTTCAAGCAGTGACGAAAATTGTTTTGGAAAATCGTCGAATCACTATCAGAGAAGTTGCTGAAGATGTCGGTATATCGCTTGGCTCGTGCCATGAAATTTTTTCAAACGTTTTGGGTATGAGTCGTGTGTCAGCGAAGTTTGTTCCGAAATTGCTGAATTTTGACCAAAAGAACCGTCGCATGAGCATCGCTCAAGAGCTGTTGAATGACGGCAACGACGACCCAGATTTACTCAAAAGGGTCATTTGGCCCCATGTGACTTTTTCTTGTTCCCAAAACTGAAGAGACCTATGAAAGGACGGAGATTTGCAACGATTGAAGAGATAAAGACTGCATCGCTGCAAGAGCTCAAGGCTATACCGAAAAGTGCTTATGGGAAGTGCTTTGAGGATTGGAAAAACCGTTGGCATAAGTGTATTGTATCTGAGGGGGATTACTTTGAAGGGGACAACATAAATATTGATAAATAAATTAATAGTTTTTCTTGAAAATACAAAGTCACCTTACTTTTTGAACACACCTCGTATATATGATGGTTGGCGGCTCGCAGTTATAATAACTTGACTGACAGTCAAGATCAAGATCAAGGCTAGTCCCTTAAGGCTACATGAATGTATATGCTTATAAGAAAAACACTTTAATAGTAGACATTTGATATAAAAATTTAGGGAAATTTCGTGAGTCATTTCATACCATACATTTATATAGTTTTAACAATACGATTTAACAATTTGAGTTAAGTTAAAAATAAATGGTTGCACCATCCAATAGAACTATTTTTGTATCTTATGAACACTTGTTTTTAGTTTTTAAAATCAATGATTTATGGACTTGATGTCAATACTTGCTAATTATGGAGGTGTGCAAATTATTTCTGTTATTTCAAAACATTCCGGGAGTATATCCATACAGCATGGTCATCATCGTCAGGTGGTACCGAACTATACCATATAGTTTAGTTCATAGTTTCCAATGGTATGCAAATGACTTAGCTTATACAAATTTTAAATTCGATGCAGACTTGAAGTTATGGGTGAAATAAAGTGAACACGGCGAACGGATATCAGAGAATGGCTGAGCAAAATTCAAGGGTATCATATATGGACTTCATTGAGCAGAAGCCTTTGCTTTGTTGTTTGTTATACCATTTACCCATTGAAAATGGGTAAAAAATGGTATATTAACTTTGTGCAAATGTATGTAACAGGCAGAAGGAGGCGTGGCAGACCATACAAAGTATATATATTCTTGATCAGCATCAATAGCCGAGTCGATTTGGTCATGTCCGTCTGTCTGTCCGTCTGTCCGTCTGTCCGTCTGTATGAACACACAGATCTCAGCTATTAAAAGAGCTAGAGGCACCAGACTTGGTGGGAGTGTGCGTGTATTCAATACACACAAGAAGTTTATTTCAAACTTGATGTGCCACGCCCACCGCCTCCGCAAATCGATAAATGCGTATTTCGATTTTTTCCAAATAATTCAATAACGAAAAGAGATAAACGCACCAAATTTGGTAGGAGGGTGTCTTGCAACATTATGCAGAAGTTGGATTTTAGAATTTTGGATGCCACGCCCACCGCCTCTAAAAAACACATTTTTATAGTTTAAAAGAAAACTAGAAAAGCTAGAAGCGCCAAATTTGAAAGTAAGGTGCCTGGTAACATTACGGAGAATGTTTGATTTTCAACTTTTGGATGCCACTCCCACCGCCCCCAAACTATTGCATTTTAAGAAAAGTAGGGAAATAACAAAACATTTTTTAACACTCTTGTAGCTTACCATAGTACAGATCTACCCTATAAATTTCAATCCGATCGGACAATAAACAAAGAAGTTATAGGAGTTTGAATCACCCATATAAAGTTCCAACTAGAATGCTGAACTGACACAGCAGAAGGCCGGCATCAATAAAAGTCTCATTTGCCGATCGCTCCGCGTAACTGTGTGTGGTCTAGATGGTTGCATGCAAGATTCTGGTGCGTGTGGTCGCGGGTTCGAATCCAGCAACGGGCAACTTTTTTTTTTTTTTTTGCCGATCGCACTGCGTAACTGTGTGTGGTCTTGATGGTTGGCTCGCAAGTTTCTGATGCGTGAGGTCGCGGGTTCGAATCCTGCGCTGGGCAATTTTTTTTTTTAATAATTTTGCGCTATATGAAAAATATATTATGCAAAAAAAAAAAAAGAAAAACCAAAAACTTTTTCTAAGCAATACAAAAAAAAGAAGACTGCGCTGGGATTCGAACCGGGGACATTTAGTTATAGAGCTGACAACTCTCACAACAAATCACTGAAGCACATGGTCTGTTCCCAGGCGCGAGAAGTTTTGCATACAGCAGCAGAGACGGAGCAGAGGCTCGGCTTCAATGCTTGCGCCGACTGCGCACGCACAATCGGCGTGCAGTCGGCATGTGCCATTAGCGTCAATGCATGTGTATTTAATTTCGGAAATATGCGATGCGTTGTTATTAATTCGAATAAAAGTAATTAATATTAAGAATTATTTTTAGCAACCAAAGGTAAATTATAACTTACTGTCGAGTGCACTCGACTGTAGCTTTCTTCAATTTTTATTTTTTAATAACAAAGAAGTTTTAGGAGTTCAAATTCCCCATACAAAGTTATGGGCGCTAGCGATTCCTAACCAAAACGTTAAATCGACGCAGTAGAGGGCCCGCGTCAATAAAAGCCTAATTTGCCGATCGCATGGCGTAAACTTGTGTGGTCTAGTGGTTAGAGGTCCGACTCGTAAGTTACAAAGTTCGTGAGAGTTCTTGGGTTCGAATCTGGCGCGGGGCGATTTTTTTTTCTTAATGTAAATTGCTTTTTTTTTTATTTTTATACCATTTATTTTATTTTGTATTATTTCTTCGAATAGGGTAAATGGTATCTTACAGTCGCGCGCGCTCGACTGTAGCTTTCCTTACTTGTTTTGTATTGTGATGTCTGTGTGGTTGTTGTTGTTGTTCTTGTTACAGCAACTGCGCGAGGAAGAACACTTTAAAACAGCATTTCGTTTGGTTTGACAAACGCCAGGACAGGCACAGGCACGGGACAGGCACTAGTACTGGGACTGGCACTGGTACTGGAGAAGCCATCAGCCATCAGCATCACGTCCTCTGTATATCCTGCTATCTGTCAGTCAACCCACCGTCGCAAAATTCACTCACCGTCCAGCACAGTTCCGCCAGCCGCCCCGCCCCTTCTTCAGTCGTTGTTACCGTCTTCATCCCGGCAGATGTGTTTTTTTTTCGGGGGGCACTGGCGACACACCGGGTTAGCCGGGTTGACGTTGCTCGAGCGCTCGAGGGTCTAGTTGGCTGCCTGACTGGATGGATGGACCGACAGAGAAACAGACAGAAAGATAGACAGACAGGCAGGAAGACAGTCCGTAGGCAAGGCTAGATGGGTAGGGAAGGGTGTAGCCGGGCTGCTTGCTGGAAAATGCGAAAATTCAGTTATGAATTCATTTCGAATTGAGGTAACATGATTACCGCTATGATGATGCTCTTCCGCTTCAACATCGTCAATATATTTCGCTTGAGCTGTGTTTATTCACGTGCCTTCCTACAACAAGGGGGTGCAATGGTGGCCAAGGTGTGGAAGGAGGTAGGTGCGGGGGGTCGGACTGCTTGGAGGCGGGGCGAAGGCGCATCCCCCCTTAAATGAGCTTTTGCCACGCAAAGGTGCCGTTGCTCAAATAAACGAACGCCTCGTTGAATTTGCAGCAGGAGGAGGGAGCTGCGAGCTGGCAGCCGACTGCCAACTGGAACGGGAGCTGGCGACAGAGACGGAGCGTTGGGGCAAGCTCGAGTGGTTGTTAAGTGGGGCGACGGTGATGGCGACGGCGACGGCGACGGCGACGACGACGGCGACGGCGCGCACATCTACAAAATGGCTGTCAACAACAACATGGCGTATACGCGTTATGAATACGTATTGCTTGTTTATACATACACACAGTGCTGTGTGTGGGTGGGTGTCTGCCCGTGCTGCCTGTGCATGTGTGTGTGTATGGCACCCAGGTGGCAGTGTGAATGCCTCGCTGGCTGTGTGGATGCGCCAGCGGCGCTTCAAGTACTTAAAATTTCACACTTTTTTTCTTCGGATTGTTGTTGTTGTTGCTGTTGTTGTTTTTGCTCTCGTTGTTGCTGTTGTTGCTGCTGCTGCTGCTGCTGCTTGTTTAAAGAGAAAAAGTTGCTGCCTCAATTTAAAGTTCGAGCTCCGCTGGAATAGGCTAACTTTGATTGGGCAGCAACAGCAGCAACTCGGGAGAAGGGGCAGCGGGCTGCGAGCAGCGGGAGATGCTCGCAAAGTTTCTGGTTATATGAGGCTCAAATTATAAGTTACTCGACGCCGCTGTCCGCTGCAAATGGGACGTGTAATAAGCACCTAAAATTAAACACAAAAAAAAAACACAAAATAAAGCGAAAAGCATTCGAGCGGCAAGGGGCGCCACACTCTGGGTCAGTTGATTAGAATTTATGAACATGGCTTCGGGAAATTAAAGCAGAACGATTCACGGCCTTAAAGTGCGATACGAGTGCTAAACAGAAACGCCCTCCCTCATCTCCCGTTGCTCTCATACGCAATTTCATTTCCAGACAACACACACACACGGCGTATGCGTAATGCCAAAAATAACCAAAACAGCAAAAACCCAAACAGTGCGACACAAAACCTCAAAGCCCACACACACCCACAGGCATACATACATATCTACATTCACGCAAACACACACACACTTCCTCGCTGCAAAAAGTAAATAAATATGCTAATAAATTTTTCAAAATAAATCTGTAATAGATGGAACAGATAGAACTACAAAATAACCAGCGTCAACTAAATGCATTCGCCGGGTGTGCCTTTCAGTTCCTGCCTCCCCTCCCCGCTCATCACTCTCTGCCTCTTTCACTCCATGTGCATCGCTGTCTGTCTATCAGGGAAAACTGTAACCAAGCAACATGGGAAAAGTTTTTAATCCACGTTCGGAAAAATTTTTCACACAAATATTTACACAACTCTTCGCTCTAACGATTTGCGCAAACACGATACACACACACACACACACACACACACACACACACACACACACACACACACACACACACACACACACACACACACACACACACACACACACACACACACACACACACACACACACACACACACACACACACACACACACACACACACACACACATACACACATACACACACACACACGCATACGCGCGCAATTTTTGATGCCGATAAGCACACACATACACACAGACACACAACACACACACTCACACAGTTAGACAGACATTTTAATGTTTGTAAAGCTTTTAAATGCTTCACACATAAATTTTTGCTTTCCGTTTCCTTTTTGCATGTTTGTGTATGCGTGGGAGTGTGTGTGTGTGCTAGTGTGTGTAGGGGGGCAAATGGCAAAACAAATAATAAAGCACTGCGAAAATAAATAAATGAAAAATTGTAATAAGAATTTTTGATATTTTTGCAGAGACAAAAAACTGCCGACAAGGCCGCGCGCACACCCAAAACAAATGATTGAATGACGTGTTGGGTGAAGAGGGAGGGAGGGTTTGTTGGAAGATGGTTGAAGGGGCAACGGGGGTCAGCTGGATGAACGAGGCCTCAGCGCTGCTCGCTGCAAATCTGTTGTTGATTTTCATTTTTGCTGTTTGTCTGCTAAACACAAAACAAACAAAAAGCGCCAACAAATCTCGCAGCTAGGCAAAGTGAACCGAAAGCCGAAAGCCGCACGGCATTTTTCCACAGGGAGCTCAGAGCCCAAGGGCTGCAGGGGGAGGCGGGACTAGGGGGAGAGGTTGCCCTCTGACAGGCGACGCAAATGGGGCTGAGTTGAGTTCGAAGTTTTCACTTCTAATGTTTATACCATTTACCCATTGAAAATGGGTAAAAAATGGTATATTAACTTTGTGCAAATGTATGTAACAGGCAGAAGGAGGCGTGGCAGACCATACAAAGTATATATATTCTTGATCAGCATCAATAGCCGAGTCGATTTGGTCATGTCCGTCTGTCTGTCCGTCTGTCCGTCTGTCCGTCTGTATGAACACACAGATCTCAGCTATTAAAAGAGCTAGAGGCACCAGACTTGGTGGGAGTGTGCGTGTATTCAATACACACAAGAAGTTTATTTCAAACTTGATGTGCCACGCCCACCGCCTCCGCAAATCGATAAATGCGTATTTCGATTTTTTCCAAATAATTCAATAACGAAAAGAGATAAACGCACCAAATTTGGTAGAAGGGTGTCTTGCAACATTATGCAGAAGTTGGATTTTAGAATTTTGGATGCCACGCCCACCGCCTCTAAAAAACACATTTTTATAGTTTAAAAGAAAACTAGAAAAGCTAGAAGCGCCAAATTTGAAAGTAAGGTGCCTGGTAACATTACGGAGAATGTTTGATTTTCAACTTTTGGATGCCACGCCCACCGCCCCCACACTATTGCATTTTAAGAAAAGTAGGGAAATAACAAAACATTTTTTTTAACACTCTTGTAGCTTACCATAGTACAGATCTACCCTATAAATTTCAATCCGATCGGACAATAAACACAGAAGTTATAGGCACGAGAAGTTTCGCTCACAGCAGTAGAGGCCCGACGCCGACGCCGACGCCGACTGCGCACGCCGACTGCGCACGCACAGTCGTCGTGTAGTCAGTGTGCAGTCGGCATGTGCCATTAGCGTCAATGCATGTGAATTTGTCCTCGAAAATATGCGATGCGTTGTTAATCGCCGAATAAAAGTAATTAATATTAAGAATTAGTTTTTAACAGCGAAAGGTAAATGGTATCTTACTGTCGAGTGCACTCGACTGTAGCTTTCTTCACTTGTTTTTTTTTTGGGAATTTCAAAAAATCGATTTATGCATTTATCTAAAATTTATTGAGAGCTGCAATTGAGCTGAAACTCAGCTGGAAGTTAAGGTGAATTAGCCACAGCCGACTATCAGACACCCTGACTATTGCTTGGCTTAAAAGAAATAGTTAATTTTAAATTATATAGTATTTAGAAGCCAAAGAGCAGACAGCCAAAACACTGACTCCATAGAGGTTTAGCCCTTTTAATTATATGAATGAATATGTATTGGATATATATACTGGTTCGGCATCAATCATTAAATCAAAAATCTTTAAATAGTCATTTAAAGATTGTAATATTTTTTTTATGTTTCTTATTTTTAGTTATTTTTTCGAGAAGTGTGCTAATTTTCTGACCCATATTAAAAGACTTTCCGAGTCTTTTCAAAATGTTTAGATACTTCAAAAACATTCGCAATTAAAAAAATTGTTTTCAAAATAAAATGTATAATATGATTGTTACGATAACTAGGACACATGATACTGCGAAATATCATGAATCAATCATCAACTTGATCAGACTTATCACTTTTATATGTGATTATGATATGTCTAGCGTTAGTGTTTTAAGCTGTTGTCGCTAAGCCATAACAAAGCTTCAATTTGCATTATCAATTTACCTTCTCGAAAAGCTCAATAATTAAAAATGGCAATTTTGGGAATCAGAAAACCAAAAATCGAAAGCCCGAAAAAATAAAGATACGGCCAAATGGAGCGAGCCAAATGACAAATGCAAATTGTTATTACAGTATTTTTTGCCATTTTCTGGCATATGCCATAAAATCTGTCATGGCAGACAGCGTGGAGAGAGGGTAGCGGGTGGTGGAGATAGTGAACGGGAGTCGGAGGCAGAGAGAAACAGGGTAAATCGTGCGATAGCAACATAGTTTTTGGGGCCTTTCGCTTAAATTGGCCACCCAAATAGACAACAAAATGAAATAGTCATTGATATGTTATTAAATATGGCGTCGGTTGTGCAAACATACACACACATGTCCACACACACGCGCACACACACACAAACACACATACGAGGAACGAGGGAAATACATAAATTTATGCATATAAATGTACATTGAGAGCATTTAAAGATACACAGCAAAAGATATGGCCACAAATTCCCATTCCTGCCTATCCGCACTCTTCCCCGCCTCTGTGGCACCCACTCGTCAGTATTTGCTTTTCGGGTTTGCTGTCTGTCGTTTTTTTCGCATTGTTTGCTTTGATTTTATTACGATTTTTGTGTTGATTTTGCTTTTATTGCAATTCAATGTGAATACTTTGTTGTTCTTGTTGTTATAGTTGTTGTTGTCATTGTTGTTGTTGGTCTTGTTATGCTTATTGTTGCTGTTGCTATTCTTATTGTTCCTGCTGTGTTACACATTTGTTTTTGCACAAATTCAGCAAAAATCACAAAACCGCACAAAATGCGCTTAGATCAACAGAAAAATAAGTAAAGAAAGCTACAGTCGAGTGAGCTCGACAGTAAGATACCATTTACCCATTTTGGCTTTTCAGAAATACCATAATTCTTAATATTCAATTTTTCTATTTATCGAATTCACAACACGTTGCATCGCACATTTCCACAGATTTGTTGATCTCGCTCTCATTTTTTCACACATACTACCGAACGCATCTGCATTTCCGCTACAAGAACATATTGATCTCACACATATAGTCAAACGCAAGCATTGTCGCTGATCTGTAATGCGTCGCTGGTACTTTAGTATTAAAAAGCCTAAAAACTTCTGTGTTTTTTGTTTGATCTGACTGCAATTTGCAGCGACAATTCATGACATACAGGCAGACAAACAGACAATGCCAAATCGACTTGGTTTTTGATGCTGACGTGGTCTGCCACGAAGTTTTCTGCATGTTACATACATTTTTCCAAAGTTAATATACCTTTTTAACACGTTTTCAATGGGTAAGTGGTATATCAAGACCAAACAAAAGGCGAGCGAGCGAGAGGTAGTACGAGTGCGAGTGAAAGGCAGCGCTTCCAGACAAGCGGAGATATTAAATTCAAGTAACAACTCCTCCCATTCTCTCGCCGAAGCCACAAAGAGAAGAAGAAGCAGCAGAATCAGAAGCAATAAAAATTCATACTACGCTCTTCGTATTTGCTAGATACAGATACATCTCTTCCAACGGGAGGATTTAAAAAGAGTTTTATTGTTGCCCAAAAATATCTTGCAAATTAGTTTTAATGTCTTCAGATGATTTGCGGCAGGGCAATACGAAATGTAAACAGAGGAGCTGAAAGGAAAGCTGCATTTTGCATGTGAAGTTGGAGGTTTTTGGATTTTTTTTGTGGATCTTTGAGTAATAAAAATATCACAGATTTTCTATTAAAATTGTATAAGTTTACTAACCAATTACAACTATAGTATTAAGCTGGGATGGATTTTATTGTATATATAAATCATAAAAGGGATTTTTTTAATTTTTAGTAAGCATATTGACAATTCTCTACTAAGTAAAAATATGTGTAGTTGTAACTATTTCTCTCTCTCCCCATTTTTCTCTGCCTTTTCATAATCACTATTTCTAAGCTTTCATCGAAACCGGCGTAAGAATTTAAATTTAGATTATATTTTAGAAACTTCTCTTTAAATGGTACTAAAATAGACTTTCTGGACCAATTACGATTTTATTTAAGACATATTAGACATTTTTATACCATTTACCCATTGAAAATGGGTAAAAAATGGTATATTAACTTTGTGCAAATGTATGTAACAGGCAGAAGGAGGCGTGGCAGACCATACAAAGTATATATATTCTTGATCAGCATCAATAGCCGAGTCGATTTGGTCATGTCCGTCTGTCTGTCCGTCTGTCCGTCTGTATGAACACACAGATCTCAGCTATTAAAAGAGCTAGAGGCACCAGACTTGGTGAGAGTGTGCGTGTATTCAATACACACAAGAAGTTTATTTCAAACTTGATGTGCCACGCCCACCGCCTCCGCAAATCGATAAATGCGTATTTCGATTTTTTCCAAATAATTCAATAACGAAAAGAGATAAACGCACCAAATTTGGTAGGGGGTTGTCTTGCAACATTATGCAGAAGTTGGATTTTAGACTTTTGGATGCCACGCCCACCGCCTCTAAAAAACACATTTTTATAGTTTCAAAGAACACTAGAAAAGCTAGAAGCACCAAATTTGGAAGTAAGGTGCCTGGTAACATTACGGAGAATGCGAAATTTCAACTTTTGGATGCCACGCCTACCGCCCCCAAAAATCGATTTTGTAAATCGGTAAATCAAATTATAGGAAAAGTAGAAAAGTTTCCGAAATTTTTTTTAGGTATTATTGTAGATAATAATAATATTGACCAACCCTATAAATTTAAATCCGATCGGACAATAAACACAGAAGTTATAGGCACGAGAAGTTTCGCTCACAGCAGTAGAGGCCCGACGCCGACGCCGACGCCGACTGCGCACGCCGACTGCGCACGCACAGTCGTCGTGTAGTCAGTGTGCAGTCGGCATGTGCCATTAGCGTCAATGCATGTGAATTTGTCCTCGAAAATATGCGATGCGTTGTTATTCGCCGAATAAAAGTAATTAAAATTAAGAATTACTTTTTAACAGCGAAAGGTAAATGGTATCTTACTGTCGAGTGCACTCGACTGTAGCTTTCTTCACTTGTTGGCTAAGATGTTCCAAGCTTAAAGAAACGTTTCCCAAAAGTTTGTAATAAGATGTCAGCTTAGTGTGAAAAACGGAACAGTTCGATGAATCGAAGTAAATAAATAAACTATTAAATTGGGAAATTCACAAAGAAACTTATTGAATCGATTTGATGAGGCGATACGACAGTTAAGAGCTAAATGCTGTCAATGCGAGCTTGTTTGGGGTCTTCATCCTTGTCAACCACTTGCTCTTCCCGCAGCCATCTACAAGACGTGAGACGTGTTGGTCATCAATTAGATATTTGTAATTTGCATTAATTTCAATATTGATGTGCAGCATTTCATCAAATTGCAGGCGGGCAACGACAACAGCAGCAGCTGAGACAGCAACAACAATGAGAACAGGCACAGCAATAGCTACAGCAACAACAACAATGGCAAAGGCAACAGCAACTGCAACTGCAATCTGAACACACATCGGTCTAGTTCAGGCTGCATGTAAATTTTCCGGCTCTTGCACAGTATCTTGGTGCATGTATCTACATATGTACGTGTGTGTGCGTTGTAAACGTGTCTGTCTGACTGTGCCTGTATATGTGTGTGTGTTCGTGTGTATATGTTCATAACTCGTGTAATAAAGCTGTCTGTTGTCGCCCGCAACGAACAAGTGTCAGCGACACATATCGACACCACAACAACAACAGCAACAGGAGAAGGGGAAAGAACAACGAGAAGGACAGCGGAAGGAGGAACTCCAGCGAGAGGAGGAGCAATGGAAAGAGGAATAATAAGAGAAGCAACATTGAAAGGAGGAACAAGCGCGAGAGGGGCAACTGTAAAATGGGGAACAGCGAGAGAAGGAATTTGAGCAAAAGTAGGAGTAACGAGAGGAAGAATACTCGTCGCAGAAACCACGAGAAGAGGAATAAGAGGGAGAGGACCAGCATGGAGAGAAAGAACAACAAGAAGAGAAATAGGCAGAAGGAGAAACAAGCTCGCGAGGGCAAGAAGCGAGAGGAGCGAGATGAAGAGAACGAGTAACGAGAGGGAAACAACTATGATAGAAAAGGCACAACGAGTAAGGTAGGCGGAACTACAAAAGGAGGATCAAGAGGAAGAAGATCAGCATAGATATGAGGAGCAAGGAAAGAAGGTACAACAGGTAAGTAGTATTAGTAGTAGGTAGTAGTGAGGGTGAAGGATTAATCAGTAAAGGAACAGTGGGAGAAGGAACATCAAAAGGAAACACGTAGGATATGAAATATAACTAGAGGAGATGGGAAGGATCAGCAGTGAGAGGGAAAACAACGAGAGGAGGAACAGGTGTAAAGAGCAACAAGCGGTGAACAGTGAGAGGAAGAATAAGCGCGAGAGGACTAGAAGTGAGATGGCGAATGCGACGAGTAACGAGCAAGAGGTGCTTCAGCAGAGAGGAGAAGTAACGAGTCACGAGTGGAATAGCGAGCACTGGAACAAATTGCAGGCGGGACCAGCGAGAACAAGAACAGTGAGAAGAGGGACAAATGCGTAAGAGATAGATGGAAAAAGATGATCAAATGGGAGGAGCAAGACGTGGAACAACAAGAGAAGAAACAAGTGAAGAAAGCTACAGTCGAGTGCACTCGACAGTAAGATACCATTTACCTTTCGCTGTTAAAAACTAATTCTTAATATTAATTACTTTTATTCGGCGAATAACAATGCATCGCATATTTTCGAGGACAAATTCACATGCATTGACGCTAATGGCACATGCCGACTGCACACTGACTACGCGACGACTGTGCGTGCGCAGTCGGCGTGCGCAGTCGGCGTCGGCGTCGGCGTCGGGCCTCTACTGCTGTGAGCGAAACTTCTCGTGCCTATAACTTCTGTGTTTATTGTCCGATCGGATTTAAATTTATAGGGTTGGTCAATATTATTATTATCTACAATAATACCTAAAAAAAAATTTCGGAAACTTTTCTACTTTTCCTATAATTTGATTTACCGATTTACAAAATCGATTTTTGGGGGCGGTAGGCGTGGCATCCAAAAGTTGAAATTTCGCATTCTCCGTAATGTTACCAGGCACCTTACTTCCAAATTTGGTGCTTCTAGCTTTTCTAGTGTTCTTTGAAACTATAAAAATGTGTTTTTTAGAGGCGGTGGGCGTGGCATCCAAAAGTCTAAAATCCAACTTCTGCATAATGTTGCAAGACAACCCCCTACCAAATTTGGTGCGTTTATCTCTTTTCGTTATTGAATTATTTGGAAAAAATCGAAATACGCATTTATCGATTTGCGGAGGCGGTGGGCGTGGCACATCAAGTTTGAAATAAACTTCTTGTGTGTATTGAATACACGCACACTCTCACCAAGTCTGGTGCCTCTAGCTCTTTTAATAGCTGAGATCTGTGTGTTCATACAGACGGACAGACGGACAGACGGACAGACAGACGGACATGACCAAATCGACTCGGCTATTGATGCTGATCAAGAATATATATACTTTGTATGGTCTGCCACGCCTCCTTCTGCCTGTTACATACATTTGCACAAAGTTAATATACCATTTTTTACCCATTTTCAATGGGTAAATGTTATAAAAACGGAAGGAACGACAACGAGAGGAACATGAAGTGCCCACGCAGATACTTTGTTCTCTCGGTACGGCTGAGTTCAGAATGGTTCGCTTCACTCCGGCTCGGTACGACTGGGCCCAGCCTAGATGTCTAGATAGATTGCACTAGGTTGTCGACACAGCGACAAGCGGCGAGACAGAGACAGAGACAGAAGCAAAACAGTAGAGGGGGAGGCAGAGTGCGGGCCGCTTGCCGTCCACAGTGCCTGTCAATAAGTGCACACGGGTGCGAATGCCTGTGCGTGTACATACACATGTTTGTCTTGACTGTGAAATGGTCTGCGTCACAGCGAGTGGGAGATTCTCGGGTCTGATTCTCTGGCTAAGCGATGGGCGCTTCATTTGCATTAAATAAGCTGAAATTCAGCAGCGGCACGCTCCATTAAAACGCTTTATGCTCTGCGGTCAGTCGAGCCAGTCGAAAAGTCGTGCAGGGTCCTGTAGAGCCCGGGCAGCCCCGTAGCCCGACAGAGCGACGAACCTAACCCTACTAAGACTAAAATCATGCGAAATTATCGTTTAATTAACCGTAGCGCTAAGCGCTCCATCTGAATGGGAACTCGGGTACCCGGCTACTGGGAACTGCTGCAAGCTGGCGGAAACTGGGCAGCGGGACGTTGGAATGGGAACACGAATAACAGTTTTTTTTTTTTTTTGCTTCCCTCGAGTGCGTCGAGTCAAGAGATTAGTGTAAATTGATGTTGTCCCTGTTGGCGCCGTTGCGCACGACTGAAGTCCCAGGAAGCGAAAGGTCAAGCGCCGTTCTATGCGATTTTCAATGAGGGGAAGGATGTTTACGCTTCAAAATATTTAATGATATCTGCTTCTGTAAGCTATATACTAAAAAATTTATATATTAGCTATACAAACGAGTCTCAATACAATCAAAAGTTCTACTTCGCCAGAGTTATACTACCAAAACAAAGAGACCCTTTGCAAAGTACTGGGGAATAACATAAAGTATCTACCTGCTTAAAGCACACTTTGATGATATTTTCTCCAGAATATGCATCAATAATGACAATAAATCAAAAAAGTCTTCTGTCTCGTTCGATCGATACGCCTTACTTTAACAGAACCTCAGCTTATTCCCAGAAATGTAACCCATTGATGCATTACCGGTTGCAGGTTCTATTTGTGCAACCCTCGCCGCAACGATGGGCCAGCTGGAGCCTTTGCTGGATCGTCGCATGTCTAATTGTCGAGCAGGAGAGGCCAAGTCGGGGACGGGGCGGGCGAAGCGTCACAAGGTGTCAAAGTGACAGGCCTTAATACATTTTCGTACCAATTTTCCAACGGTTTTTGGTGTCATTTCGCTGTGCGGTGCTGGCACACAGCAGCTAAGAGGTATGGAGGGGAGGTACGGGGACAGGTGAGGTGCTGCTGTAGCGGTAGCCCTGGCTGGAACTGCGTGTGCACTCGCATGTGCATGCGACACGCAAGAGCCGCGCAATTCCAAGCTCTCCAGTTCCCTCAGGTGTCAGCGAGGTGGGATAGCAGAACCGATTGAGAGGAGGCGGGGAAGGGGGGGAGGTGGTTGGAGACGAGCGGTGGTTGTGGTCTTCTCAGTTCGGGCCCATGTCGGGCGACCGCATATTGAGCTTATCAAATATTAACACATTTCGTAGCGCTGACACATGCGGGTCCCGCCACATCCTTCTGCTACACCTGCGCCGTCGTCTGCCGTCGGCTTCCGCTGTTACGTGCCTCTCGTCCCCCTCTTTACCTCTAAGCTTTCCTCCTCTCTCTCTCTCTCTGCACGTAACCCAGTCGCTGTCGCAGTCACAGTTCCAGTTCCTGGCCCAGTCCCGGTCCCTGTTCCTAGCCTGCCCACGAGCATGTCCATGTTCATGTCGTGAGCTTAGCGTGAAATGACATTGCGTGTGCACAATGGAAAAGCGGTCAGAAAAACCCGAATACTGAAATACTGAAATACTAAAATACTACACAGTAGCCGGTCCCGACATCGGCTCATATATCATCCGTCGGGATAGGGGGTGCAGAGCGCAAATGGGGCCAGTTAAACGTTAATAGTCTAGGGATATGTGATAGACTGTGTATAGTACAAACGATATGTTCATAGCAAGCTGGGAAATATTCTCGACTTCTAGATGCCCTGCACAAAATGAATGGACAGACAGGCACAAAGAGTGACAGACAAAGAGACAGACCGAATGACAGAAAGATGGCAGACAGTCAGACAGCAACATAGAGAGAGACTGAAAGACATGCAGATGGTCAGACAGAAAGACAGGCAAGCATAAAGAAAGATGTACAGACATACAAGATGACAGACAGACAGAAGAAAGGTGGACAGACACACGGACGGTAAGATAGAGAGAGACAGAAAGACACGCAGATGGTCAGACAGTCAGATAAACAAATAGACAGGCAGACCAACACAAGAGTAAAAGTCGACTGATAGTTTATATATCATGTATTCAAATATAGGCCATATAGAAGGTAGAGGGATCTAGTTTCCAATTAGCGCCGGAAACTCTTGCGGCGAGCCACTTGAACAAGCAAACGCTTAACTGAACTAATAAGCTCGGTAACAAATGTAGTTGTTGTTGTTGTTGTTGCTTCTGCTTTCCAATGGCATTTTGCAGTTGTTTCGTTTTAATGACAAAACACGAGGCGGCAACACATCCCCCCCACACCCAATTCGCCCATACGTCTGTCCGTCCGTTATTCCCGCTGTCCGGACAGCCGACATACATAGTGTCAGGCGCTTGGACGTCTTCGCCGTCGCCGTCGCTGTCGCCTGACACTTGACAGACACGGAGGACAGAGCTCCCTCGAAATTGGAGTAGGTTTGCGTGTCAGCAGCGGTAGCTACAGTAGCTGCAACTCGTGCTCGTACGCAGACACACACATGGCTCAGTTCCGTCTCGGGTTCAGCTCCGCTCGCTCCACTTGCAAGTTCGGTTCCGTTCGTACTCAGTTGAGTTCGTCGGCGGAACCTTCGCTCGTTTGTTCGTGCATGTCTCTTTTCTGTTTTTACAACTTGAACTTTTCAATTTGCTAAGCCTGCGTGTGTCTGTCCGTCTGTCAGTCTGTCAGTCCGTTCGCTCCTGTGTCTGTCTGTCTCATTGATTCGACTTTGTCAATCTCAGTATGTCGGTGAATACACTCGCTCAGCTGCATCAGGACGAAAAGTGCTTTGGTTTGTCAGTTCGCTCAAGGAACAGAGATACAATCTACCACATGCCTAGAGTATATAAAGTCAGCTATGCTTAGGATACCATCAGCCAAAAACTAAATTCTATAGAATTTGAATTAAATTTTTTAAATTTGAATAAATATAATATTTATAATATAATATAATAATAATAATTATAATATAAATATAATATATTTAACATTTTTTTTTTTTGGCTTCATATATCATGATATACGAGGTGTGTTCAAAAAGTAAGGTGACTTTTCAAATTTCGCGGGCGACATATTTTCGATTATCGATTTTTTTGTTTTGTTATATTGGTACACTCTTCCCTAACATCTGTACCAAGTTTCAATGGAACATCCTCTTTTGTTTGGTTGTGAGAGGCGTAAAGTTACAAGTTATTTTGCGAGCTCGGCGATTTTTCGCTATCGAAAAATATGGATCAAAGGATTTGCATCAAATTTTGTGTAAAAAATAAAATTAAGTGCTCTGAAACACTTGAAATGTTGACAGTGGCATACGGTGAAACTGTTCTGAGTAAAAAAATGTGTACAAGTGGTACAAACTCTTCCAAGATGGCCGGGAAGATGCCAATGACCAGCCTCGCTCTGGACGCCCAAGCACGTCAACAACTGATGAAAACGTTCAAGCAGTGACGAAAATTGTTTTGGAAAATCGTCGAATCACTATCAGAGAAGTTGCTGAAGATGTCGGTATATCGCTTGGCTCGTGCCATGAAATTTTTTCAAACGTTTTGGGTATGAGTCGTGTGTCAGCGAGTTTGTTCCGAAATTGCTGAATTTTGACCAAAAGAACCGTCGCATGAGCATCGCTCAAGAGCTGTTGAATGACGTCAACGACGACCCAGATTTACTCAAAAGGGTCATAACTGGTGACGAATCATGGGTATATGGTTATGATATCGAAACCAAAGCCCAATCGTCCCAATGGAAGAGCCCAGGCGAGCCAAGACCGAAAAAAGACTGCATCGCTGCAAGAGCTCAAGGCTATACCGAAAAGTGCTTATGGGAAGTGCTTTGAGGATTGAAAAAACCGTTGGCATAAGTGTATTGTATCTGAGGGGGATTACTTTGAAGGGGACAACATAAATATTGATAAATAAATTAATAGTTTTTCTTGAAAATACAAAGTGAATTTCTGTGAATTTTTTATAGCTCCGTTTACTGTGTGAAATTCATATTTTAGTATGCATTTGTTTTTTCAACTTTTTCGATGTGACTTTTTTTATATGCTTAATAATGTCTTAGTTCTTAAGTTCCTATTGTGCTTAAAATTTATTTACTAAAATTGATTGAATTGAATTGATAGATTGAATTAATATTGAACATATTTTAAAAAATCGGTTCACATTTTGTTTTTATTTCTTATCATATAAATAATAAAAAAAATTAAATAAAAAAACAAGTAAGGAAAGCTACAGTCGAGCGCGCGCGACTGTAAGATACCATTTACCCTATTCGAAGAAATAATACAAAATAAAATAAATGGTATAAAAATAAAAAAAAAGCAATTTACATTAAGAAAAAAAAATCGCCCCGCGCCAGATTCGAACCCAAGAACTCTCACGAACTTTGTAACTTACGAGTCGGACCTCTAACCACTAGACCACACAAGTTTACGCCATGCGATCGGCAAATTAGGCTTTTTTTGACGCGGGCCCTCTACTGCGTCGATTTAACGTTTTGGTTAGGAATCGCTAGCGCCCATAACATTGTATGGGGAATTCGAACTCCTATAACTTCTTTGTTATTAAAAAAAAAAAATTGAAGAAAGCTACAGTCGAGTGCACTCGACAGTAAGTTATAATTTACCTTTGGCTGCTAAAAATAATTCTTAATATTAATTACTTTTATTCGAATTAATAACAACGCATCGCATATTTCCGAAATTAAATACACATGCATTGACGCTAATGGCACATGCCGACTGCACGCCGATTGTGCGTGCGCAGTCGGCGCAAGCATTGAAGCCGTGCCTCTGCTCCGTCTCTGCTGCTGTATGCAAAACTTCTCGCGCCTGGGAACAGACCATGTGCTTCAGTGATTTGTTGTGAGAGTTGTCAGCTCTATAACTAAATGTCCTCGGTTCGAATCCCAGCGCAGTCTTCTTTTTTTTGTATTGCTTAGAAAAAGTTTTTGGTTTTTCTTTTTTTTTTTGCATAATATACTTTTCATATAGCGCAAAATTATTAAAAAACAAGTGAAGAAAGCTACAGTCGAGTGCACTCGACAGTAAGATACCATTTACCTTTCGCTGTTAAAAACTAATTCTTAATATTAATTACTTTTATTCGGCGAATAACAACGCATCGCATATTTTCGAGGACAAATTCACATGCATTGACGCTAATGGCACATGCCGACTGCACACTGACTACACGACGACTGTGCGTGCGCAGTCGGCGTCGGCGTCGGCGTCGGGCCTCTACTGCTGTGAGCGAAACTTCTCGTGCCTATAACTTCTGTGTTTATTGTCCGATCGGATTTAAATTTATAGGGTTGGTCAGTATTATTATTATCTACAATAATACCTAAAAAAAATTTCAGAAACTCTTCTGCTTTTCCTATAATTTGATTTACCGATTTACAAAATCGATTTTTGGGGGCGGTAGGCGTGGCATCCAAAAGTTGAAATTCCGCATTCTCCGTAATGTTACCAGGCACCTTACTTCCAAATTTGGTGCTTCTAGCTTTTCTAGTGTTCTTTTAAACTATAAAAATGTGTTTTTTAGAGGCGGTGGGCGTGGCATCCAAAATTCTAAAATCCAACTTCTGCATAATGTTGCAAGACAACCCCTTACCAAATTTGGCGCGTTTATCTCTTTTCGTTATTGAATTATTTGGAAAAAATCGAAATACGCATTTATCGATTTGCGGAGGCGGTGGGCGTGGCACATCAAGTTTGAAATAAACTTCTTGTGTGTATTGAATACACGCACACTCCCACCAAGTCTGGTGCCTCTAGCTCTTTTAATAGCTGAGATCTGTGTGTTCATACAGACGGACAGACGGACAGACGGACAGACGGACAGCCGGACAGACGGACAGACGGACAGACAGACGGACATAACCAAATCGACTCGGCTATTGATGCTGATCAAGAATATATATACTTTGTATGGTCTGCCACGCCTCCTTCTGCCTGTTACATACATTTGCACAAAGTTAATATACCATTTTTTACCCATTTTCAATGGGTAAATGGTATAAAAAATAAAATTGCCCAGCGCAGGATTCGAACCCGCGACCTCACGCATCAGAAACTTGCGAGCCAACCATCAAGACCACACACAGTTACGCAGTGCGATCGGCAAAAAAAAAAAAAAAATTGCCCGTTGCTGGATTCGAACCCGCGACCACACGCACCAGAATCTTGCATGCAACCATCTAGACCACACACAGTTACGCGGAGCGATCGGCAAATGAGACTTTTATTGATGCCAGCCTTCTGCTGTGTCAGTTCAGCATTCTAGTTGGAACTTTATATGGGAGATTCAAACTCCTATAACTTCTTTGTTTATTGTCCGATCGGATTGAAATTTATAGGGTAGATCTGTACTATGGTAAGCTACAAGAGTGTTAAAAAAAATGTTTTGTTATTTCCCTACTTTTCTTAAAATTCAAAAGTTTGGGGGCGGTGGGCGTGGCATCCAAAAGTTTAAAATCAAACATTCTTCGTAATGTTACCAGGCACCTTACTTTCAAATTTGGCGCTTCTAGCTTTTCTAGTTTTCTTTTAAACTATAAAAATGTGTTTTTTAGAGGCGGTGGGCGTGGCATCAAAAATTCTAAAATCCAACTTCTGCATAATGTTGCAAAACACCCTTCTACCAAATTTGGTGCGTTTATCTCTTTTCGTTATTGAATTATTTGAAAAAAATCGAAATACGCATTTATCGATTTGCGGAGGCGGTGGGCGTGGCACATCAAGTTTGAAATAAACTTCTTGTGTGTATTGAATACACGCACACTCCCACCAAGTCTGGTGCCTCTAGCTCTTTTAATAGCTGAGATCTGTGTGTTCATACAGACGGACAGACGGACAGACAGACGGACATGACCAAATCGACTCGGCTATTGATGCTGATCAAGAATATATATACTTTGTATGGTCTGCCACGCCTCCTTCTGCCTGTTACATACATTTGCACAAAGTTAATATACCATTTTTTACCCATTTTCAATGGGTAAATGGTATAAAAAAATTGCCCAGCGCAGGATTCGAACCCGCGACCTCACGCATCAGAAACTTGCGAGCCAACCATCAAGACCACACACAGTTACGCAGTGCGATCGGCAAAAAAAAAAAAAAAGGTTGCCCGTTGCTGGATTCGAACCCGCGACCACACGCACCAGAATCTTGCATGCAACCACCTAGACCACACACAGTTGCGCGGAGCGATCGGCAAATGATACTTTTATTGATGCCGGCCTTCTGCTGTGTCAGTTCAGCATTCTAGTTGGAATTCTAAGCGCCCACAACTTTATATGGGAGGTTCAAACTCCTATAACTTCTTTGTTTATTGTCCGATCGGATTGGAATTTATAGGGTTGGTCAATATTATTATTATCTACAATAATACCTAAAAAAAAAACTTTTCTACTTTTCCTATAATTTGATTTACCGATTTACAAAATCGATTTTTGGGGGCGGTAGGCGTGGCATCCAAAAGTTGAAATTCCGCATTCTCCGTAATGTTACCAGGCACCTTACTTCCAAATTTGGTGCTTCTAGCTGTTCCAGTGTTCTTTTAAACTATAAAAATGTGTTTTTTAGAGGCGGTGGGCGTGGCATCCAAAAGTCTAAAATCCAACTTCTGCATAATGTTGCAAGACAACCCCCTACCAAATTTGGTGCGTTTATCTCTTTTCGTTATTGAATTATTTGGAAAAAATCGAAATACGCATTTATCGATTTGCGGAGGCGGTGGGCGTGGCACATCAAGTTTGAAATAAACTTCTTGTGTGTATTGAATACACGCACACTCCCACCAAGTCTGGTGCCTCTAGCTCTTTTAATAGCTGAGATCTGTGTGTTCATACAGACGGACATGACCAAATCGACTCGGCTATTGATGCTGATCAAGAATATATATACTTTGTATGGTCAGCCACGCCTCCTTCTGCCTGTTACATACATTTGCACAAAGTTAATATACCATTTTTTACCCATTTTCAATGGGTAAATGGTATAAAAATAATAAAATAAATTTTAGGAAAAACAAGTGAAGAAAGCTACAGTCGAGTGCACTCGACAGTAAGATACCATTTACCTTTCGCTGTTAAAAACTAATTCTTAATATTAATTACTTTTATTCGGCGAATAACAACGCATCGCATATTTTCGAGGACAAATTCACATGCATTGACGCTAATGGCACATGCCGACTGCACACTGACTACACGACGACTGTGCGTGCGCAGTCGGCGTCGGCGTCGGGCCTCTACTGCTGTGAGCGAAACTTCTCGTGCCTATAACTTCTGTGTTTATTGTCCGATCGGATTTAAATTTATAGGGTTGGTCAATATTATTATTATTTACAATAATACCTAAAAAAAATTTTGGAAACTTTTCTGCTTTTCCTATAATTTGATTTACCGATTTACAAAATCGATTTTTGGGGGCGGTAGGCGTGGCATCCAAAAGTTGAAATTCCGCATTCTCCGTAATGTTACCAGGCACCTTACTTCCAAATTTGGTGCTTCTAGCTGTTCCAGTGTTCTTTGAAACTATAAAAATGTGTTTTTTAGAGGCGGTGGGCGTGGCATCCAAAAGTCTAAAATCCAACTTCTGCATAATGTTGCAAGACAACCCCCTACCAAATTTGGTGCGTTTATCTCTTTTCGTTATTGAATTATTTGGATAAAATCGAAATACGCATTTATCGATTTGCGGAGGCGGTGGGCGTGGCACATCAAGTTTGAAATAAACTTCTTGTGTGTATTGAATACACGCACACTCCCACCAAGTCTGGTGCCTCTAGCTCTTTTAATAGCTGAGATCTGTGTGTTCATACAGACGGACAGACGGACAGACAGACGGACATGACCAAATCGACTCGGCTATTGATGCTGATCAAGAATATATATACTTTGTATGGTCTGCCACGCCTCCTTCTGCCTGTTACATACATTTGCACAAAGTTAATATACCATTTTTTACCCATTTTCAATGGGTAAATGGTATAAAAATATCATATATTGCATTAGCATAAATTAGTAATGTTAACTTCGTGTGAGAACATGCCACATTCGTGCTGTGCCACATGCCTCGTGGACAATTGTTGTACTGATTGTTTTTGTTGTTGTTGCTGCTGTTGTTGCTGCTTGCACTGTCTTTCGACAGCTCCAAATCAAACATAGTTGGCTGTCATTGTGTGGCACGCACACTTCATGCGCCACAGAAACGGTTGCAAGTAGCCCGCCTGCTCGGCTGCTTGCTTGCCCCGCACGTTGCCAGTTGTATTCAATGAGTCATAATAATCGTACGATAATTGTGAATGGGAGAGCGAGAGTTGCTGCCACATAATTGACTCGGCGTGGAAAAATTGAGTCATTAGGCGTGCGGTGGTCAGGGCAATCTGGCAATCAGCAGACAACAACAACAACGACAACAACAGCAACGACAACAAATGAAAACAACCGACAACAAACAACGACAACAAAGAAACGACGGCGATCAGCCTCCATTAACCGATCAAAGCATCTTTAGGATCCAAGCTATAGGCCAATTTTGCGGTTGTACGTTATATGTGGCGGTACAGTGAGGCGTCGCCAGCACGAACTGGAAACTGTATAGTCGAATGGGACACAGTCAAGAGGTTATAATCTCTAGACTAAGCCCTGTTTTCGACTCTCACTGCGGTTGCAGCCAACGAGTGTCGACCGTACATGATTACACATGTCTGTGCATGTAGCTGTGCCCGCTGCAAATGATCATCGGGCGAGGAAGAGGAGCAGCAGGGGGAGAGCGTGTGACTAACTAAGCTGCAAGTTCGGAAGCATTTATCACGACGCTGCTGCCCGCCCGCGCTGCCGCTCTTGCTCCGGCTCCAGCTGCTGCTCCTGCTTCATCTTCATCGTCTGCCCTTGCTCCTGGCCCCTGCGCACATGACATGTGCCATGAGTGATGATGGAAGTGGCGCATCTAAATCTTAATCTGAACTTGAGCTGCAGGATACTAGGCTAGTAGGCTGAGGAGTAGCTAGGGATGGGGGGCGTGGCAGACCTGCCATTTAATGTTAACAAATTCATTTTTGGCGACAAACGGAAACGGAAAGGCACACAGTGCAAAGCACAGTACTGCAGAGAAAGTGTGTGTGAGAGAGAGCGAGAGGAAGAAAGAGAGAGGGAGAGAGAGAGTGGGGCAGCAGCAAGAAACCGATTACACTCAGTCTGCCTGCCTGACGGTCGCCACTTCCCAGCTCTCTTCTCGGCGTCTCTGCTCACCCCCTTGGCCCACTTCAGTGGCATGGCCATCAGTCAAGCGTGGGCCTGGGCCCGAGCCCGGGCTAACCGACCCGCCCCGCACACTACGGCTACGGCCTATGCCGGCTGTCCTGCCACTGATAAACGCACGTCACACGTCAGCTCAGGGGTAGCTGAGTCCGACTCCGACTCCGACGCCGACTCCCTGTCCGAGTCCTTGTGCCTTTGTGGATTGATGGCCGGACAGATTGAACGTTGCACGTTGCGCGTTGCACGTCGCATGTTGCAGGACGCAGCGCTGCGGGCCTGGGCTCGGCGCGCTGATGGACGTTTAATATGCGTTTTAGACAAGGATATAGCTTCCAGTGTGCGTATGCGTGTGTGTGCGTGTATGTGTGTGTGTGTGTGTGTGAAGTGCAACGCTTGCCTGCACGGCTCGTTGCACGTTTTCTGCCCCTCCCACTGCCCTGCTACGAACATTTTGCAACGCCTGCAAATGTATTTGGATTTGGGCATCTGGCGAGCAGCAAATTCGTCATGGCCAGAGATGTTGGTCAGTAGCAGCAACAACAGAAGCAACAACAACAACAACAGCAGCAGCAGCAGCAACAACAACAACACGATTGTTTGGCATTAAATGCTATCATGCTGCCGTGTCCAGGCCACATCGAGCGTCCAGGGTACTCCATGGCATATTGTTGCTACTACGCAGTGCGTTGTTCATAGTTCTCCCCTCCCCTGCCCGCCGGCTGCCTCCCTTCCTTGCAGCAGCCCCTGCCCCAAACGTGTTGCAGTTGCTCGTTTCTTGCTGCTCGTCGTAGGTGTGAATGCGCGCACATGTGTGGAACAAAGGCGCAACTGCCCCTGCTCCTACTCACTTCTGACCCCTCACCTCTGCAGAGCTCCGGCCTGCTTCAGATCCCACCCACTCGCACACACAGACGCACACACAATCGAGCTGTGCTTGCAAGTTGGTGCGAGTTCCAGTCCGAGTTGCAGCCACGGCTCGAGTTCAACAAGAACAGACACGCATGTGCATGTCCACAACATTAATAATGTTGCCCCGATATTAGCCACGCATATTAACTTTCGCATGTGTCTGTGCCTGGCCCCCGCTGCTGTTGTTTTTGTTGTTGTTGCTGTTGTTGTTTCGGCTGTGTGCTTAAAGAGCAGTGTGCAACGCTTTCAGCTGAGCAATGTGCACAACGCACGCAGACACACACACACACACGCACACACACCTAGCGCTGGGAAGAGCTTGCTCTCGTACATTTCCAGCTAATTACTTCTATTCTTAGAAGTCTTCTATCTTCCAAGATACAACAAACTGAAGCCAATAAATGGTATCTGCAGCATACGAAAATGTATTCAACTAGAACACAAGTATCTTTGAGATACTTACGTTAACTTATTTAAAACTCAAATCTTCTTTTAAGATAATTATTATATATAACTATTTACAGGTTCGACGGACCCATCTGACGACGCCATAACTTTTGAGAGAGATGCCAGATCGCTTAATGACATACCGCGTTTGAAGCGTCAGTCCAAGCAGATTTTTACCATGGAACAATACACGCCACGCGAGCGCTCTGAAATAGTTGAAATTTACATTCAACAGAACAAGTCAATTGTGAAAACTCAACGTGCTTTTAAAAAATTAAAAAATGTGAAAAGTGCGCCTTCTAAGAACACCATTAAGCGTTTATACGAAAAATTTACGACTGGTGAGGCTCTTTCTAATCCGAAGAGGCCAAATAAAAGTCGAGCTCAAGGACAACATTCGTGAAGAAATAGCCGCTATTTCGGCCGAAATGTTGGCGAAAACGATGGAAAATGCTGCAAAAAGGGCACAATACGTCATCAACGCCAGAGGCGGCCATTTGAAAGATATCATATTCAAAAATTGATGTAAACAAATCTACTTGGAACAAATTAAATGATTAAAAAAAAACATGGGTCCGTCGAATATGGGCAGTAGGACTAGATTTAGCCGGAAAGAGTTGAATAACCAATTTTATCTACTCCATATTGTATACTAGTACACAACTGTCTGAGTGGAAAATAATAAACACATTTTATATATATTTTTTATTTTTTTATTTTTTATATTTTTTCTCATCAAAGATTTTGCCTTTATCGCTTGTCGCGTGTTTTTTTTTATTTTTTGCTTATTGTTTTTTTCTCTATGCATCCCATTTTATTTAACAGTTTGTGTTGTTTTGTTATTATTGATTTGCCAATCGTGCATCGGAATTATCTGGAGTTTCCTTCAGTTTCTTCTGGTTTTGTGGCTGTTGCTCTGGCCGTTAGAGTTTCCGTTTATATTGTTGTTTTTGTTAGGTTAATAAACTTACGCATTAAGCTAACACTAAATACTTTTTACAATAATAATAATAATAATCATAATAATAATAGATGTAATAGGGTGATGCGGCCGGGCGCCCAGAGTCATAATAATATCGATGGAAAAATCAAGTCGTTAGCTCTTCTATACTTTAGTCATATATAGAAATTTGTATTTGTTTATAGCTGTTGCTGTTCTTGTTCTTCTCGATTTATTTGTATTTCTTTGCTAGTTTTACATTTTCATGATATTACATTTAATTAGCTTTCGTTAATATTTTGTGTTTTTCTTATAAGTTTTTGTTTTCGCTTCTTATTTACTTTTATTTTCTCTTTCTTTTTCCCATTTATTTTCATTTTCATAGATTTGTTTATAATAAATTATGTTGCTTACATGCTAGGACCACAAAAAAAAAAAATAGTTAGCTATGTGTGTCGGTTCTGTATAGCTTTATGTATTTATATTTATATATATATATATATATATATATATATATATATATATATATATATATATATATATATATATATATATATATATATATATATATATATATATATATATATATATATATATATATATATATATATATATATGCATATATGCATACGCCTTCCGCCTATCCTCTTTACATACATATCATGCATATATGCTGGGACTTATTCACTAGAAAACTACACAAGTACAATGCCTAGTTACGTTTATGTTGTTAGACAACGATTATAAAATATGTTTACTTTTTAGCTCTCCGCTTTCTGTTTTTTCTTCCGTATTTATGTGTAATAATAATAAAAAAAAAAGTTCAAAATGCTATGAAAAAAAAAAATAGTTTGCAAACACAAAAATCGGTTTTTCGAATTCTATATAAAAAATGTGTCAATTTACAAAAAAATAATAATATTATTTTACCAGTTTTGATTATTTTTTTAATTTTTGCGTTTGCTAACAAGATTTTCCTTTAGGCTACGTATTTCTGTTTTCTTG
Source organism: Zaprionus bogoriensis (assembly GCA_035046045.1). Classification (NCBI taxonomy): domain Eukaryota; kingdom Metazoa; phylum Arthropoda; class Insecta; order Diptera; family Drosophilidae; genus Zaprionus; species Zaprionus bogoriensis. Next base: position 38,923 of record JAWNOI010000018.1, read on the forward strand.
CTCATTTTTTGTTTTTGTTGTTTTTTTCTTTTTTACACACACATACACATAAATAGTTTATTACAGACAAGACGTTTAGTTAATGTATTTGATTTGCATTATATCTAGCGTTTTTTTGCATCCGCATCTTCTCTTCCTCTCGCTTCGATTGGTTAGATTAAAATACAAAAAAAAAAATTTTAAATATACATATATTTGTTTACGCTGTATATATATTTATATATAAATATGTATGTGTTAGTATTTATTTATAGTTTTTTATGTGCAGCGACCATTTCAATGTACATTTAGAGATTTTCCTTGTGTTTTGTGTGTGCTTTTGTTTTTTGCTCTTTCGGTTTTCGCGTTTGCTTCCATTTTTGCATATTTCTTTTGCTATGAATTCTTAAAAATAATTTACAAATATTTTGGAGCAGTCAACGCAAAAATAACGCACTTAAAACAATAAGCACAATAATATAAAAAGACAGCGAGGAGCAAGCCAAATCGAGCAGCTGTTTTTAGGCCAAAGCAGCGGCAGCGGCAACGACAGCGCATTTGCCTGTGCTTCTCTACGAGTGACGGGATCTGGTTGCTTGTCGACTTGTAGGCGGTGGATGGAGTGGGGGAGGTGCTGCGAGCACTGTGGAGGGGAAGTGCAGTGCAGAGCAGCCAAACACGAGCTTCCCCTCTTTGCGCTCGTGAGAGGAAGCGAGCGAGTGCGAGAGCGAGCGCGAGCGCACACAAACACACACGCACGCACACACACCACGACGGCAGTCTCTCTCGCTCACATGCCGGGGCGCAGCGCATGCAATTCATCGTGCGCCAGAGCGAGACGGCAGCAGTGTACGCGCAGTGGGCGGCGGCAGCGACGAAGCTTTGTCACTGCTGCTGCTGCGGCGGCGACTGCTGCTGTTGTTGTTCTTATTGCTGCTGCTGCTGCTATTGCTACTCCTCCTCACGTTGTTGTTGTTGTTGTTGTTGCTGCTGCTGTTGCTGGCGCTGCGTGTAGGTCTTGAGGAACAGCAGGCGCGTTGCCAACTGTTTCGTATATTACCAAACAAGCCCTTCATTTTGCATATTCTGCGGTTCGCTGAAGTTCGCCGAGCTCATGAACTCGGGCGATGCGGTACGCGGGCCATTTTGTTGTTGTTGCTGCTGCTGCTGCTGTTGCTGCTGCTGCTGTTGCGTTTGGCTTGCTTGTTGCGCATTCTGTGCCGCCTGCTGCTGCGCTTGTTGCTGCGCGGCCGCCTGTTGCAGCAAGTGCTCGGCGGCGTTTGGCGGCGGCGGCGGCGGCGGCCCCACAGCCGTCTGCAGCTGCATTGGCGGTGCGCCCGCCTGACTCAGAAATGTTGACTCGGGCGTCAGGCCAAACTCATTGACCATCGGAATGGGGCCGCTGTGATCCATGGGTCCACCTGTTCGCGCCAGAGAGAGAGAGAGAGAGAGAGAGAGAGAGAGAGAGAGAGAAAGAGAGCGAGAGAGACAGGTGATTAGTGCGCGAGTTCAATTGTGTTCAATTATGCTTGCTTAGAAGCAGAAGCTTCGATCTGTGCTTTTTCATAAAATCTTTTCCACTTTGAAGTAGAATTTTTTATAACTTTAAAAAAGAAAACTGTCGTAACGCTGCCTGGTCTATACTTCAAGTTATGGGCGTAATTAGGAATAGTTGTTTTCAATTTCCGACGGAATAAGAAATTATAACTTCGAAATATTAAGCAATTAATAGAAAATATCTGTGAACCTCGTCAACTGAAGTTGGAGACTGTTCTACACTCACAGAGAACGATAATTTAGACGTAGAACTTCTTTCTATTACATGCATTCCATGGTTTATTATTTAAAAACTATTTAGAGACTACTTAGATAATATATAGAACTATAACTTTGACCTGCCTGTTAGTTGCAACTATATTAAGTCTATATAAAGAGAGAGCGACTTTATAACAAATTAACTTTATCTGCCCAGATAACTTTATTCTACATATAATTGAAAACACTATGTGGACTTTATATAAGTAGCGATAGCTTTGACATGTCTATAAAACTTGATTCTGCAAAATTTTGGGAAATTAAACTATATACAGATGATATTATTTTACAGAAAAATATATAGAACTATAGATTTGAGCTGGCTCTATAGCTTTATTGTACTGTAGCTTGCAAAATATATATATTATATATTATCATAGCAAATAGATCTTTATTTAACAGTTAGTTGAATATTATATTATATAATAAACAAGTTACAGGTATACAGATTTCATATAGAGCGTTAGCTTCGACCTATTTTCAAAAGTTGTGTGTGTTCAAAAAGTAAGGTGACTTTGTATTTTCAAGAAAAACTATTAATTTATTTATCAATATTTATGTTGTCCCCTTCAAAGTAATCCCCCTCAGATACAATACACTTATGCCAACGGTTTTTCCAATCCTCAAAGCACTTCCCATAAGCACTTTTCGGTATAGCCTTGAGCTCTTGCAGCGATGCAGTCTTTATCTCTTCAATCGTTGCAAATCTCCGTCCTTTCATAGGTCTCTTCAGTTTTGGGAACAAGAAAAAGTCACATGGGGCCAAATCCGGTGAATATGGTGGCTGAGGCATTATTGTGGTGTTGTTTTTGGCCAAAAAATCTCTCACAAGCAAAGATGAGTGAGCAGGGGCATTATCGTGATGCAAAAGCCATGAATTGTTTTTCCACAATTCTGGACGTTTCTTTCGTATTGCTTCTCGCAAACGGCGCATAACTTCCAGATAATACTGTTTATTGACCGTACGACCATATGGTAAGAACTCCTGATGCACCACGCCATGGTAATCGAAGAAAACAGTGATCAAAACTTTGACATTTGATCGAACTTGGCGTGCTTTTTTCGGTCTTGGCTCGCCTGGGCTCTTCCATTGGGACGATTGGGCTTTGGTTTCGATATCATAACCATATACCCATGATTCGTCACCAGTTATGACCCTTTTGAGTAAATCTGGGTCGTCGTTGACGTCATTCAACAGCTCTTGAGCGATGCTCATGCGACGGTTCTTTTGGTCAAAATTCAGCAATTTCGGAACAAACTCGCTGACACACGACTCATACCCAAAACGTTTGAAAAAATTTCATGGCACGAGCCAAGCGATATACCGACATCTTCAGCAACTTCTCTGATAGTGATTCGACGATTTTCCAAAACAATTTTCGTCACTGCTTGAACGTTTTCATCAGTTGTTGACGTGCTTGGGCGTCCAGAGCGAGGCTGGTCATTGGCATCTTCCCGGCCATCTTGGAAGAGTTTGTACCACTTGTACACATTTTTTTTACTCAGAACAGTTTCACCGTAAGCCACTGTCAACATTTCAAGTGTTTCAGAGCACTTAATTTTATTTTTTACACAAAATTTGATGCAAATCCTTTGATCCATATTTTTCGATAGCAAAAAATCGCCGAGCTCGCAAAATAACTTGTAACTTTACGCCTCTCACAACCAAACAAAAGAGGATGTTCCATTGAAACTTGGTACAGATGTTAGGGAAGAGTGTACCAATATAACAAAACAAAAAAATCGATAATCGAAAATATGTTGCCCGCGAAATTTGAAAAGTCACCTTACTTTTTGAACACACCTCGTATACATATATATTATACAAATACATAGACTGCCTCGATAACTTTATATATAGAGCGTTACATGGATAGTGATAGCTTACCTGGCGCATTGAAGGGCATCGGTCCGCCAGGATGGCCGGGAAAGAAGGGTCCGTCGTGCGGATGAAACGGACCACCATAGCCGAACTCGAATTTAGCGTCTGCTGCAAAGTAGGGAAAGCCGGGGCCATCGTCTAGCCCGCCCGGCGAGAGATTCATGGGGAAGCCGCGCATTTTGCGCGCGCCGCCAAAGAACGGCGGACGACCCATGCTGGTGATTTGCTTCATGCGACGCTCCTTGGATCGCTTGTTCTGGAACCAGACCTGTAACAGAGAGAGAGACAGCGAGAGACAGTTAGTGAATGTTGGCAAGGCAGGAGCAGCAGTAAGAGAGGTAGGGGGAAGGGGGACTGTGTCTAATTGTTGTTGCTGGGCGCGCGCTGCATTGAAGCTACCGCCGCCACACCGGGCGGCCGTTGCAAAATTAGCCCCAGCGCTCGGATCGAGATCGGAATCGGACCGAGCCGGGCCGGACCGAGCTCGGTTCAGCTCAGTTCGGTTTTACGATGTTCTGCATCGTTTCGGATGCTCCAGAAGCACCGTGCACAGCATGCAAAGTAATAAAATAAAAACATATTTCAAAATTTTTAGTGGCACCTTTTCGCCTTGGTCCCGGTTCCCGGTTCCCGTCCCCAGTTCCCAGTTCGCAGTCTCCAGTCCGGCCCGACTCTTTGTCTCATTTCGGTTTCATTTTCGTCGTTCCAATTTTATATTTTTTTTTTGTTCGTTCTTTATTTTTGCATTTTAATATTCATATATTGGACGCGTTGTTTAATGATATTTTCGCTCGCTCGCCCGACTTCCACTCCCGACTGCGACTTGATTTCTGCGCTGCAGTTTTTGTTGTTGCCTTTCGGTTTTCTGATTTCTGTTTTGCCAAAAACTTTTCTCAATGAAATTTTTTTGATTTATGTCTTTGGGGTTCTTTTATTTTCCGTTTTTTTTGGTTCCCCCAATCCTTCAGCCCCCACTCCCCACCCCCGTACCCTGTGCCGTGTCCTTTTTGGCAAATAGTTTCCAATGAATTTGGCTTAGATTTGCTCTGCTGCTGCAGCTGTTCCCGGTCTGCGTTCTGTCTTCTGCGATCTCCATTCTCCGTTGTCCATGCTCCGCTTACCGCCCTCCCCCCCATTCCCTTCTCTGCCCCTTTTGCCACCGCTTGCTGGGCAATTTAAGCGTGAATTTTAATGACGAGCGCCGCTGTCTGCAGTTCATTTGAATTCGCGATCGTTTTATGAACTCCCTGGCGGATCCCTCGGCCTAGACATGCATATGAGCTGGTCGGCTGGCGCAGCGCAGGGGGGACACTCGGGCCCTTCATTTATAAACTGACATCTTGCGGCACTGCGAAATTCGCTAGAAAATCGTTAGGCTGTGAGAACCGCGCTGGAAGTGAGCCGAGAGCCGAGATAAAGCACCAACACACGCTGTGCCTAGGAGATATGCGCGCGAGTCGGACGAAAGCTGAGCGAAGCTTCTTGACGTTAAGTCCGCCTGCGTGTCGAGCGCTTACGCGAAACGTTAGTCAAGCGCGTAACTCCTGACAGTGACAGCAGGGAAGAGCGGCGACAGCGGAGTTAAAAATGCAAGAGAAGCAGAGAGGAGAGACCTCTAAGTTGCACAGGGAGGTGGAAGCCTTATGTTGTTGCGTGTGATAAGCTTTGAAAGGTTTTAGGTTCTACATAGGTGAAAACAATTCACTACGTTGCGTTACGTAACGTTGATGGAAAATAATCAGCAGTAACTTCAGTAACTTAGTCGACCGTGGACTCACGTAGCAATGTTACGTAAGTAACGTATGACGGAAGCTAATAGTATAATAGCAAAAGCCTTTCAAAACCTTTAACTTTTATGACATTTGTGGAAAGTAAGTTAATACGTGACGTAAAGCTCAAAACACGTATTGAAATACAATAAGCAACTTTAGATTCAATGTAATCCTGTTGGGATTTGGCTGTCGCCACTCAATTTCCAAGGCTTGTGCGTAGTCACTTACGTAACTTGTTATGTTACGTTATGGACTTAACTTAACTTAGCGTAACGCAATGAAACGCGTGAAGATCCACACGTAACGCCGCAACGTAATAACGTAATAACGCCGCAACGTAATAACGTAATAACGTAATAACGTAATAAATGAAACCACAGTCGCGTCGGTCGGTCCAAGCTCGAAACCCGCTCCCTCATCTCCGCCTACTGCTGCGCCGCTGGCGCACCCTTCCATCACAAGGCTCTCAACTAATAGCCGCTGGCAAAGTATGTAAATACACACGTGTGTGTGTGTGTGTGTGTTATTGTGTTATTTGCCCCGTTTGGCCCTGCGGTCAGACAATTTTTCATTTTCATATGCGCTACAACAACAACGCAGTAGAAAAAAAAAACGAGAACACAAAACACAACATAGAAGTGGAAAAAGCAGAGGCTGAGGCGGGGCAGGGGTAGGGGCAGGGGAGGTAACTAAAAAAATGCATTCACAATAGTTTTGGAGTTTGTTGCATTTATTTGCGCTTCGTGCGCTGCGGTTAACTGCAGTTGTTGTTGCAGGTTTTCTTGCAGCTGTTGTTGTTGTTGTTGTCGTTGTTGTTGCTGCTGCTGCCTCTTTCATTTTTTGCCATTCTGTTGCTGGGCATTGTTTTGTTACGTCGACAAAGAAAAACAGCAACAAATGGCGAATTGCAAGGAAAATGGGAGAAAACAACGCACGACAAAGCAATGAGACCGGTAGAGAGAGAGGGGGGGAGGGAAATGTTGTAAAGAACACACACAAGCTGGCGATTGCATAGATGGGGAGCTGTCGAGCGGGAGGGAGGGTGTAACAGGTAACTTGCGGCTGCAGATCCCACTACCCCCAACCCTAACTAAACTCTCTACCAGGGGAAAGCACCGCCTTGCTTAGCTGCCTTTCTCCTACCTAGGGTTGCCAACCACACTGTTCAAAACAGTATTATACTGTTTTTGACTGCATTATACTTTTTACTGTTAAAAAAAGAGTATATAAAATACTGTTTTCAGCGTAAGAATTCCTAACACTATAGGTATGTACATATATATATTTTTACTTAAGAAAGTTCATTAATGACAGTGTTGTAAGATAAATTAGGATTGCTAATATTTCTAATCTATCGATATTAATATTATAGCGATCAAAAGAGAACAATTTTCTAGAAATAATAAATAATACATTTGACAAAAAATTAGTTCCTCATATATTTAAATTTAAATTTTATTTGTGGAGAAGCATATGCTATTTTTAAAAATAATTGTAAATTAATAAATTCTGCGAAAAGCTCTAAAATTATGTATTTAAATTAACGAATAAATGGAATACTTATTTACCCAAAATACTGTTTAAAATTTTAATCAGATGGAAATATACTTTTTTTTTTTAAAAAAAAGTTGGCAGCCCAACTCCTACCTTTCCTTCTCCTACAATATAATCCGCATATTCGAATCGAATTTGCGCTCGCGAATCGCGCATATTGCATTAAGGCAGCAGCAGAAACTACTACACTACCTCTATTTCTATCTCACCCTGCACACCTCCTTTCAGGCCTGTAGCTCTTCTACCGGCTGGAGCGCTTTTCCTAGTGTATACAAATTTTCCAATTGTTTTCCCTCTGCGCCTGTGGCTGCATTTTCGCGCACAGTTTCAAAGCGTGTGTAGAGTGTGTGTGTGGCAGTGTGTGTGCGTACGCAAGTTTTAATTTTGAGCTCTGTTTGCAGCCGAGCAGCGCAGCAGCCGAGCTGATAGGATGATGCGATGATATATATATGATGATATGATATGATGATATAATACGCCCTCCTGTTCGGACTGCTCAAATTGTCGGCGAGTGCAGCAATTTGGGCTGCAGGCTGCAGCAGCAGGGGCAGGAGCTGAAGGGACTGAGCAAGGGGGGTATATAATATTTTATTTCCGCACTTCGAGGAGGATTCGCTGGCAACAAGAATGAGAAATTTGTTTCCAATTTCGCGAAGCTTTCGACGACGAACATTTCTTTCAGGCTGCGCTGCCTGCTCCCCTCCCTCCCTCTGTTTACCTCGTTGCTGCTGCTGCTGTTGTTGTTGTTGCAGTGGCGAAGGCGGCAGGCGGCGGCAAAACATTTGAACATTTAGTTAAATTATAGGTTAGGCCCTGACATAAAAGGGCAAACAACGTAACATAATGGCCGTGGTAGCAATCAGGCTCAGGCTCGGGCTCAGGCTCAGGCTCGAGTTCAGGCCGCGGCACTCGATTCAGCACTCGCCGCCCCTGCCCTGTCCCCTGCCCATAGGCCCGCCTCCCGCTCCCCCGCTTAACATAACAAAATGATTATTGCGCTTTTGACTCGCAGCGCGGACAATGGGGCTGGCAGAGAGAGCAACTGTGAGCTAGAGGGGGGCGAGGGTGCAACACAGCTCGAGGTGGGCCCCGCTGGCGACTGCGACTGCTGCTGCTGCTGCCACTTGGCAGCTCCGCGCTGCGGCGTTGTGTTGAAAATTATAGCAAATTATGTTAAACGGCAGCAGCTCCTCCAACCGGGGGTGGGGTTAGGCTTCGCCCCGCACTACCTGCCCCCGTCCGCCTGCACCTCCTCCGTTTAGCCCTGCGCCCATTAAAGATCTTAACATATAATTTCGCCGGGGGGCGTCAGTCAAAAGTCAAAGTTGCTTCATTGTGACCCGCTCGGACTTGCCTCGCAGTGAGCTCCAGTTCGATTTCGATTCGCAGTTCGATGCGCCCTCAAGTTCGCCCTGCTTCTTCTTGCTCCTCTTGCTTTTTCAAGTCTCTGCTTGGCAAATGTGTGTCACGTATTTGTGCGCTGATTGATATGATTCGCGCTGATGGGCCCGATTTGCAATAGCCCCCCCCCCCTCCTCTTATCATCCCCTCACCTGACACGTAGCATTTGCACAAGACTGCGGCTTAATCCATTGTGGCACTAACTGCAGACAAGTGGAAACGGCCTTTACTCTTAATTGTTGGCTGCTATAGACTGAAGTCTATAAGCAGGGACTGAAGCAGTTATTATGATACTATATTGTTACTTATTTTTATACCATTTACCCATTGAAAATGGGTAAAAAATGGTATATTAACTTTGTGAACAGTCAGAAGGAGGCGTGGCAGGCCATACAAAGTATATATATTCTTGATCAGCATCAATAGCTTAGTCGATTTGGCCATGTTCGTCTGTCTGTCCGTCTGTCCTTCTGTATGAACGCACAGATCTCAGCTATTAAAAGAGCTACAGTCACCAGACTTGGTGGGAGTGTGCGTGTATTGAATACGCAGATCGAGTTTATTTCAAACTTGATGTGCCACGCCCACTGCCTTCGCAAATCGATAAATGCGTATTTCGATTTTTTCCAAATAATTCAATAACGAAAAAAGATAAACGCACCAAACTTAATAGGAGGGTGTCTTGCAACATTATGCAGAAGTTGGATTTTAGACTTTTGGATGCCACGCCCACCGCCTCTAAAAAACACACTTTTATAGTTTTAAAGAACACTGGAACAGCTAGAAGCACCAAATTTGGAAGTAAGGTGCCTGGTAACATTACGGAGAATGTGAATTTTCAAATTTTGGATGCCACGCCTATCGCCCCCAAAAATCGTTTTTGAAAATCGGTAAATCAAATTATAGGAAAAGTAGAAAAGTTTCCAAAATTTTTATACCATTTGCCCATTGAAAATGGGTAAAAAATGGTATATTAACTTTGTGCAAATGTATGTAACAGGCAGAAGGAGGCGTGGCAGACCATACAAAGTATATATATTCTTGATCAGCATCAATAGCCGAGTCGATTTGGTCATGTCCGTCTGTCTGTCCGTCTGTCCGTCTGTATGAACACACAGATCTCAGCTATTAAAAGAGCTAGAGGCACCAGACTTGGTGGGAGTGTGCGTGTATTCAATACACACAAGAAGTTTATTTCAAACTTGATGTGCCACGCCCATCGTCTCCGCAAATCGATAAATGCGTATTTCGATTTTTTCCAAATAATTCAATAACGAAAAGAGATAAACGCACCAAATTTGGTAAGAGGGTGTCTTGCAACATTATGCAGAAGTTGGATTTTAGAATTTTGGGTGCCACGCCCACCGCCTCTAAAAAACACATTTTTATAGTTTAAAAGAAAACTAGAAAAGCTAGAAGCGCCAAATTTGGAAGTAAGGTGCCTGGTAACATTACGGAGAATGTTTGATTTTCAACTTTTGGATGCCACGCCCACCGCCCCCAAAAATCGATTTTATAATCGGTAAATCAAATTATAGGAAAAGTAGAAAAGTTTCCGAAATTTTTTTTAGGTATTATTGTAGATAATAATAATATTGACCAACCCTATAAATTTAAATCCGATCGGACAATAAACACAGAAGTTATAGGCACGAGAAGTTTCGCTCACAGCAGTAGAGGCCCGACGCCGACGCCGACTGCGCACGCCGACTGCGCACTAAGAGTCGTCGTGTAGTCAGTGTGCAGTCGGCATGTGCCATTAGCGTCAATGCATGTGAATTTGTCCTCGAAAATATGCGATGCGTTGTTATTCGCCGAATAAAAGTAATTAATATTAAGAATTAGTTTTTAACAGCGAAAGGTAAATGGTATCTTACTGTCGAGTGCACTCGACTGTAGCTTTCTTCACTTGTTTTTTTTTGTATTATTGTAGATAATAATAAACACTGAAGTTATAGGCACGGGAAGTTTCCCTTACAGCAGCAGAGGCCCGACGCCGACGCCGATGCCGACTGCGCACGCACAGTCGTCAGCGCGCAGTCGGCATGTGCCATTTGCGTTAATGCATGGCTTTTTGTAATTTATATTAAGAATTATTTTTTTAACAGCTAAAGGTAAATGGTATCTTACTGTCGAGTGCACTTGACTCTAGCTTTCTTCACTTTTTTATTTTGTTTTTGTTTGCTTTTTATTTTGATTTTTCACTAGTACTAGTACTCCTTACGATACAGCTTGGATCTGTACGTATATCTCAAAAAAATTAAAATAGACTCTAGGGTATTGCACTTAGCTGTATAAAATATTAAAATATTCCCACCTTCTTTCCCAAGATTTTTGAACTCTCTCTAAACCCAATTAGAAAATAAATAATCGAGGAATCGAGGAGGATATATGATGTACTATATGTATATGCTTAATCTTTGCAATGAATGAAATTTATTCCCAGCAATTTTTCAGTTCTGCCCAAAATCAAAACTTTTCTAATCCTATTTCAGTTATTTCCAACATTGGGAATAAGCATTTTTCAGTCATAACTGATCTTATTGAGCAACACATTTCAAATGGAATTTAAAGTTTTAATACTAAAGCTTTTTGTTTTAATTTATGTTTATTTACCAAAGTTACTAAAGTCAGATTTTATTCTCATTGTATCCGAGCGATGCCAAGCATTTTTCGCTGCTCTCTCAATCAGCGTGAATGTCAATACTGCAATGGGGGAACACCTACAGCTACGATATATCCTCAATCATTGCAAACTCATGCTGCTGCTGCAACACAGCTCGATCTTAGGCACTTGAGTGTTTCATTAGCTCTCGTTCCTCCTATATCATATGTGCTCTGGGCGAGGGGTGAGGGCTTGATGGGGTGTACTGCGGTTTCCTTTGTTTTGCTCTGCCGCGACGCGGCACTTATAGAAACGCTGGTCACGCCCCCATGCGCTGGATATATGTAGGCATGTAATGTCTGTATATAGGAGTATATTGGTCGCTGATGACTCGGTTACCAGCTGAGGGATTATCCGGCCGACTACCGGCTGCGAGTACTGAAAGCAGTTACAGCTACGGCTACAGAAGCAGATACAAGTAGAGATACAGCTAGAGCTACAGCGACAGCCACGGATGCAGATATGTACATCTGCCAAAGGCGTGAGCTCGTCCTCTGACTGAAGTTAACAGATAATTAACTCCGACTACGATGGCTGCTGTTATTACTAGAGCTCCTGTTGTTGTTCTTCTTCTTCTTATTGTTGTTGCTGTTGTTGTTGTTGTTTTTCCCATAGTTTAGTAGGTGTTGCGGTCAGTCCGAGGGCCGAATCGGCTCCTTGAGCCGCATGACGCGGCGCTTTTCGGTTTCATTGCAGGTTCGATTTCAGTTCTCGCTCTCCCCTTCTCCCTCTGCCGGCGCCTCACAAAGCCTTCCCCACAGAGAATTAATAGCAACCTGATGAGTTGTTGAAATTATAATTTTCAAAGAGTCGTGCGGGCGGGGGAGCTGCTGAAGGGGTGCGGGAACGGCAGCGGGCTGCAATTGCCTTGTCATGTTTGCGCAGGCGCCGCCACAGTCCGAAGACTGCCAACGCTTCCAATGCGAGTGTCTATAGAGTTTCCCTGGACTTCCCCCCGCGACTTCTTTTATATGTGTATATTTCGCTGGCTTTGCTCCTCCTCCCGCCCGCTGCAAATGCGTTAAATTAGCCGCTTTTGTGGTCATTTCAATAGTGCGCTGTGTGTGCGGTTGTCTGTTTTGCTCCAATTGTTGTTGCTCTCGGAATGGGCCCCGAAACGCAGATAACATAATTAGCCTCGATCGATCAACAGTTACTTGTCTCTGGGCGGGGTGTTTTCTCTGCCTTCTCAGTTTGTTTGCCTTCTGGCCGTTTTTCTGGCCATAAACCTCCAAATGCAATCAGCAATTTCCGCTCAATTAATAAACTCAACTGGAAATCTTCTGACTAATTAGCGCAGCGCGATCTTAACGCCAGGGACGGTTCCCCTTGTAGCCCCACTCTCCCTGTTTGCACCCCGTCCCCCTTCTCGCACACTGCCCTGCTGCTGTTCCATGGAAAGAAACGGAACACGCGTTCTGCGCGAGCTTCGCTTTGAGATTGGACACAAATTTGTCAACTTCCGTGGCCCAAAATGCAAATCGCGACGCCCCAAGACAAAGGGCAAAGAGACCGACCAGCGCCAAAGGCAACAACAACGAGAGCAACTGCAAACAACAACAGCAACAACAACAACGAAAAGAGTCGAAAAATTATTATAAATCGCCGCTGCGATAAAACAAAATGTAAATCAACTCGAAATGCTCTCGAAATTTGTATGTTGACAAATAAACGCCTCTGCACATGAGCTCAAAACGTCAGGGAGCAGGCGCGGAGGGGCGGGGTCGGACAGGCAGGCCGGCAGGTCTCCGCTTGACTTGACAAATGTCTCGCTGCGAGCTGCGAGCGCCGTCCGTCTGTCGCTCTCACATCCGCATCTCTAAACGCAGCTCTGGCCGACGTATCCATAGCCGTAGCCAAAGCTGTATCTGTATCCGCAGCTTTATATGTATCTGGATCTGCAGCTGACTGACTGTATCGGCAGCTGTATCTGTATCTGTATCTGTGTCGGGCGATCGTCGCCGAGTGGCGCCAGCCGAACGGGGCTCCAAGCCGAGCGCGACGGCGACCGTCCGTGTGATTTGCCTCCCGCAGCTCCCGGTCTACCCCGCCCCTAGCTATGGCATAGTGTCTGCTGCCGCTGCCCCTCCTTCCATTTTATTTGTTTATAATTTTTCAGAGCTTAGTTTGTTCGATGCCGCCGCCGCCGACGTCGGCGTAAATGGAGCGCACGCATTCAAACAAAAGCTAAAAAGAACAAAAATCAAATTCCAAATCAAAATCCCCCAACAGCAGCAGCAGCATCGGCAGCAGAAGTAGAAAAAACCGAAAACCCGAAAGCAGAAAGCCAAAAGTCACACGAGCTTCGCCCATAAAACCCGGCGAGTCGCCCAAATTCTAATGGGTGCTCCGGTTGGGACTCTGCGAGTGCAGAGCTGTGGGACACTGCGACAGGTTGAAGACCCGCACCTGTCGAGTTTTGGAAGCAATACATGAGTTTTTGGGAAGAATTCGATAACTTTTTGACTTTATAACTTTATTTCTAAATTTCTTTTAGGTTTAGAGCTCTGAGAATAGCTAGAAAATATTGTATTATGTAATGTATGGTGTATTTCATTAAAAGTTTAGCTTATGTTGAATATTTACTGTTTAAAGAGTATCGTTGAAGTTCATAACTCTTGAGTTATCTAGAAGCTAGCTAGCGAATAGCGGGCTTAATATATATAATACATGTTAGATATCCACTATTGCGGAGGGTCGCGGACAAATATCGAAGCACTTTTCCTCTTTATACTTCTTAGTTCTCTTTTTATACTTCTCTTTCTCTCTCAAAATCAATATGAAAACAAAAAATATTTCTAAAAGCTATATTTTTAGGAATGTAGTCTCTATAAAATACCTATTTGGAAGTCTTATTAGCAAGAAGTAGTTGATATGGAGCTATCTGTATGATATCTTTATATTTATAATAAATTAAATATTATGGAGTTAACTTTTCTGGCTGTTTCTAAGCCATTACACCATCTAATTTTCAACAGTAAAAAGTCTTATATATGGCACATTGGCAACCCGCTTAGCACTCAGCTCACTTGGGTTTCTATGAGTAAACTGTATTGAAAGACCCTAGGACTGGGGTAACCTAGGCTATGAGCTTGATCTCTCTCGTCGACTCTCTGACTCTGTGTCATGGACAGACGTGACTGTTCGCCAACCGAAGCACCCTCTATATCTATTATATGTTTCGACTTAAAGTAGGTTTAAGTCGTTTTACAAATTGTCGGCCTATAAAACGGGAGGTCGGAGCAGACGTAGAAGACGACGAAGAAGCAGAGGAAAATTGACTGCTCGGGCTGTTCGGGCTGCTGTTATGATTGTTATTGTTATTGGCATTGTTATGGGCCTCGGGGTTATATCGCATATAGTATTGTTATTGTTATTGCCGCTGTGCGCTTTTAATGTTAATGTTAATGTTGAAAACATATCGATGATTTATTTGTTTGCGGCTTCTTGGGGCCGAGCAGTAACCAAATTACTACCTCCCCCTGCCCCGCCGCAGTCCATCATACATATTCGTATTCGTATTCAGATCGAAGTTAAAGTTGAAGTTGAGCTGCAGCTATTCTGCTCGGGTCAGCTGTCAGGTCAAAGTTCAGTCTGCCAATCGCAGCAACGCCGCGAGCTATGCAAATTGTTAGCTGCCCCTGTCGTTACCCCCTGCTCCCCCCACCACTCAACCTCTCCGGAATGTAACAAGCGCCCCTTCACTCGAATGGGGCGGAGCAAGGCAGCACTATGCTGAGCGGGCGGGGGCGGGACGTGACGGCGTGCTGAGGCGCGCCTCCCGCTGCGAGCTGTCGGCAAAGTTCTTAAGAAGTTTTCGTGTCACGCTGCTTCTGTCTGCTGTTTGTGTCTGCCTCGTTCCTCAAGTTGTTCTCGCTGTTGTTGTTGTCCCGTGTTGTTGTAAAATTTATTATAAGACTCACAGCATGCGGAGAGCCCTTGCTGCTGCTGCTGCTGTTGTTGTTGCCGGCCCAGAAACCGTTGGCCTCTTTCTTCGCTTTTGGCGTTGACATTTTCGTTAGACGCGCGGCAAGCTTGCAGCTTGTGGCAACTCTTTGATGGCGGCAGCCTCAGATCGAATTACTCAAAGGGCGCGCAGCAGACAGCAGCAGAATCTGTATCCGTATCTGTATCTGAATCTGTTGCTCTATCTGCATCTATGTAACATAGCTGTCGCTGCGCCTGCAACGGCGTTCTTAGCAGATGCTCTTACATCTTGTTTTTGGGGCACGCTTAGCCGCAAATCGCCTGCGTTTTCCTGGTACACGCAACACACTCACTCGCTCGCACGCTCGCGCCCAGCGCTGACTGACTGACAACTTGTTATTGGATATTGTTGATTGCCACAGCAGCAGCAACAACAACAGCCACAACAACAACTCGACAACAACAACAGCCAGTGCTGTCAGCCGCCTGTCAGGCAGTTTTAAAGCCGCGCGAAAAGCGAACGGGGCAAATATGAAGAAAAAAATAAAAAAAAAAAACAGAAAAATATACAAATAAAATTCGAAAAATGCAACATTAATGAAGATGCAAAAGTTGACAGCGCACAGCTGTGTATATGTGTGTGTGTGTGCGTATGTGTGTGTAAGCTGCTCCAGCAAGGCGATTAAGTCAACGTCAGCGTCAGCGTCGCCTCCTCTTCAACTTGTTGGCATTTGTCACTTTCGTTTAGATTTGAAGAGGGCAACAACAACAACAGCGAGCACAACAACGGCAACAACAATGGGCACAGCAGCGCAACAACAACAACAAGAACAACACGGAGCAGTGCTGGCCATAAAGAGGTGTTGATTGTGTCACACTTGTCGCGTTTAAAGACTCAACTGAAACTCGCGACATGCCGCCCAAAATATCCTTTAACTGTAACCAATGACACATCAAAGGCGGCACCAGCACACACACACACATACGCACACACACTCACACGAACACATACACTCGCAGAGGAACCCTGAGGCCCTGTGGAGTGGAGGGTTCGGCTGCGCATGTGTAATCCCCGTTAAATGTTTCGTTTTTCTTGTGGGAAAAATGCGGAGAGTCGAGAAGTTCTTCTTCTTCTTCAACTTGCTCGGGAATTGAGCTCGTTAAACAGCTGTGTGTGCGTGTGTGTGGGGGCGCGGCATGAAGAATTTGTAAGTCAAACCTGTTGAAAATGTAGGGGGAAAGTGGAAGATGCTAACGCGAGTAAGGCAGGGGGCGTGCATTGAGTTGCAAGCATATGCTGCGGATATCCTTGACAGACCCGAGATCCGAGCAGATGTCGAGCGGATCAATCGTAGCACGAAACACGATTACAGTTACGGCATAATTACGCATGTGAGGACAGCGAGGCGTCATCGGGTCCAAACTGCTGATGAAATCGATCCTCTTGCGGACTATGAATAGAGCCATTATAATGGATCAGTATATGAGCTATATATACACAGACAGCTCTCAGTTTGAGCTGCATGAGGAGAGGAACTATATGGAAACAGATATTGAAACAACTAAGCCTGGTCAGAGATATGCCATATATGAAGTAGTATGGCATATATGTTTGAATAAAAAAGGTACCTAACAGTAGAAGCTGTTATACGAGGTGTGTTCAAAAAGTAAGGTGACTTTTCAAATTTCGCGGGCAACATATTTTCGATTATCGATTTTTTTATTTTGTTATATTGGTACACTCTTCCCTAACATCTGTACCAAGTTTCAATGGAACATCCTCTTTTGTTTGGTTGTGAGAGGCGTAAAGTTACAAGTTATTTTGCGAGCTCGGCGATTTTTTGCTATCGAAAAATATGGATCAAAGGATTTGCATCAAATTTTGTGTAAAAAATAAAATTAAGTGCTCTGAAACACTTGAAATGTTGACAGTGGCATACGGTGAAACTGTTCTGAGTAAAAAAATGTGTACAAGTGGTACAAACTCTTCCAAGATGGCCGGGAAGATGCCAATGACCAGCCTCGCTCTGGACGCCCAAGCACGTCAACAACTGATGAAAACGTTCAAGCAGTGACGAAAATTGTTTTGGAAAATCGTCGAATCACTATCAGAGAAGTTGCTGAAGATGTCGGTATATCGCTTGGCTCGTGCCATGAAATTTTTTCAAACGTTTTGGGTATGAGTCGTGTGTCAGCGAAGTTTGTTCCGAAATTGCTGAATTTTGACCAAAAGAACCGTCGCATGAGCATCGCTCAAGAGCTGTTGAATGACGGCAACGACGACCCAGATTTACTCAAAAGGGTCATAACTGGTGACGAATCATGTTCTTGTTCCCAAAACTGAAGAGACCTATGAAAGGACGGAGATTTGCAACGATTGAAGAGATAAAGACTGCATCGCTGCAAGAGCTCAAGGCTATACCGAAAA
This sequence comes from Zaprionus bogoriensis, assembly GCA_035046045.1. NCBI lineage: Eukaryota > Metazoa > Arthropoda > Insecta > Diptera > Drosophilidae > Zaprionus > Zaprionus bogoriensis. The sequence continues at coordinate 56,346 of JAWNOI010000018.1, forward strand.
GTGCTTATGGGAAGTGCTTTGAGGATTGGAAAAACCGTTGGCATAAGTGTATTGTATCTGAGGGGGATTACTTTGAAGGGGACAACATAAATATTGATAAATAAATTAATAGTTTTTCTTAAAAATACAAAGTCACCTTACTTTTTGAACACACCTCGTATAGGAAAATGTTGATGGATCGTGTTAAGTACTCGCTTCCCTCAACTCGCAAGTGCAGACTCTCCCATAATGATATAATTAGCGCGAGCTAAATGCGATATAAATTCAAATTTAGAGCAGCTCAGCCGACTTGATTGCTGGCTTTACTCTTAAAGATTATGACGATCTCTAGTAGCGCGCACTTTGCTAATCTCGAGGGCCCCGTCACGCCATGGTTAAGACCCTCATTTCTATTCATTTTGCTAAGCGTAATGAGGGTCTGAGTACATAGGTGTGCATACCAGATAAAAACTGCACTTTTAGAGCTGTTTCTATATCTCTCCGGCATTCTGTGCTTCCACGATTCCGCAGTTAGCGACATGCGAGGAAGCCATAAGCGAACCTTATCGCATTTTGCCCTGCAGTTTCAAATTACGAGGCAAGCCTTGGCGACGAGTACTCGTTGCAGCACCGTTCTCGGCGCTTCTCAGAGCGCTTAGAAGCTCGTTAAACGCTTTTGCTGGCCGTTTTTAATCACTTTTCATTTGACGGGGGCGTGTCCTCCTCCGCCTTCATTCCTCTGCTTTTTTGGCCAACCAATTTTTGTGTTTTTGGGTTCGAGTTCATCTCGGGGTCGTCTTGCTATAGTAAAAGTATTTGTTGCTTTTAGGTTTCGATTTTCTTTCTGTGCTTTTTTTGGGTTTTCGCTTTGCGCTTTTGTTGGCGCAATGAACTTCCGTTTTTATTATATTTTTTTATCGTATTTGGTTTGTTGTTTTTACAGGCCTTAAACCACAGCAAATGCTGTAGAGAGCGAGAGAGACGGCGAGCGACAGAAAGAGAGATAGAGTGAGAGAGAGAATGGGCGAGCGCAATGAAGCGTTGCAAGGCGGCAAACGACGACGTTGAAATATCGCGGCCGACTATTTTTATGATTTAGTTTTAAAAAGTGAAAAACAACAACAATAGTTCGAGCTCGCCCCAGAGCCGAGGGCTCTGCTTTAGCTCTGCTTTTGCCTTAGTTTAAACACTCGCAGCGCGCTTAATTTATGCCTTTTTTATGCTGATGAAACGCAGGCAGAGACAGCGACAACGCGAGAGATAGAGACGGAGACGGAAACGGAGCTGAAGACGGCGGCAAACCCAACGCAGTCCCATGGTCACTTCTGGGGCCAAACCCAAAGAAATTGTAAAAGTCTCCAGCCGCAAAAACGGAATCGGCAAAGCGCAAAATTTTTTACCTAATCGGAACTAGGCACAGACTCAGCCTCGGAAGAGTGAGAAACTTGCCAAAAAAAAAAAAAAATTATAGGAGCTTAAGGTAGTATGTAATTGTACTAGATATTATTTGATAATATGCGTAATTGTGGATTCTCAAGAAATTTTAAGTAGTAAGTTTTAGTGGTCTGTTGCTGGTTTATTCGTGTTTTAGTATACTTTCCTCTGATTATACATAACTAATAAAAAAATTGAAAGTTCCTGCCTAGGAAAAATTGAAGAGCTTAGAATAGAATGCTTATAAGAGTGGCTTTTCAGATTTATGTGATGATATATAGTGCAAAACTGAAATTAGATACCTAAAAGTTCTCTATGAGAAAAAATATATATCATACAGCTGAGATCTATAGCCAGATTTCAATTTTTATTGTAGGTCTGGTAATCTGCATTATCGAGGGCATTCGAGCTTCGTTCAATTGCGCCTAGGCTCGGTTTTTGCGCTCTTTCTCGGTTTTTGGTAGAAAAAATCGTTTATGAACTGCAGCTGACAGTTGCATTTGTTCTGTGGCTGTCGGTTACGCCTGAGCGAAGTGCTCAGTGGCAGCTCGATGGGGCAGACCGAGTAGACCGAAAGACTCAGAACGAGGAGGAAGAGGAGGAGGAGAACGGAGTATGGAGAATGAAGGAGAAAACTCACCTGTATCACGCGCATGGGCAGTCCCGTTTCCTTGGCCAGTTGCTCCCTAATATGGCGTGTCGGTTTCGGTGTCTGATTGAATGCCGTTTTCAGTACCTCCAGCTGTTTGGCCTTGATGGTGGTGCGGGGTCCGCGTCGCTTCGAGCCATTGGCATCGTCGGGACTTTTGTTCTCCGCCTGAGAATCGCCACGTCCATCGGGATCGCCGTCCAAGGAGCCCTGCACGAGAAATGCAGACGGAGAGAGAGAGAGAGTGTGAGAGAGAGTGCAAGAGCGGGAGAGAGCGAGCGACAGCTTGGAGTGAGATATACGAGCTCATAATCATTTGCCAATCATTAATCAAATGGGGCTGACGGCGGGTCTACAAAGTGCGGACCCGCTTGCCCATTCCATTCCACACCACACCATAGCACACCACAGCACAGCACTCCATTCGATTCGATTCAATTCCATTTATTACTTTGTTGGAACGGAAACCTGTTAATGATGCAAGCAGCACTCGCACTGGCGCTGGCCAGTGGAGCCTCTGCCACTTACCTGATCGGAGTCGTCATGCGTATTTTTACTATCGGTGCTCATGCTTTGTACTGATATATCCGAGGTGCCCAGCGGTCCACCCGCTGAGTCTGGCCCGTTCGGGCCGAGCACGCCCAATCCCAGCGCCGGTCCGCGCAAATGTGGCGGATCATCGTCGTCTTCGTCTTCGCTCGCCGAACCCATTAATGAATCTGTGAAGGAAGAGAAGAGAGAGAGAGACAAAATGAGTGCGCGTTTCAGTTGGAAAATCTCGTAACAAATTGCCCAAGAATGGAAAACCGAAAGCCACTTTAAACACAATTACAATAAATAATATTTGCGCTGAGCTAAGCCCGTAAGGACACGCCGCCCTGCATGCCTGGGCTGGCGTGGTCGGGTCACGTGTCGCCATTTCATGGTCTAAGTAGCTGCCTCCGCCTCGAGCCCCCTGCCCTGGGTCACGTGTCAAATGCAGTGCCACGACTCACGATGCCCGAATAAGTTGATTAAGCCGGCGGAATGGCCCGAATGAATGGCCTGAACTGGTGCTCCGCTGGATGTCTTATCGCACCGTTGCCTGCGCCCATGCAAAATGCTGACACGCGTCCCTGTCATCCTGCGCTGCTCCAGATAAGCGCGCGGCACGCGGCACCACGCGCCACCGGGCCAAGATCAGGGCCATCGCGTTGAAACGTGTCACTCAGAACGGTTCGATTCGATTGTCTTGCGTCAACCCTCGCGCTGCAAATCTCTGCGAATCTCGGCGAGCAGCTGCCTCTGGGGACGCATCCACCTGACAAGGGGCTGCGCTCCGGTTGCCCCCTCCCTGCCTCCCTGCCCGCTGCCCCGCACTCACTTGGCAGGCATTTGAAACTTGCCGAAAATAAATTACACTTTATTATGCATAATCTAATCCGCACCAGATGCGACCTGCAAAGGGGGTGTGCGAGTGTTTATGTGTGTGGCAGGCAGGCTGACTGACGAGCAAGGGGAAAGGGGAGGGAAGTGCTTGCTGCAATATGCCTCGAATTTGGCGCCAGAGCGCGAGGCGAGAGTCATTAGCCTCATACTCGGTGCCCAGTTTCAGTTCCAGTTGCCCTCCCCGCTCCGCTCCGCTCCTTACCACAGCCCGTCTAGTTGTCCACCTGTCATTCAGTCAGCTGAAAGGGAAACGAGCAAGCAGTCTCGGGGGGGATGGGCTGGGGGAGGCACAGGAGGTTGCGGATTGCAAGCAGAGCTTAAGGCTCTACACTCTATGCTGTCGTTGTCGTTGTCGCTGTCGCTGTCTCCTGCAGCGGAGCATGCAAATCCCAGCCAGATGATGGCCATAATGCAGCTGCGCGTATCTCTGGCCAAATCGCAAGTGACGAGCAGGAAGCGAACGCAGCGCTTTGATTCAAACTTGCTCGGGCATTTCGCGAATATGAATGTGAATGCGAGTGGTACACCGAGTAGTACTCGCATCAGTTCATGGTCAGGCGAGTGAAGGCTAATTGCAATCAGCGGAGAGAACCGTTGAGCGCTTCGGACAGCGGAAAGAATTGCACAAATTGCTGTAGAGTCGGAAGCGATGACCAAAGCACGAGGAGCATGGTATGTGGCACGTGGAACGAAGAATGCCGTCTTGGAAGGCAGAGAGCGGCTGAAGAGAGTGGTGAGAGCAGTGAGTGAGCAGCAGCAGAATCAGTTTGAAACTTAGAGATAAAAGCTAGAGACTGAACTAAGATATAGAAGACTTGGAAAGATTCAAGAGAATTTATGACTTATTGATAAGTTAAGGAGTACAGAAGATTTACAGAAGGTGCAAACAATGTTGAGAGGAAAGACACATGTACGCAAGTATAAGGAAAATACGCTACGAGAGAAGTGAAGTTTGGGCAGAGCTATGAGAAGAAAAGAGTGAATTATCCAGTTTTCAAAAAAAGTCCTAGGGTCGGAAACGATCATGGTGGCGAAACCCTTTTCTTTTCTCAAGTGCAAATTATTCTTGGCACTCTTCTTACCACTCGAGAGTGCAGCAGTTTCTTATCGGCCAAGAGTGCTTCGCGCTTCATTTGTTTGCTCTGGTGGAGAGAGATGCTTGTCATACTATGCCCATCTAAGCTGGAAGCAAAACTCTCCCAGGGGAGAGTTCTATCTAATTTCAGCTTGAAGTCGCGTCAGGTGCGCTACGAGGGGACTGTTTTGTTATTGTTTTACACACACAAGCACTTCTCAAGCGGCCTTCAATTGACCCGCAGCAGCACCACCCAAATCTGCCGATCAGGCCAAACCAAGCAACCACTAAATCGCTCACAGTAACAGCAGCAACAACAACTTGAAACGAAACGAATCGGAAACTTGAAGTGTTTACCAGCATCGCTTACATCTCGCCAGTTGACAAAGAAATCGAGCTGCTGGGAAGCCCTGGGACCGCAAGCGGAACAGCCCAATATGGAAGAGTCTGGCCGGAGTCGAAAGCCAGAGAGCCAGAGATCCGGACGCAGACGCGAACGCGGACGCGTCCCCGGGTTCCATATGGGCGCTTTAAGTTGTTGTTAACACATGTTAATAAACACGCGACTGGCGGGCTCTTGTGGGAGAGGGGCGGGAGTGCAGGGGAGGGTGCTGTAGTGAGGAGGGTTGTCAGTACCAGCAGAGCTGGAGGCAGGGGCAGTGGCAGAAGAGGCAGAAACAGCTCGAGCATCACTCAAATTAACTTTGAAAACCATTCAGGAACACTTCATTTGATTGCCACAAAAACCTTTGGCCCGGTCGAGCCTGCCTGCCAGTTGTTTGTAATTGTTGTTGTAGCAATAGCAATTATGCCATTGACAGGCGACCCACCCCCTGTCGTTGGCTCTGTCGATTCCTCTGCATCTGCCTCGAACCCTGCCTGCTGCTGCCACCCCACGTCTGCGCCAGCAGCCATAAAAGTTCAAACACTCATTTTTCGCTTAGGAAAGAATTATTTTTCTCATGTTTTCTTTTTGTGTATGTCGTCTCCCACCACACCCCATTTACCCCACCGAGCGCACTTCCTCCCTTCGGCAGTGACGCCTCTGTTTGTCCAGGACAAACAGCAGCCGGCGGCGTCCTCGAGGAAGACGCACAAGTGCAGCGCCAGCATCGACAGCATCCTTGAGCCTTGAGCCCATCCGTTTTGACTGACAGCCGGGCAAACACAAGGACAAACAGACAGTTGGATAGTCCAGAGCGGTTAGAGGGGGGTACAAGAGGACGGCAGGTCAGGCAAATAAATAAACAAAGGCACATGCTGTACGCCCGCTCCGCACCGCTGGCAGCCTTGCCCAGCAAAACGCCCACTTGCCTGTTTGCATAGTCAAGTGCGATGTTTGGCAACGCATCTTGCAACAGTCGCGCGGTATGTCACTTGCCACGCCCCACCCACCGTTACCCCTTCCCTGCATTCCACCCCATCTATGCAAATATGCCAGCCTTATAGAGCATGCGAGGGGGATTCCACCCTAGTCCTAACCCTAATCGTAAGTGCTTACGCAACCTGTTCGAAATTTCCGTTTCATCTTTCAGCAGCGTTTTCCAGTTGAGAAAATATTCCAGGAAATCAGTTTTTATGGGCAAGTTTACATGATTAGGTTTGCATATATATCGTACTCTGATATCGGTCAGTAACGGGATGATGTTTTCGATGGACTTTGTGCTTAAGAAAGAGAGTATAAGCCTGGGGATGAAGAATGTGCAATAATGCTAAATATTATCTGCATGCATAAGATCCTATAAGTTCCGCTAAAGCTGTCAGCTGTACAAGCGATATCGAAAAATGAATAGTATTCTTCGTACTCGAAATTTGGATTGAGTTGCACGTGCCTGAGCTAAGCAAGACCTGATTATACCGTTCACTCCTTGAAAATAGTTTTGTGCAAGTGTTTGTTTGTTTTCTAAATTATACCCGAACTGAAATCGGTTTACATATAGTTCAACTAGGTGTACTCGCTCTCCCCCTCACCTTTTCTCGAGTATTTGCCGTGTCGCAGCTCTAGTTTTTGTGACAAGTGCTCAAGTAGCTGTAGGGGGGAGGAGGTTTTGCTTCCCTGGGGTTTTTGGGCTGGGTGGGCGTTCCTCCCCGCTCTGCCTCTGGGGGCAACCCCTGCGAGCGCACAGAAAGGGCATAGACAAAGCGCACACACATTAATTTCGAATTAGTTTTGCATCATGTGGTTCACGATGCAGAAAAATCGACTCTGCCGGCAACCCTCAACTGAGCCTGGGCAGGGATCAGGCAAGACGATGCTCCCCACCAGGCAATGAATTGCGTTGGCTCAGCTGGCAAACTGCGAACTGGCAAACGGGCGAACTGGAGAGCTGGGACTGGCAAATGGCAACTGGCAACTGGGAACTGCGGACTGTGTTTATGGGCAACTATTAAGTGCACACAACGTACGCGGCATGAAAAATGCGGCATAGACGTGGAACAGATCGCTGGATTTTCTACATGAGCGCATACTGAAAGTATCCCGTGAGTCGTCGTCATCTTCATTCATGCAAGGCACAGCCAGGGGCAGAGGCAGGAGTAGGGCTGGGGCTGGGGCAGGGTTCAGCTGGCAGAGGAAGCGGCGAGCAGCTCAAGTTTGTTGGCTGTAAAATTAGGTTAATTCCTGTCAGTGCGTTGCTGATTTGAATTGTCACACACGCACACTCGCACTCGAACACACACACACATACAGACACACTCATACACGCAAAAGTTGCACCAGGTGCGGCTGCTGTTGCTGCTGGCAAGGGATTTACTGCCTGCCTCAACTCATTGACGGGCAGTTGACGCTGCCCGCTGGACAAGTCTTCGGGCTGCAGTCTACAGTCAGCCGGTCTTTGCTCTTCTGCTGTCTGCCGGCTCCGTCTCCGTCTCCGTCTGTGTCCGCGTCCGCATCTCCGCTCTCGCTCAGCTTACTGTGACGACTCTAATCCGTTTGCCTGACTCCCCATTTGAGATGTGATATGTGTGTACTTTGGAGCTCTCCACTCTCTAACGTCCTCTGCTTGTATCTCCCCCTCTTCGTGTTATGAAATCATCTTGACAATGTCCCAATGAGGCGGTTATATAATCGCCAACGATTTGCGATAAATGGCAATCGCTTCGCAACTATCACAACAAGCTTAAGGCCTCTTTGGCCTAAGGAACTTTGATGGTCTATAAAAGTTGGACGGAAGCCTGCAACTGCAACTGACTAGGGTATCAATATCGGCTCTTCAAGCTGACGATTTAAGCCATTCATGATAGCCAAATGTGAACGTGTGCGAGTCTTCAAGCCAGTATCGTAGAGACTCTTGACAGAACCATATTTTTTGTATCTGGAAGCACGTTTAGTACTACTTCTTCTTTCTACTACAATATATTATTGGAATAATTTCGTAAGAAATATATATTTATACCATTTACCCATTGAAAATGGGTAAAAAATGGTATATTAACTTTGTGCAAATGTATGTAACAGGCAGAAGGAGGCGTGGCAGACCATACAAAGTATATATATTCTTGATCAGCATCAATAGCCGAGTCGATTTGGTCATGTCCGTCTGTCTGTCCGTCTGTCCGTCTGTATGAACACACAGATCTCAGCTATTAAAAGAGCTAGAGGCACCAGACTTGGTGGGAGTGTGCGTGTATTCAATACACACAAGAAGTTTATTTCAAACATGATGTGCCACGCCCACCACCTCCGCAAATCGATAAATGCGTATTTCGATTTTTTCCAAATAATTCAATAACGAAAAGAGATAAACGCACCAAATTTGGTAGGAGGGTGGCTTGCAATATTATGCAGAAGTTGGATTTTAGAATTTTGGATGCCACGCCCACCGCCTCTAAAAAACACATTTTTATAGTTTAAAAGAAAACTAGAAAAGCTAGAAGCGCCAAATTTGAAAGTAAGGTGCCTGGTAACATTACGGAGAATGTTTGATTTTCAACTTTTGGATGCCACTCCCACCGCCCCCAAACTATTGCATTTTAAGAAAAGTAGGGAAATTTTAGTACAGATCTACCCTATAAATTTCAATCCGATCGGACAATAAACAAAGAAATTATAGGAGTTTGAATCTCCCATATAAAGTTCCAACTAGAATGCTGAACTGACACAGCAGAAGGCCGGCATCAATAAAAGTCTCATTTGCCGATCGCTCCGCGTAACTGTGTGTGGTCTAGATGGTTGCATGCAAGATTCTGGTGCGTGTGGTCGCGGGTTCGAATCCAGCAACGGGCAATTTTTTTTTTTTTTGCCGATCGCACTGCGTAACTGTGTGTGGTCTTGATGGTTGGCTCGCAAGTTTCTGATGCGTGAGGTCGCGGGTTCGAATCCTGCGCTGGGCAATTTTTTTTTTTTAATAATTTTGCGCTATATGAAAAATATATTATGCAAAAAAAAAAAGAAAAACCAAAAACTTTTTCTAAGCAATACAAAAAAAAGAAGACTGCGCTGGGACTCGAACCGGGGACATTTAGTTATAGAGCTGACAACTCTCACAACAAACCACTGAAGCACATGGTCTGTTCCTAGGCGCGAGAAGTTTTGCATACAGCTGCAGAGACGGAGCAGAGGCTCGGCTTCAATGCTTGCTCCGACTGCGCACGCACAATCGGCGTGCAGTCGGCATGTGCCATTAGCGTCAATGCATGTGTATTTAATTTCGGAAATATGCGATGCGTTGTTATTATTTCGAATAAAAGTAATTAATATTAAGAATTATTTTTAGCAGCCAAAGGTAAATTATAACTTTCTGTCGAGTGCACTCGACTGTAGCTTTCTTCAATTTTTATTTTTTAATAACAAAGAAGTTATAGGAGTTCGAATTCCCCATACAATGTTATGGGCGCTAGCGATTCCTAACCAAACCTTAAATCGACGCAGTAGAGGGCCCGCGTCAATAAAAGCCTAATTTGCCGACCGCATGGCGTAAACTTGTGTGGTCTAGTGGTTAGAGGTCCGACTCGTAAGTTACAAAGTTCGTGAGAGTTCTTGGGTTCGAATCTGGCGCGGGGCGATTTTTTTTTCTTAATGCTTTTTTTTTTATTTTTATACCATTTGTTTTTTTTTGTATTATTTCTTCGAATAGGGTAAATGGTATCTTACAGTCGCGCGCGCTCGACTGTAGCTTTCCTTACTTGTTTCACTTGAGTTCTTAAAGTAAAGTGCAGACATGAACTGAATTGCATATATATACGTATTTATAAAGCTTACGCTATGTACCTTACAATAAACTTTTCCGGAAATCGAAAGTATTGACAAACTAAAGTTTTCGTATTGAGCAATGGCTCGGCGCTTGAACTTCTTGAACTATAAAGTATATATAATACAAAACCTTTTTAATTTGGGTCTACAGGAACCTAACGAAATGTCAAGAACTTTAAGAGCTTCCACAATGAGAAGAAAACTTCGCTATAGTTCCAAGTGCAGCGTTGTTTGTAGCACACGCTCTGTGTGCAAGTGTGCGTGTGTGTGTGTGTGTGTGTGTGTGTGTGTGTGTGTGTGTGTGTGTGTGTGTGTGTGTGTGTGTGTGTGTGTGTGTGTGTGTGTGTGTGTGTGTGTGTGTGTGTGTGTGTGTGTGTGTGTGTGTGTGCAAGCAGTTGAGCTGACGCCACGCGTGTCGTTCTTGTTGCCCCTTTCATTGTCATTGTCCTTGCGTTTGTGCCTCGTCGAGGAGCTTGGCAGGTTTATTTGTCATGCAATTTATGCTTCAACGCCTGCGTGGCATTGTTGTTCTTGTTCTTGTTGTTGTTGCTGCTGCCGCTGCTGCTGCTTAGAATTGTGTGCAAAGTGCAGCATCAAGTTCTGCAAGTGCCAGGGTCGAGTGTATTGTACGGGAGTGCGCCTGGAAGGGGCAGTTGAAGGGTTAGAACGAGCCCGAAGCTCAAGCCCAGCATTGTGGACTGTGAGCTGCGCGAACTGCTGCTGACACTTGCCACGCGCTTGCGCGCGCGCTTTGTTTGACGGGCGAGGAGAAATGCCGCCGTGTTAAAGCCAAGGCAACTGAATTAAACAAACGAATTGCCGTTGTTCTACAACTATTTGCGAGGGTGCAGCACTCCAACCACACACCACCTCACCCCAGACCCCACCCACACCACAGTCCACAGCAGCAACAACAACAAGAAATACCACAACAATTTGTGACGCCGCATCAAAGCATGAAAAACGCGCAGGCGGCAACCAGCAAAAAGGGAAACATGAAAATGCCAACGAAGGGGCAGGGGCAGGGGCAGGCGCAGCAGCAGCAGAGAGTGAGTGGCAACTTCATTTGGCAGAACAACCCCCAGCTGTGGGTGGCAGCCCAGCGTGGGCGGGGGCGTATCGGGGTCCGGCGTGTGCGTGCCTGCTACACTTTACACTTCACTGAGCATGCCAAGTGGCTGTGGCCAGGGGCAGGGGCAGGGGCAGCTGTTGGTACTGCGACCTGTGCAGGTAGCCGGGGAGTGGGAGAAGAGGGTGCCCCTTCGAGTATTTGTCTATAAATTTTAAATGTTGCACGCAACACAAATCGAAATTAAGTGCCAAACACTAAGCAAAGCGACAATCAATAAATGGAAATGATGAGGATGGGGTTTTATCGGGTTCGGGGCTGTACCCCCTTCCCCCTACTACCGAACGAGCTGTTAGTGCTGTGCCGGACACTCATTACGTGGTGACCCTTGCCTTCTGCCTGCCCTCCCCCTCCGCCAGGCGACTGTAGCTGACCTTGACGTGACGCCACTCGCCAATTGTCGCTCGACTGGCACTAAATGCCAGCAGAAGTTGTCGAGTCGCCTGTCTGAGGGGAAACATATATACGTCGATATCTGTTGCTGACATTTCCCAGAACTGACGTGGCGAGTTTTCTTTGGAAATAGCAAATTACGGGGCAGAACTTGACTCGAAATTTGGTCATTGACTTCTCTACAAGAGACTTTAGGATACATGAACTACTACAGTGCAGACTTGCTCTATATATTACTTGGACTTAGCTCAAAGACTATAACTATGAGTGCTTTATATATAATAATAACTAGGTGTAATCTTTGGATTGAGGATTATCAAATCGGCATGTATCTAAGTTCATATAAAATAATTTTCTATGTTTTTTACGAAACTTAATTTGGACCTCTAATATATATCAATTAAAATTATGAGATTTATATAGAATTTAGTATAAAGGTATGTTCTATTTCGTTGGGGAGCTGAAGGCTGAAAATATATATATATATATATATATATATATATATATATATATATATATATATTCATGAACTTGAACTCGTAAGCTCAGAAGTTTTATGTTTTAACAGATGATCTAATAAACTTCACCCAGAAACTGTTGACCCAACTTTGACATGAAGAGAGGTTCCCAGCTAATATACGATTAAGTAGTAGTACGATATAGTACGATATTTGAGTAGCACGATACAAAGTAGTAGACATATATAGTTTTTTCCAGAAAACTATTGAAAAGCCTCTCTCATATTTATGACCAATTAGAAGCAGGCGCGAAGCTCACGGTTCTTCCACACTCTTCCTCACTTCCTGCCATCAGTTTCCTTTGTCCCACTCTCCTCACTCTATGGACAGCTTGAGTTCACGACTCGAGACAATGTTTTGATTGGCATTACGCAGAGCGCGGCGGCAACAAAGGTGCCTTTGAGTGAAGGGCAGGGCAGGGGGTGTTGCAGGCGGGGATGGTGTGGGGTTGGACCTGGCTCTCGCTTTGATTCGGCCCTTAAGTTGGCGGTAGTTTAGCTCTGTTGTTGTTTTTTGCGCTCTCTTTTCCATTTTGTTTGCTTTTGTTTTTCGGGCTCGCTGCGGCCTCAACGCGTTCGGTTACCTCTTGGGCAACTTCTCGATTGTTGTTCTTGTTGTTGTTGTTGCTGCTGCTGCTGTTGTCGCTTGTAGCAAATGCCGCTCGGCTTGGCAGCAGCAATAATAACAGCGGCGGCGGCAGCAAAACCGGCCGCATTTGTGGGCATTTGTAAACTGATCCTTTTTGCCCTGTTCGGGTTTTTGCGGGCACAGGACCTTTTGTTGCTCCTGCTCCTGCTTCTGCTCCTGTTGTTGTTGCTGTTGCCCTTGCTGCTGTTGTGGCTCTGGCTGCTGCTGTTGTCCCTGTCGACGTCAGAGTCGCCTAAAGCAACAGGATTTTCAACCAACGCGCCCTGACGAGCGCGTTGAGCTGTGCCAAAAAGGATTTACATGAGCAGACTGAGCGGCGAGTGTGTGTGTGTATGTGTATGTGTGTGAGAGTCTCAGTGTGTGCGTGTATGTGTGTTGTACAATAATTTAAATGCGCTCAGCTCTTATTTTTGTTTTCTTATTATTGTTGTTGTTTGCCTGAAATTGATACGAAGTTGCGCCTTTTCCCGGGCTGCTCTGCCCCTGTCCCTCTCTCTGTCTCTTTCTCTCTCGCTGTCATTCTCTGTCCTTGTCCCCGCCTCATTGTTGTTCCTCCAGTTGTTGCTGTGTGTGTTTTCTGTTATTCTTTCATTTCAACGCGCCCGCAAAAGGGTCGCCAAAAGGTGTCTCAAAAGACTTGCAAAAAATTGTAAAAGGGAGAGACAGAGCAAGAGAGCTAGAGAGAGAGGAAGCGAGAAACAAAATGGCGTCTTCTGCGGAAACTTTATGCATAAGATGTCGTCTGAGGCAGTCTTCAGACTGAATGCGCTTTTCTTACGCAACAAATTCAGGAATTGTGCAGGTCAAAGAGGGATTGGAATGGAGTTGCGCATATACATATATGCATTAATATACTTGAGGTAGAGAGTGTTATGAAAAACCCAAAATTACTTAAATCTAAATATACTTTTGCACGCATTCATTGCGGTTTGATTGAAGTCAACAGTTAATTGGATTAGGTATATATATTTATATACTAAATAGAAGTAGTATGTGGTGTTTGTGGAAGAGTTTTGAGGTGTTCTGTTGACTTTCTAATGCAGTAAATTCAAGATATTTGTCAGATTAATGCTGACATTAGGAATATATATATATGTATCATATGCTAATAAAATCTAGTGATATTAAAATGAAGTCCATTTATTTTATTTTTAACACATGTATTTATGAGTTATAGTTTTAATTTGTATTTATCTGTTGACGATGTTAGGAAAATAAAACATATAAATTGTATGTATAGCATGTATTTGGCATATTTTCTGCGGGAATAACTGAGTAAATACCCTAAGTATGTTCCTGAAATTTCCCATATATACAAACGATATTATATTCCCGATTTTTCGCTCTTTCTCTGTCCGTTCGCCCAGAGAATTCGCGTTCTAGCGTGTTTGTCAAGCTGCTGCGGCTTAACAACCACGGGTACAAGCACAACCGAATCGCCAGGGTATAGCATACAGGGCGAGGGCTGCAGAGTATTGAGTTCGCTTCGTTTATTTAATCCGTAAAAAGATCTGTTTCTCTTACAAATCCCCTTCAAGCCGCTCGGTTCGCCGTCGGTCGTCCCATAATCTCGGGCGCGCTGATCTCTGATCTATGATCGCGTGGGCAGGTAGACGACAAGGCGCACAGACGGAATACACATGCAAATACACACAAACTCATACACAACAACAACAATTGAGCGAGTGGTTCGTTCCCAATTCTGAAAGCGATACCGATCCGCTGTGTGGCTTAGGCCCGCTTTTCGACACTTTGTTTGGCACGGTTTAAGCCAATTGTTAATCGCCTCGCCGGGGACGGGCAAGGCGGTGTAGCCAGGAAGGTGGGGAGGGGAGGGAGTAAGTGTCATGGCAATGGAACGGAGTATCGAAGTCGGGCATGGCCCGAGCCCGGGCATGGGCAGGGCCATAATCCCAATTGACAAAAGTCAACAAAGCGCATCAATTCATTTGCAATTCATGCAGATGGAGACGGATATGTTGTTGCAGTAGTTGTTGCTGTTGTTCTTGCTTGTGTTGTTGTTGTTTGTGGTGTTGTTGTTTGCGGTGTTGTTGTTGTTATTGTTATTGCCTGTGCGATCTTGTTTCCTGCCTGCTGCGTGTGGTCCTGCGCGCGCGTTGTCAACAATTTGTCATGTGGGCGTGTCCGCAGTGTAATAGACTTATCGAAAGCGAGCGGCGACGAGCTGCAAGAGCAGGGCGTGTGCTTGTGACTTAACGATTCAAAGAATTGTCCAATAAAATCGAAATGCTCTGCTGAAATACTCGATAATATAACCAACTTGTTGTCCGTTCAAGCGGACAACTCTCATATATCCAATACTCTCTGGCAACAGCCTAATTTCGTTTTTTTTTTTCGAAATTCGCAGAATTTTCTTGGAATTTGCGCTGAGTTTATTTTTCCAAACGACCTTCAGTCAATTTCCCCAAATTTTCTCTGTTGTTGTTGTTGTGCTTTGCTGCCTGTCAAACACATCACTTTCAAAAGCAAAATAAAGCAAGACCAGTGCTCTGCACACGCAGATGCAATCGCACACACACACACACACACCACACACACACACACACACACACACACACACACACACACACACACACACACACACACACACACACACACACACACACACTCGTACACACACTCGCATTGATGTTCGTTCTCGTTTCGCAGTCAAAATGCTATTGCAATTGTTGTTGCTGCTGTTGTTATTGTTGTTCCTACATAAATTGTCTGTCAACATTTTTTGCTTACATCGAATTTTGACATATTTCTGTGATGGATTGCATAACCTTCCCCTCGTCCCGTGCCCCAGTCGTGTAACTAAATAAAAACATAAACAATCGCTGGCAGAGGAGGCAGCAGAGCCACAAAAAACCGTGTTCACAAATATAAATCACAGTCGAATTGGCTGGACGCGAAGGATCGGCGCAAATTTATCGCCGGCTATATATTAGGTTATATAAGTCGGCTGCAGCAACTGCAACAGCAGCAACAACAACTGCAAATCGATTAACACATAAACGCGTTAAATGCGCAGCCAAACTGTAGTATACCCTGCAAATAGGAATGCAAATGGGGTATATAGATAACAGATAAGTGCAGAGATCGACAGCTACAGCAACTACTGAAAACAATAAAAAAATTGCATTTGCTCCCACCTCAACGCGACGCGTATACCCCGCCTTGCAGCGTACCCGGTCTGTGCGAAACTTAATGCCGAACATAAAGAAGATTTTTCGTATATAATTTTAAACGATTTGCGACACTAATAAATAAGTCGCCCGATTCGCAGGCCATAACTCTTTGCCTTGCTCGGTCAGGCTCTGCTCTGCTTCGGGTCGTTGTTGTTGTTGTTGTTGTTGCTGTTGCTGCTGCTGTTGCTGCTTTTGTTGCTGTTTGTTTATTTATGCTCATTGCGTTTATCATTCGTGACATTTGCATAGCGCCAAAACCGCGTGGGCCGCTCCCGGAACGCCAGTGAAACGCCCGTGAAATTGTCACAGCTTGCTGATTTTTATGGAGAGACTTCTTTGTGGAACAGCTACCCCAGCACCCCCCCCCATTCATGGCACTCTCCAGCCTTCTCTTGACTGTTTAAGAACTGCAGCGTCTCGAGCTTTATGTGAATGTAAAAATCTGCGCAAATTTATGTGCAAATGAATTGTGCATTTGATGGCAGCTGCTGAATGGACAGCAGGATGGGACAGAGTGCAGAAGGGAGGCGGGGACAGCCCACTTGGTAAATGGCCGACTGAGACTTGAGCTGAAACTGCGACTGGAAGCAAGTTGAGTAACCATTAAGTGTTTTGGGCAGGTGAAAAGGTCGCCAACGGGTCGCGAAATTGATCGAGTGGAAGTGCTAAAGGCAAGGAAAAGTGTGGAAAAGTGAGAAAAGCTTTAAGCACTGCAGGAATTTATGGAGAGTTCAAAATCACTTAAAGCTAGCTGTGAATTGATTCATGACTTGCTCAACTCCACAAAAAATTATCTAAAATTTCCAGCCTAATGTGCTGTTTTTATCTACCTGAAATTTGTTAGTTAGAATCTATAGTGCTGTGGGTTTTCATTATTTGATTGGCCTTTTCTTTCGTTAAGCCATTTGAGACTTTTTCTAGCTACATCTGGCTGTATCTGGCATCATGTTTGTGCCGCATTCGGTCGTCGATCATAATTGTTCGAGTTAAGATCTCCAGTTTCGCGACTGTAACTGGAAAAGCGAGCCATGAAAATGCATTTAGCTTGACCCACTTTACCCGTTCTACGGGTGTGGTGGGGGCGGGGCTACTGACTGACTTGCTGACTGACTGACAGACCGAATGACTGACTGTTGACGGTTGCGTGTCGCGCTGTGTGTGTTAATAAGGCTTTTCCCGGCTGACTCAGCGATCGGGGGCTGCGATCGAGAACTGCGAACTGCCAACTGAGAATTGAGAATTGAGTCACAATTTTTTTGGGGGAACGGCGTTGGCAATTACAGTTGGCAGTCGGGAGCCGCGAGTGGCCACTAGATTTTCATTGAGGCAAATTAGTCATGCATGCCAAATAGAATGAGTCGAGAGAGCTGCAGAGCATTTCTCCGCCCGTCTCAAGTAGTTGCTGCTGCTGTTGGTTGTAGCTGTTGTAAGTTGTTTGGTTGTTATTGCTGTTTCATTTATAGCCGCTATTTAACGTTTTTTCAAGCGAAAAACTTTATTTTCACGCGCATTACGAGAGTGCGTCAAAGTAGAACTCGAGACGCGAGACTCGCGCGACTCGAAGCTCGAGAAGTTAACCCAAAAAAAAATAAGAGCCGAGTCGCGTCTGAGAACAGTACAGAAATAAAGGTTTTCCCCGGCTCTGACTAGCACTCTGTCCCCCTCTCCGTCTTCCTCTCGCTCAGAGAGTCTCCCTTTCTCACTCCCGCAGCCTCTAAGAGCCTATTAAAAATAGCTTTAAAGTGGCTGTAAAAATAAAGGCAAACAACAAACTACAAATAAAATAAACATAAAATGCGCACCGAGTGCGGGCTTCAACTCCGAACTTCAGCAGTGTGTGGAGTGACGGGACATGAAACGGGGCTGCAGGTGAAAACGCTTCCCATACGCTTGCATCTGGAGCTGTCTGAAGTGAAAGCTCGAGGCAGTTGCAAAATTGTCGATTAAGCAACGCGAAAAATCGCTTTAATTATCCTGTAGAAGTCGATGTTTTCTATGGCAGTTTTGCGGAATTTATATTCGCGTGTTTTTCTTTTATTTTTTTTTTCATGTTAACGGCACTTTGACTAGCAACTTCAGGAATAAAAAAAAATATAAATATTGCGAATGTTTTTTTTTTGAAAAAGTTTTTGATACTTTTTTGTTGGTGTTTTTTTGTTCATTTCAAGCATATTTCTGCTTTTTTCTACATTGTTCATAAAACACATTTAGTTGTGCAGACAGAAGTTGAGGCAAACAAGCTTTTTGACAAAAACAAAACAGAAGCAAAAGAAGGAAGATGGAGAGGCGTTAACATAGAGCAGAGGATGGCGGGGCGAGGCAGGGCGGGGCCTGCGGAACGCAATTTGCAAATAAAAAGGACAAACCAAAATGTGAATATGCACAAACGACAGCACAGAAGTGTGTGTATATGTGTATGTGTGTGTGAGTCCGACAGCAGCAACAACAACAAGAAGAACAATGCGAAGGGAAGGGAAGAGAAGGGTAGGGAAGGGAAGCGACTGTCTCATTCAGTCAGCGATGCAGGCCACCGCAAAAAGCAGCGGCAGCCATCAAATGTCAGAGCAAGATTGCATGTATGTGGTTGTGTATGAGTGTGTGTGTGTGTTGGGCTTGTCAACTTGTCTGTCAGTCAAAACCAACAAACTGAAATAAAAACAAAGGAAAGCAAAAAGAATGCAGCAATTCGCACAACATATATAGATCGGAGTAAGGAACAAGAATATATATACATATACGTAGAGCATGCAAACGAAGTCGTGTCTGTATATACGCAACTATATTTTGCCAGCAGCTCTTAAGGTTTCCACTCGACTTTAAGCTTTAAAGCCTGAAAGCGCCACAAGAATTTCGATCGCATTTGCCACTCATCCCTCTATCCGCCTCTACCGCTTAGCTCATTGTTGTATTTTATTTATGGCAAGAGAGCAAAAAGGAAGAAGTAGAAGAAGTCGAGCAAAGCAGAGGAGGTGGAAAAAATGGCGAAATACGAGAAGAATTTTCGAAAATCGATTTCGTATTTTTCGCATTTCTAAGCTTTTAGCCAGCTTTGTGTGGCCTTAAGCCAGCTTCATGCCACAATCCTGCAACACTCTCCCACCCCCTGCTGCCATCCTCGTACATCGAGCCAGGCAGGCAGGCAGCTATGCGCCGGCAACGTGTGGTAGCTACACCTACCTCCGCTCACAGACATTTTGTGCACAAAGCTCTGCACATTTCCGTTTCCGTTTTGTATACATAACCTCAATTCAGCATTTTGGCACAGCGCGCGCCTGCCATGAAGCACACACACACACACACAGACACACACACACACACAGAGAGAGAGACACCAGCAGGCACACAGCAGGACGACCAATGCTCTGCTCTCGATTTGAACTCTGCCAAGCCCACACCACACCATTTACCCCCCCTCGGACCGTTCCTAACCTCACTTCAGCCTGGCTGCCTTACAAACGCTACCTGCAGCTCTGGCGCTTTGCGTGCTTTTGGTTTCGACAGTTGGATTTGTGCTGCGACCTCAGAGCCACCCCCAAGCCAACAGGCAGCAACTCCCTGCCCCACCCACTGCCACCACTGGCGGCTCCATTCTTTTGGCAAGCAGCATCCATGGCCGCAGAATTCTTTTTTTCCTTTCGTTCAGTTTCTATTTTTTGCCTCTGCTCTTAGTTGTTGTTGTTGTTGCTGCTATTGCTGCTGCTGCCTTGTTGTTTTCTTAGTCAGCCGCCAACGCCAAATCCGCCAAACCACCCTGTGGGGCTTAGTATCCGTCAGCCGCAGCAGCAGCCACCGTCGCCGTCGTCGCCAGCAACAACAACCCCGCCGCAGCTGTCTAACACGCTTCACTCCGTCTCTTTCGCTCTCTCTCTCTTTTTCTTTCTCTGTCTCTCTCACTCTCTGTGTCTGTGTCTCCCTCTCGCGCTCGTTGTAGCCTCCGGCCTGCCTTTTTTTGCCTTCTTTTCGCTGCCGTTCCAGTCGGCGTCGGCGTCGACGTCAGCGCTGCGTTTATCTCTGCGCCAGAGCCTCGGGGTTGTTGGAGCAGCAGCAGAGTGACAGGGGAAGGCCGAGAGGCAGGAGTGCAGAGGGGGCGTGCGACTGTGCTTGGGGTTGAGCGCCATGTTTTCAGCGACAGTCCACGCACCAGTGGCGCCCTCTGGCGTCTCGCGCTATTTTTTACTGCTGCTGCTGCTGTAGTTGTTATTGTTGTTGTTGTGCTTTTCAAAATGGTCGCCCATGCTTGAAATATGACACGATTACACGAGCTGGACGGGTGGCAGGCGAAGAGGGGAAGGAGTGAGGGCGGCGGTCACTGGGATTTGGCCGACAGGCAGAGAAAAACAAAGAAGCGTTTGTTGTGTGTGGCCAGTAAATCTTGCCGCCTCGGGAGCGGGCAGGGGCGTGCCATTGTCATCTTAAAGTGAAGCAAATGTTTTCGTTAATTTCGCGGCAACTTTAAGCGCGTGCGACAGAACAATGCATTGCACCTGGCCCTGTCCTGGTTCCCCTCCTCCTGCTCCCTCCCCAAGCCCCGCTGTCATTGTCATTGGGGCCAGTCAAAGTTTGATGGACGCAACAACTGATGGTGATGGCATCTTAAGATGCTGTTGTTGACGACCGCCTTCACCCCGCCTCCAGCAGCCCCGCCCCTGTCCTTGGTCGAGAAGTCGCTCCAGTTTAAGCGTCAACAAACACTTTTGATGACCCACTCGCAGTGCTAGACGCACTAAAGCCGCCTCAGTTCTCGTTTTTGTTGTTTGTCTCTGCTGTCGCCGTTGATGTGTGGCGACCCTTCGAATGCCAACGAGTTTTCATTAAACTCAAGTCGTTGCCGAACTCCCATAAACAATCGCAGCGCGCAGAGCATTAACACAGCGCCCAAAGCGAACCCGAGCCGAACCCAAGTTGTAGCGTAGCGAGCGCAATTCAACTTTCCGTCTGTCTGTCTGTCTGTCTGTCCATTGGGTGAGTGCGGACAGGTGATGCACGTGAATAAGTCGAGACACTCGTATTTATTGCTTTTGTCTTGTGTGTTTATATAGCGTCCATTTGGCCCGCTCGTAATCAGGGTATCAGGGCATCACATCGAGGCATGTTGCGAGTGTGAGTGCACGAGTTGATTCAACTGGTGTGAGTGTGAGTGTGAGTGCATTTGAATCATCTCGTAAATTGTCATATTGAATAGTGCTGCTGGTGTGCTGCGAGTGCAGCTGATTTGTATTCATGCATATATTCACCTAATACTCATGCGAATAATTCAATGTTGCGGGTGTGAGTGCACGAGTTGATTCAACTGGTATGAGTGTGAGTGCATTTGAATAATTTTCTAAATTGTTACATTTAACAGCGCTGCTGGTAACGAGTGGAGCTAATGTGCATATATTCACCAAATACTCTTGTAAATAATTCAAAGTATTCACTCGGCTAACTCACTCGACAATTTGTTGGTAGAGAGCAAGCTGAATCGCTGCATATTCGAAGCATATTCACAACTATTTGAAAACACTCAATTAACTGCTGAAATTATGCCACATTCGCTTATTCACGTGGTGCTGGTGAATAACTCAGAGTATTCGTACTCATTGCAGCGCAGGGAGACTGTTTTTCTGGCTAAGCAGTCTCTCGGCGCTGCAGTAGCAAAATCATTATAATTAGGAATACGAGTGTATTCATTCGATGATTCGCATGCACTCACACACACAGTCACACTCAGTCACATGTGCAACTGCCCAATGCATACACTACTCACTGCCTGCACCCGCACCACATTACACTCACCGCACCGCAAGCGAGTGCACAGGCGGTGGCCCATAACTCATTCATTCAGAGCGACGAGTACTCACTTGATTTACGGCCAGCAGCAGCAGCAGCGCAAAAAAGATGGCGACACTTCCGGTTCGTCGCTGCGCACAAATCAAAGCGCCGTTTTATGCAAAATAGTTGGCAGCGCAGTTAACCAAATGATTTACGAGTGCCCGAGCCTGGCATTAGATGCGACTACCCGAACGGCAGGACGTGGCCAGGGGCCAGAAGTGTCCGGAGGGGTCTGCTAGGTGTCACAGCCGGAGGTTGGCTGGCAGTCGCTTATCGCTGGCACAGCATCGCAGCAAGTATCAGAGCATATATGCGGATATATACTAGGTGCTTGTGGAGGAAGAGGGGGGGGCCTCAGGGGTCAGCGTGGGGTCAAAATAGCCGCAAATTTATCGTCAAAAACGGGCAGAAATCATCATAAAAGTGCGCGTAGAAGTCCGCGTTGGATTGCCGTCTAGGCGGGAGGGGGGAGTTGGTCTTGGGCTCTTTTTTCGGTTGGGTTACACACACTCACACTGGCACACACACACACACGCGGACAGGCACACGTATGTGAAGTAACCCGTAGAGTCATAAAAATAAAAAATAGCCCAAGTAAATGTCAAATAAATTTTAACGGTTTTTCTTACTTTTTTTCTCGGTCTCACTGTGGCTCGAATGTGCCAGGGGGGGTGAGTGGTCCGAAAGGGTGATGAAGCAATGTTGCGCGGGGGGGAAGCACACGCAAGGTGGCCATAAAGTTGCTGTTGTTGTTGTTGTTGCTGTTGGCTCAATTCGTTTCGACGAGTGACCAAAAAAACCGCCACATAAAATACAACAAACTGACCGAAACGAGCAACAACAGCAGCAGCAGTTGCAAAAACTGAAACTACAAATAAAAATAGTCCCCCGAACGGTCAGCGAGCAGGCGGGAGCAAGGGCAGTGCAGGGGGCTGGGCGTGTCAGAGGCTGGCCACACATAAGCCACATACTATATATTATGTGCACCGCCGAACGACAACCGTAAATCTGCGGTATTTTTCATGTGGCCATGGGGCAAACAACGGCAGCAACAGCAGCAACAGCAGCAGCAGCAGCAACAACAACTCGAGCAACAACAACAATATCAACTGCTGGTAAGCTGGAAGCTGAAAGCTGTAAACTGTAAAACGGGCCGCTTGAACTTTGGCCTTTCAGCTTGGACTCGGGCTAGGACTGGGGCTGTGACTGTGACTGTGGCTGCTGCTCTTTAATGTAAGCAGGACTTGGCTTTAAAGCGACGCAGCAGCAACATGACGCACAAAAATAGCAGCAACAGCAAACGGCGCTGTCTATGGCCGCATACGAATCGCTCGTACTGTAGTTGACCCTTTGGCCAAGTAGGCCTAAGCAAGACGACAACAACAAGAGGCGTAACAACGCAAGTTGTTCACATATATACATATTACCCTTGTTGTTGTTGCTTCTGCGATTTGGCTTTTTATACCATTTACCCATTAAAACTGGGTAAAAAATGGTATATTAACTTTGTGCAAATGTATGTAACAGGCAGAAGGAGGCGTGGCAGACCATACAAAGTATATATATTCTTGATCAGCATCAATAGCCGAGTCGATTTGGTCATGTCCGTCTGTCTGTCCGTCTGTCCGTCTGTATGAACACACAGATCTTAGCTATTAAAAAAAACTAGAGGCACCAGACTTGGTGGGAGTGTGCGTGTATTGAATACGCAGATCGAGTTTATTTCAAATTTGATGTGCCACGCCCATCGCCTCCGCAAATCGATAAATGCGTATTTCGATTTATTCCAAATAATTCAATAACAAAAAGAGATAAACGCACCAAATTTGGTAGGAGGGTGTATTGCAACATTATGCAGAAGTTGGATTTTAGACTTTTGGATACCACGCCCACCGCCTCTAAAAAACACATTTTTATAGTTTAAAAGAACACTGGAACAGCTAGAAGCACCAAATTTGGAAGTAAGGTGCCTGGTAACATTACGGAGAATGCGGAATTTTAACTTTTGGATGCCACGCCTACCGCCCCCAAAAATCGATTTTGTAAATCGGTAAATCAAATTATAGGAAAAGTGGAAAAGTTTCCGAAATTTTTTTTTAGGTATTATTGTAGATAATAATAATATTGACCAACCCCATAAATTTAAATCCGATTGGACAATAAACACAGAAGTTATAGGCACGAGAAGTTTCGCTCACAGCAGTAGAGGCCCGACGCCGACGCCTACGCCGACTGCGCACGCACAGTCGTCGTGTAGTCAGTGTGCAGTCGGCATGTGCTATTAGCGTCAATGCATGTGTATTTGTCTTCGAAAATATGCGATGCGTTGTATTTCGCCAAATAAATGTAATTAATATTAAGAATTAGTTTTTAACAGCGAAAGGTAAATGGTATCTTACTGTCGAGTGCACTCGACTGTAGCTTTCTTCACCTGTTATATTTATTTGTTGCGCTGGAAAATGTCTCGGAGTTCATTCAAGGGTCATTACAATTTGCCAGCAGACTGTGTGAGAGAGTATGCGAAGTGTGTGTGTGTGTGTGTGCCTGTGTGTTATCGGACTTTTAATGTGCTAACAAACATGGCAAGAAAATGAAAACGTTCGCAACTTTTTCCAGCCAAAATGGCCGGCAGAAGTGCGTGTGTGCGTGTGTGTGTGTGTGTGTCTGTGTGAGTACTAGTTGGTGTTAGTGTGCATGCGGCAGACTCGCCCGCCAAATGAGCCTGGCAATGTGACAATTAAATGCCTGCGAAGCGTCTGATTATGTGACTTTGATGAGCTTCGAGTGACTGTGAAGAGCGTGAGAAAAAGTTTGTCATAGTTTGATCAGATAGGAAAGCATTATCTCTAAAGCACACTTCAGTTAATGCACTGGAAGACTCTTGAATTAATCTTGAGAATATGTAGTCAAGCTTTCGCATGTGCTCTCTCTGAATCACTGTGCTAAGGCTTTATCTTAAGCATATTCAGCTTAGCTTTTCCAGCTGCTTTCAAAGCTGCTTTCATATTTTACGCCTTTAGCAAGGTGCTTTCTCTAAACTATTGATGCTGCACTGCTTAAAGCTTTCACTTGTTTCATGCCAGGTTTTTTTGTGAAGCTTTTCCAATTTTTATATAGTCTATTAGTGCTATATTATAAATATCCTGCTCTTTTTTTAGACGCTTTAAAAGCTCAAATCTCCAGAACTCTTACTCTTAGAACGTACACAATATTTTTTACACAAGACAACGGACAGTCCTTCCTTTTCTCTATCTCTCCCTCTCTCTCTTCGCTTCATTCACATTCTGTTGCAATATGTTTCTTTGGCTCAAGTTTTGCTGCTGGTTTACTGCCTTTATCTTGCTTAGTGATTTATTATGCTTGTGGCTTATCTCCCTCTCTCTCTCTCTCACACACTGTGCTTTTCCGTCGCTCTCTTTCTTGCTCCCTCTCTCTCTTCACACTCTACTTTCTGGCTGGCTGTCTCTCTCTCTGACGCTGTGTTGATTTATTTCTGTCTTTCTGTGGCAACAACAAGAAACTATTGCCATATTTATCACCTTGTTTTTGTTGTTGTTGTTCTTGCTGTTGTTGTTGTTGTTGTTGCTGCTGCTGTTGTTTATCATCCCGCAAACAGTTTAATTTATATGACAAGCAATAAATTAACGCCTGGAAAGGCCTTCCTGCTTTCTGCCTTGCACATTTTTCCACGTGTTCTTTTGACCAACATCGACTTTTCGCACTCGCCTCGATTCTTGTCACACTCTGCGTATACGCAATATTGCAATATTACACCAAACTGTTCCTTGCCGTCGGCAAACGCGCGCCTCTCGCGCGTTGCACGCCACACGCTTGTTGCAAGGGTGATTTTGCCGGTTCGCGCAGTAAGTGAAAAATCCGTTGCACGTAATTAACGCAATTAAAATCAAAACATTAATGACCTGCGCTCGGCTCCGGGACGTCAGCGTCGGCGCTGGCGTCTCTGCCGCCGTCGAGAGCACGACGCCAAGGCTCTGCTCAGCACACCCGCACCCACACCAACATCAGGCAGCAGGCAGCAGGCAGCGCCGGCTACGTCAGCGTCGGCGTCGGCGACGAGAAGAACAAGAAGAAAAATTGAAAAATAAACTCAAGTCGAAAACTGCACGCACAGCTGCTTAGTGTTGTTTAATTGTTGTGCGTGTGTGTGTGCGAGTGTGTGCTAAAAAAATTTTGCCTACTTTTTGGGGTAGCAAGTGCAGAATGAGCTCGGCTGTATGTATTATACGTATGTGCGTGAATGCTCATAAATGTGTATGTGTGTGTATTGTGTGTGTGTGTCTGTGTGTGTGCAACAAACACAACAACAAACGCAGCCATTTTGTGGCTGAGAACAAGGCAAATATTATTGACGGCGTCGACGTCGACGCGAGCAGCGCTGTCGCTGCGCAGACGCCGGCGCACGTCTGTGTGTGCGTCTGTGTGTGTGTGTGTGAGACAAGAACGCAGTGCGCAGCTGCACGAGAGCTGCTCGCTCGCTCAATCTCTCCCAGTTCCGACTGCCACGCTCTGACTGCGCTGTCTGCTGCCTGCTGCGCTGCCCACGGCAGCAGCTTTCCCCTAATGGCGAGCAGCGCGACAACAAAAATGGCAGCGTTGAAATATTTAACGCCGCTAAGTATGCTACGAAAATGTTACCCAAAAGCCAGTGCCAACAACAGCAACAACAGCGAGCGGAGCAAGAGGATCACGAAGAGGAGCAGGAAGCAGCAGAGAGTGCACAATTTAAAATGATTGCAAACAAAATGTTGATGAAAATGAAAATATGAGAATATGAAAATATTCGAGAGTGCGAAGGCAATGCGAGGCGTCGCTGCGTGTGACAGCAGCACCACGTGCACGCCTGCGAGAGGGAGAGAGCGCGCGAGAGGGAAAGGCAGCGGGAGAGAGCAAATACCGCTTCGAGTGCGAGTGCGAGCACTTAAAGCTTTAATTGGCCCCCATAATTATGTCGCTCGGCGACCGCTGAAACAACAGCAACAACCACAACAATACCGGCAACTGCGCCACTTTAAAGACCTTTAAACTTTGAACCAAAACTTTGGCCAGACTTGCGAGCAACCCACTCTGGCCCCTGCTGCTGCCTTTTTTGCAGTCGCAGATGCTTTAAGTGAAAACGCTCCATTAAATGATGCGCAGCTAAGCGGCACATGTGTGGTAGCACAACTTGACGGATTTGCGGCATTTGATGAGGCTTCGGATGCCAGAAGGCAAACACTTAAGCGGGCAGGCTTTGTCTATATAGATATATCTTCGAACTTGGATTATTTGCGGGCATTTAGGCTTAAATCGCGCATTTTAAAAATTTGAGGAAAAAACTATTGTAATTTTTATATATTTTTACATATGCATATTTTGCAATTTTTTTTAGGTATTTTTGATGCTGATTTTAATGTGCATTAGAGCAGTTTTTATAAATTAGCTTGTGATTCCAAATTTTTTTCAAAATAAAAATCTTTATTGTAAAACTGTTATATGATGATGATGATTTTTAGATTACTCAAAATTTTCTAATTTAATTTGACAAATTTCACTAGGTAGAATCATCAATTTTTATTTATTTTTTTAATTATTTTCATATACGAGGTGTGTTCAAAAAGTAAGGTGACTTTTCAAATTTCGCGGGCAACATATTTTCGATTATCGATTTTTTTGTTTTGTTATATTGGTACACTCTTCCCTAACATCTGTACCAAGTTTCAATGGAGCATCCTCTTTTGTTTGGTTCTGAGAGGCGTAAAGTTACAAGTTATTTTGCGAGCTCGGCGACTTTTTGCTATCGAAAAATATGGATCAAAGGATTTGCATCAAATTTTGTGTAAAAATTAAAATTAAGTGCTCTGAAACACTTGAAATGTTGACAGTGGCATACGGTGAAACTGTTCTGAGTAAAAAAATGTGTACAAGTGGTACAAACTCTTCCAAGATGGCCGGGAAGATGCCAATGACCAGCCTCGCTCTGGACGCCCAAGCACGTCAACAACTGATGAAAACGTTCAAGCAGTGACGAAAATTGTTTTGGAAAATCGTCGAATCACTATCAGAGAAGTTGCTGAAGATGTCGGTATATCGCTTGGCTCGTGCCATGAAATTTTTTCAAACGTTTTGGGTATGAGTCGTGTGTCAGCGAGTTTGTTCCGAAATTGCTGAATTTTGACCAAAAGAACCGTCGCATGAGCATCGCTCAAGAGCTGTTGAATGACGTCAACGACGACCCAGATTTACTCAAAAGGGTCATAACTGGTGACGAATCATGGGTATATGGTTATGATTTCGAAACCAAAGCCCAATCGTCCCAATGGAAGAGCCCAGGCGAGCCAAGACCGAAAAAAGACTGCATCGCTGCAAGAGCTCAAGGCTATACCGAAAAGTGCTTATGGGAAGTGCTTTGAGGATTGAAAAAACCGTTGGCATAAGTGTATTGTATCTGAGGGGGATTACTTTGAAGGGGACAACATAAATATTGATAAATAAATTAATAGTTTTTCTTGAAAATACAAAGTCACCTTACTTTTTGAACACACCTCGTATAGTTCAAGGGAACTGAGCCAAGTTTTCATTGAAAAATAAAAGTAAGTTTAGTCTGCAATTAAAGCATTTAAGCTAATAACTACACGCTGATAATGTTGCAGATAAAAATAGGTACTCATATACAGTTATGGGAAGCCCCTTTAAAACTGCCGCAAATAGCAGCAAATTGAAGGAATTTGCCGCCAGGTTCGCTTTGATTTCAAGGTAAGCGCCAACTTCTTGCCTGTGTGTGTTGTGTAAGCTTGTGTGTGTGTGTGCTGTATGGGTGTGTGTTTGTGCTGGCTGTGTGTTATCTTATGCATGACTTTGCTTTATTTATGCGGCGCTTTGCGTTTTATGTAAATATTTGCGAAGCATTTAACTTTCGAGTTGTCAAACGCCGTAATGTTTGCCCGCGTTGCCAGCTTACGCAGACACACACATACAACAGAGCGAGGGAAACAGAGAGTAACAGAGACAGAGAGAGTGCGAGAGACAGAGAGAGAGTGCGAGAGACGGACCAGAAAAACTGAGTCTAAAACAAAACCAACAACGCGCATTATCAGCAACAGCAGGCAAACGGGGGGGAGGGGCTTTCGCACTAATATCAAGAATTAGAATAACAGGCGAACAGTTATTCCCACGATAATTTGAATGGCAAATATTTCTATATCAAACTATAAACAATTAGTGCAAACAAATACGACGGCCGACGAGACCAAAAATTAAAATATTTGCCCAAAGCTCCAGCGTAACAGCAACAGCAACAATTGTGCTGCAAATTGCGCCTAAGTGTACCCAAAGCGTCAACAACAGGCCCGACTGGCTGGCCCCTTCGCTCCCCTGCCGTGCCCCACCAGTCGCTGCACTCTTTCTGCTGTTCGTGTACAACGCGTCGTATACGCAATTTTGTATTTATTGCTGATAGCATTAGAGAGACACACGAGGTGGCATGAACGGACGGAGTGGCACGAGTGCGGCACAAAAAACAATGGACGAGGCTGCGTTCGGACCTCGTCCCTGCTCCGGCGGGCCCAGAGGCGTGCAATTAGCATAGATTGCCCCCAGTTGGTTTTGATTGGGCAAGAGATTTGCGATTTCAGACGATTTCGAACATTTCCAAATCTGCGTCCATAGGTGTATATAGATGTGCCCGAATATGCATGTGGCCGTACTTACCGCTCAGCGAATTGTGGCCGCAGGATGGCGCCTTGCCCAGCAGATAGTCGTCCTTGCAGATAAACTTATTGTCGTCCAGCACGTACAGCTGCTCGCCGGTGCTCAGCTGCTTGCGGCAAATGCAGCACGTGAAGCAGTTCAGATGGAACACCTTGTCGCGCGGCTTTCGCACCAGATCCGATGGTGCGATGCCCTGACCGCAGCCGCTGCACTTTGTGCCATAACGTCTGCAGGGGAAATATATATGTACGTAGATGTTATGTAAGGTGCAGTTAAAAGAGGATATTTTAAAAGTACAATACATATTTTAACCTTATTTATTGGAGACTTGGAATTTTTTTATATATTTTTGAATATATATATATATATTTAAGCAATTGTCTATTTTATCTGTTCAAGCAACACCTAAAGCTTTATCATTTATCTGCTACTTTTAATCTCCGGTTTCTTTTGGGCTCACTATTATAATGTGTGCTACTTAAAACTGATTTTCTTTCGACATATTGTAGTATTTTAATGTATAGCCAAGTTCCACACATTTTTTAAATCTGGAAGTCCATATATCCAACATACATCATATGCCATCACTCCTTGCGGTTGTCATTCAAGTCGACTTTTGAGGTCGGCGCTTAGGACTATTATTGTTGTTGATTGAATTGCCCGACTTGCCGGACTGAGAGAAGTGTGTGGAGACCCGAGAGCAGACCCTGATTGACCTTTGACAGTTGGCAGCTGCAGTTGATTCCATTTGATTTGATTCTGCAGGTGTTTTGCATGTTAATTGATTTCGCTGGCTTTTCAGATTTTTTTCAGTTTTGTTACCCCTGCTCTGCTCCTTTAGCTGCTGCTTCCTTATATTTTTTGTATTTTTCAATTTCTGATTTTCTATGCAAAGCGAAATCAAATGGAATCGCACAAAGGACAACGAACAGCGGACAAAGCGAACGGTGTACAGTGGACTGAGCAGACTGTCGGTCGCCACAACACTTGGCTTTCATTCTTGGCTTAATTGCTCGGACTTTACTTTGCTGATTGATTTGTGCTCAATCTGTGATTCGGTCTCCCATTACTTTGCATTCAGTGGCATCTCCAATCCGCTGCACCACCCAGGCTCACCTGAAGAAATCATTGCGGCAATATAGCTTGGACTCCCGACTGAAACATTTGTCCGTCAGCGGCTGCAGGCACTCGCAGCATCTGACGCAGGACGCGTGCCAGGCCCGTTCGAGCACATTGAGCAGAAATTTGTCCAGTATCGGCTTATTGCAGCCGGCACAGGGATCGCCAACGCCGACCGGCGGCTCGCTGCGACCTGCGAATGGAAGCGATAAGAACGAGTTGAAATTTAATTGTCTGAATAATAAATGGAAAAAAATATAAATATAATATGTATATATGTATATACATATATATGTATAGAGCGGGCTGCTTATTATATAACTTGAATTCGTATTGAATCAGTTCGTCTGATGTTAGCAAGACTTCGATACCCAATTAACTGTTGAACAAAATTTATGGACTTAGGAACACCCTGTTATGGTGAATTTACCCTTTTGTTCACTAAGCAACTTGAAGCATTAGGAGCGGAACTCTTGACTCACAAATGCAATTAAGATAATAAACTCATTAAGCCTAAATTATATCGGTACATTTATTCAGTACAGTTACAGCTAAAAATAAGTTAATAGGTTTCCTATGAAAGCTATAACTTTTTACGGAATTTTAATAAACACACAAAATTAAATATTTTTAGCAAAATCTACAACACTTTCCAAGCCTTTTTCTAAAAAACACGCTCAGTTTTTCGTCACATCGAAACTGGAAGTGAAAAACACACCCGACGCACTGTTGACCTTTGTTGTGCGAAGTTCTGCTCGAGTCCCGTGCGCCAAAATCCTTTGAGGCGCAAATTAGCACCTCGCCGGTGCCTCAAGGAGACATGGGAAGAGAAAGAGAGAGACAGAGAGAGAGAGAGAGAGGCAGAGAAGAAGGCGTGCAGGTGTAATTTGGCGCTCATTAAGCATGCACACATGTGCGTGTGTGCGCATGTGTGTGTTTGTGAGCAAATGAGCAATTCTTGGCTGGGCGCAAACATTTGACGGGCACTGTGGCGCAACAGACGAACGAAATTCGCAAATGCGCAAAACTCACAAATGCACAAAGCGTTAAAGCTGCTCGCTGCGAGTGTGTGTGTGTGAGCAGGGAATTTACACCTGCAGACTTAGATAAATTTGGCCAAAACGCATACACACAGTGGCAGCTCGCTCTGCTCCGGGGGCTGCCCACTCATTTGCACCTTCTGCAGCCCATTGCGATTTTGAGTCCGAGTCCGAGTCCGAGCCGGAGCCGGAGCCCGCGCCGAGTGTCCGACTGAGTGGCATATTTGCGCACAAGTGAATAACTTTGAATCGTGAATGAATCCAGTTGAAGTGGCAGTGGAACTTAAAGCTGATGCTGCAGCGCTCGACGGCTCCCCACTCACTTGAAGCCACCCTGCGGCTAGTTGGGGCGTGGCGCACACCCCGATAACTGCAACCGTATAATGATAGACGCCAAGCACGGCCCGAGGGCTGCCGCCGCTGCTGCTGCTGCTGCTGCCGTGCGGGCGGGCGCACACCGACCATAGTTCACTGTCCGTCGGGGCAGTCGTTGCAGTCAATCTTCAGGCCCCGCCTCCTCCTCCGCCTCTGCTGGATCCCCTCCTGCTACAGTCAATCAGTTAGTGGACGAGAGGAAACAAAACGAAGCGAGATGAGACGAGCAAGAAGGAGAAGTTGTTGCGGCCGCGGGGCATATTTAAGTCTCCGGCACCGCAGCCAATATATGTATGGGCGTGTGGGCGTAGCCCGGTTTCAGGTAAGAGCCAGTATTGTGAGAAATTTATTTTCATTCAAAAAGTTTTGCACTTGATATGCTCAAGCAGTCGGAATGAGTCGAGTTCGCAGTCAAGTCGAGTGCAAAGGGTAGCCAGAGGATGTTGTGTGTGGAATGAGAGCGAGAGGAGGAAGGGGCTGCTGTTGAAAAGCCTGTCCTCATATCCTGGCTAAGAGGCTCAGCTTAGCTCGGCCAGCAGAGGCCGCATTAATAATGCTATTAAAGACAAGTCGCTCGCGTTGCTCATACGCCCCGAGTGACAGTAGTCAGAGCAAGGGGCAGACAGGAAGGCGGGCGGACAAGCAGGCAGAGAGGCCGAAAGACAAGCAGACGGTCCGGACGAACGGATGAATGAATGGACAAATCATGGAATGAACAACAGGCTGACAAACTGACAGGCGAACGCTCTCGATTATAAATGAGCGACTGACGCACTGATTGATTGACGAATTGACTCATTTTGCAGCGAAGCGAAGGCAGAGAGAACAAGCACAAGAGAGAGAGAGAGAGGGGGAGGGCGACAGAAGACTCAAGAAAGTCGAGCGCAGAGGAGCCGGCAAGCGGCAGGGAAGTCGGAAAGTTTCGCGACCAGACCTTGCATATGTCAAAATTGACGGATGTTATTAATCATTTTATGCCGCTGCAGACAATTTTTAATGAAGGTTATAGACATTTATACACAGACCGACGGACGGACGACGCGAGACGGGAGACGCGAACGCGACGGCAGACCTGCAAGAGGCTTTTGCAGTCCAGGTTAAACGGTTGCCTCATCTCAGCCTCATCGCCGACGTCCGCCCCTCTTTCCCATTAGCTCACACATACATATAAACCGTCTATATGTATGCGTATTATCGTCATTCCCTTTGTTAGTATTTGTCGGTGTCGGGGCGTCTTCGCTGCCACGGCAAAGTTGCCAAAGCTGGCAGAGCTGGCAAAACGGCAGCTGCTCCAGGAAACTCGCTCGCTTAACCCCAATAAGCTTTGGGCAGCGGCAGCGCACGCCCCTCAGTGAGTCTTTAGCAGCGTCGAGCCTCGTTATATATCTGTTATGTTTCGAGTATGTTTTCTACTCTTAAGTTGCATAATCTTCAAGAACTCCACATAGATTCCCTCATTCATTGACCATCAAAGAACGGAAATGCTGCTTTGCAAGCAGCTGAAGCTTTCAGTATCAGTTTTTAGTATAATCTATATGCTGTGATCTACGAGCGTTAGTCTTCCATTAGCTTTTCCAGCAGCTTTTGATTTACAATATTAACCAATGCTTCTGCAGCAGTTTTTATCTTAGAAAAAATCGTTCAGCTAATTAATAAGCTTTCAGATTATGTGGAAGTTGTTTACGAAAGCTTCTAGCTGAAGTCCAAGTCTTAACAACTATTTGGAGCTTTGACTTTGCAACTGCTTTCGGGCTTCAATTAACATAGGCAAACTTCAAGCCGCGGTTTGAAAATCGCTTCTGAGTGTTGCGTAGAGTATTCAGAGTGCGTGGTGCGCCTGCTTTCCCTCAGTTGCTGTTGTTGTTGGTGCTACTGCCGTTGCTGGTCAATGTTGTTGCTTGTACGTTTGACGGTTGTCTGCTCTCTGCTGTCTGCTGTGTGTTGCTTGGTTGTCGGTTGTCGCCTTTGTCGCTGCCTTCGTTGCTTCTGGCGCGTTTTTAAAACGCGACAAATTGTTGTTTGCAGACGCCGCCGCCACCGTCGGCGCGGTTCAACTTGCCATTGCCGCTGCCCTTGTTGTTGTTGTTCTTACTGCTGCTGCTGCTTCTGCTGTTGCTGATGCCGCTTAAGTGTCGCAATTTAAATATTGTTGAGTGCACTTTTGGCTACCGTTGGCCATTTATTTTGCGCTGAAATTTATGTAACGATGTGGAAAAATTGCCGCTACTGCAACTGGAGGCTCGCAGGGCTCTAGTGCTCTAGGCGACAGCAGGGAGTAGGACTAAAGAGCAGGGGCGGGGAGAAAAGCGTGCAGAGCGAGCAAAGGGCAAGCCAAAGCAGGGCCAACTGCATTGCGAGCGCAGACAACTGTGCTCTGGCGCAGACTTTGCTTCTGTCACGCTCACTCTCTCTTTCCCTCTCGCTCTTCTTTCTCTCCTACTCTGGCAATCACAATCGCAATCGCAGGTTCATGGATCTGTTTTGGCCACTGTGCTGCCATTGACCGCTGGCAAGGAGAAGGCGAACGCGAACGTGAATGCGATGCGAATGCGAACGCGACGGCGAGGCACGTAGAAAGCATTTTGCACAATATTTTCCACGCTCAACAAAAGGCCAATAATTGTGTGTCCCGGCCGAGGAGTCGACTCCCAGACCTAACTGCATTTATAATGCAGCAGCCGGAGCAGCAGCAGCTTCTTCATGGCTCGCTGGGCTGGGCCGGGCAACACCCAAAAGGCCAGCCCCAAAAAAAAAAAAAAACCAGCCTGGCAGACAGGAGGCAGTTGTGGATGGACGATAGCAGCAGCTGCAGCAGCCGCAACCACAGCCGCAGCACAGGCAGCTGCCTGGCCAAAACAATATACAAATATACAATAGCAACAACAGCAGTAACAACGAACAGAAACAACAGCAACAACGAAGGCTGCTGCAACAAGCTGCTGCAACTTTTTGCTGCAGACTGTGAAAAATTCATTCGACATCAGCGCAGCAAAATCGCAGCTTCAACTTCAACTTTTGTTGCAACTTGCCAAAAAGCACTTGCTGCCTCTCTGCGCCATGTTGGTCACGCCTCTCTCTCTCTCTTACTCTGCTGCATATAAATCCCCTCCCACTGGCCAGGCCACCCCAGGCCCCTGCACCTCTATACCCCCTACTGCAGCCCCTATAAAACGTGACTAAAATGTTAAAGCCGCAAGCAAGAAAATCCAAACCGGCAGCAGCCGTCGCTCAATCGCAATCATCATTTTTTTGCTCCTTCTTCTGCTCTTTCGCCATGCACTTTTTACTCTGCTTCTGCTGCTGCTTCTTGTTTATCGAAAGTCGACAGCAAAAATCTTATGCAAAAATCCAGATGAAAATGCGAAGAAGAAAACTCTAAAAGTGCTACAAGCAAAGCAAAGCTCCAAACGCAGAAGGAATGCGAAAGTAGAAGAGGGAGACAGCATGAGGGAATGGAAGCCAAAAGTACCAGAAGCATTTGATTTTCTGCGTATGCGTAATGCTATTTGCACAAAGAAAGCGCAGAAAAATAAGTGCAAATAACTGAGAAATGGTATATGGTATTTTTTTTGCTCGCATTTTCCCCACTTTTAAATGCTAATGAGAGCTTGGCAAAAGAAACCGAACAAAGTAGAAAAGATACGATTTGCAATTCAGGATTTGCTTAAATTGAGAAGTGCTTAGAAGAGACTTTCCATCGTCCATTATCGAACAACTGAAAGCTGTTGAGCATGTAGCATGAGAAGCGCAGAGAAGCGGAATTATTGTGACGTTTTACTAGGCTTTGCCTTTCTGAGAAGCACATAGAACGGTCAAATCTAAGCGCTGGCTCATTTGACTAAATGAGAAGCGCGCAGAGAAGCTGCTAATAAGCTGCTAGGCACGCCAAAGCTTTGCCAAGCACAAAATGATATCGCTGAAGTTATAAATAGATGTTCTATATGATAAAAGATAAATGATATAGACATATATATCAAGTATTCTGTTTCATTATCGCGTGAAGTGCTTTCACCTAATTCACAATTTGAGCATTTTCTCAGGGCTCGCACCCTCGATTGATCGGTTGACTGTCCGCAGCTACTTTCACATCTTCGTCGTTAGCTACGGCTCTTTCCCCTCTTACCCGCCGCCCCCTCCTAGCCCTTACTATTTGATGCGGGGCCGACGGCTTCTTGTGCTGCTGCTGCTATTTTTAATGCGATTCGTTGCGCCTGATTTGACATTTTGATTACATTCACCGCGCGACTTTGGTTTGGGCCATGGGCTGGCAATTTAGTAACTCACACACATACACACAGACACACACTGAGTGTGGAGCACACCTCAAGCGCGTTCCGGGCCAATATGTAAATTCGTAAATAAATGTAGAAAAAAATCCATAAAGAATATTAAATGTTGCGTTTCGCGGCTGAGGCCAAAGTTCGTCATCGTCCGACAACGTTGTTCGCATTGTTGTAGATGTTGCTGTTGTTGTTGTTGCGTTCGTTCGTGTTGTTAATACACTTGAAATATTAATATGAACTTAACACCTATTTCTGTGGCCTTTTCCTCTTGTTGCTCGCGTTAAACTTGTTAACATTTTAATTACATAATTAGTTGCGATATTAGCGCAAAATATTGAATATTAATGACGTCTCTTGAGGGTTTCTGGGGCCCCGAAACCATCAAAACATCAAAGAGGCGAGGCTGCCCTTCCCCCTCACTCCAAATATCACTAGAGACTGCAAGAAGTGAAAAGAGAATCGAGACTCTCGTAGAGGTTTTGAATTTGGGTTCGTGCAAGGGACTTCAGTGAGACGAAATTAAGGCTGTGGCCGATGAAGATTCTCTTTGCTTCTCCCGGAATTTCAGGCATCGAATTGTTGCGGTAAATAGATAGTAAATACAGTATATGAACTATATTCCATATAGCTGATCAAACACTCTTCTTACTCTACTCTTTTGCATAGAAGTCTTATGAAATCTCTTCTGGAGCTTCTGTTTTGACAGTTCTTCAATTGTCCGCTTTGCTATTTGCTGTACTGCTCGCAGCGACCAACCTGCCTGTTCAATCCTATAGAGTACACATGGATTGAACACTGCAGTTGAGATGAAGTTTAGAATGCTAAGATTAGTTTCTTGCCGTTGTCAACTCATAAACAATGCACTAGAAATAAGTTGTTGACACCAGCAACGTTTAGAAGGCAATGAACTTTCTGATTCGAATAAATACTTTGTCAAGCAGATGAGTTCGAAAGGTTAAATATAAATCAGTCCAACACTTGAGATAGGCCTGACCAAAGCAGCGTGTAGGAGTCCGCAGCATATGCATATGACAGCAGCTTGACCCACGCAATGCAACATTACACATTGTGACCCTAAATATAAATACACACTTATCGCTTAGGGCGCTCATGTAACCCCCCGTAGCTTAATATAGAGATAAGTTAGAATAAGATTTTGATATAAATAAAGGAGCCGTGAAAGCGGCTCATTAGTCTGTTTTGGAACTCGTGTCGCGTACTTCATTTCTGCCGTTTTCATTTTGGTGACCCCGACGTGATCAGTGAACATTGTGAAGTAAAATTTAAATTTTATAAACAATTTCGGGCCGCGTGTGTTTTTTAAAGGAATATACATAAAATATTTTTTTAAATACCCGTGTGTGTTTAAAAAAAAAGGTAATAAATAAAATATCTTTTTTTCAATAAAAAATCGTGCGTGTTGTGAAAAAATGGAGATCGTTTTGGAGTTAATAGAAACCCAGAGGGTTCTGGGAGGATCCTTGGAAACCCTCTACAACACGGCGGCGGCAGAAGCGAGTCGGACAGACTCGGTACAGCTAGGGCTGTACAAGGAGGAATTAACTGCCATCACTGAGCAGTTCGAGCTCAACGACAAGAGGTTGCTCGAATTCTCAGCAGAGGCAAAAAAGACGCCGTACTTCAAGGAGAAGTACGGCGAGCAGGTACGTGGTTTAATTTATAAAACACATGTACTATTAAGTTCCATTAACCCCTTAGGGAAGGCCGTGAAGCCTGACTCTAAGGGTGATAAACGCACGAAAAATGTGTGTAAAAAATTCTCATATTTGCTGGGTGAATATCGGTCAGCCTTAAATAGAGTTAAGGCTGGACATGAACCCATGAGCGAAGTGAGACAAGCAAAGAAAAACTGTCAGGAAATTTTCATCACGTACATGGATGAGTACGATGATGATGATCTGACAGAAACTTTTTTCTCGCTTAACGAGGCCTATGAGGAACTTGCCTCTAGGTCAAGAAGCGAGAGTCTTCCATTCACTCTGCCTAGAGTCGATATTCCGTCGTTCTCTGGCAAATATGAGGAATGGAAGACTTTCAAAGAGTTGTTTCAACAACTGATAGGATCAACTATGATTCCGGACGCACAAAAAATGTGCGTCCTAAAAACAAAGGTACACGGTGACGCAGCTGCCACCATAGCAAGTTTGGCGCCGACTGACGCAAATTACAAACTTGCATGGTCCTTGTTGGATGCTAAATTCAACAACAAAAGAGCAGTGCTGAGTGTGCACTTGAAAAATTTGGTCGATGCACCCCATGTCGGGGATTCAGCATCGACCATTAAGGCTCTTTTGGACACGATCCAAGAAAATGTCCAGGCTATAAAAGCCATGGGCTTGAAGAATGAAGATATTCTTCAGAGCCTATTTAATTTCCTCTTTCTACGGAAATTAAGTGACCCATTGAGGTCAAAATATGAGAGCGGTCTCAGCAACTCTAGGGAAATTCAGTCGCTAGAGCCGCTGCTCAAATTCCTGGAGCACGAATTTTTCGCTCTAGAAGCGAGTCAAATAAGGCCCAGTAGCAATAATAAACTCCGAAAGGACGAAGCATGCATACTGAAATGCAAAGGTGCTCATCCTTTGGAGAATTGCTATAAATTCAAGGCTTTAAATAGCCAAGACAGATGGGAAACGGTGGTTAAGCATAAGGTATGCGGCCGCTGTTTAGGCAGAGACCACCAATACAAAAATTGTAAAAAGGTGTGTTCTGATTGTAAAATGTCCCATCATGTCTTACTGCATAAGCCTTCTAACAAAAATGCGAAAAATGCCACAGTCAGTAAGTCCAGTAATTTAGATAAAAAAAAGTATATTTTACTGGCCACAGCCATAGTTCAAGTAAAAGATAAGGACGGAAATTGGCATGACTGTCGAGCTCTGCTTGATAGCGGCTCGCAGGTGAATTTTCTTACTGCAGCTATGCAGAAGAAACTGGGCATTAAAGGAAGTAAAATTCAAACTTCCATTGAAGGAATTTCTGGAGGAACAGCACATATAAAAGAGTGCTTAGAAGTTCACATAAGATCCAAAAATTCCAGTTTCAATACACAAATTGAAACGTTAGTAATGAACAAGTGAAGAAAGCTACAGTCGAGTGCACTCGACAGTAAGATACCATTTACCTTTCGCTGTTAAAAACTAATTCTTAATATTAATTACTTTTATTCGGCGAATAACAACGCATCGCATATTTTCGAGGACAAATTCACATGCATTGACGCTAATGGCACATGCCGACTGCACACTGACTACACGACGACTGTGCGTGCGCAGTCGGCGTGCGCAGTCGGCGTCGGCGTCGGCGTCGGGCCTCTACTGCTGTGAGCGAAACTTCTCGTGCCTATAACTTCTGTGTTTATTGTCCGATCGGATTGAAATTTATAGGGTAGATCTGTACTATGGTAAGCTACAAGAGTGTTAAAAAAAATGTTTTGTTATTTCCCTACTTTTCTTAAAATGCAATAGTGTGGGGGCGGTAGGCGTGGCATCCAAAAGTTGAAAATCAAACATTCTCCGTAATGTTACCAGGCACTTTACTTTCAAATTTGGCGCTTCTAGCTTTTCTAGTTTTCTTTTAAACTATAAAAATGTGTTTTTTAGAGGCGGTGGGCGTGGCATCCAAAATTCTAAAATCCAACTTCTGCATAATGTTGCAAGACACCCTCCTACCAAATTTGGTGCGTTTATCTCTTTTCGTTATTGAATTATTTGGAAAAAATCGAAATACGCATTTATCGATTTACGAAGGCGGTGGGCGTGGCACATCAAGTTTGAAATAAACTTCTTGTGTGTATTGAATACACGCACACTCCCACCAAGTCTGGTGCCTCTAGCTCTTTTAATAGCTGAGATCTGTGTGTTCATACAGACGGACAGACGGACAGACGGACAGACGGACAGACGGACAGACGGACAGACGGACAGACGGACAGACAGACGGACATGACCAAATCGACTCGGCTATTGATGCTGATCAAGAATATATATACTTTGTATGGTCTGCCACGCCTCCTTCTGCCTGTTACATACATTTGCACAAAGTTAATATACCATTTTTTACCCATTTTCAATGGGTAAATGGTATAAAAATATTGTCTCTGAGCTACCGGCTCGCCGGTTTGAAATAGGAGAAGTGGCTTCAGACTTAGGCTTAGCTGATCCATCATTTAATATTCCAAAAAGAATAGATATGCTGTTGGGAGTTGAGCAATTCTATGAGACCTTGTTAGAAGGTACAACATCTCTGAATAATGGTCAAATAAGACTAAATAAAACAGAGTTTGGATGGGTAGCCACTGGTCCGTTGGTGATAAAGGAATCACCAGCAGTTTGTGGCACAGTAACCGAAAGGTTAGACAGCTTAGACGAGCAACTTCAGAGATTTTGGCAAGTTGAAGAAGTCAATATAAAGGCTCCGAAATTTACTAAGGAAGAAATCCTATGCGAGGATATCTTTGCGAATAATGTAAGCAAAGGCTCGGATGGGAAGTTCGTAGTTAAATTGCCCTTTAAGTCTAATATGATGCAATTAGGTAGCTCTGAGTCACAAGCCAAACGGAGGTTTTTGACCTTAGAGCGAAAGCTAGAGAAAAATTCGAAGCTGAAAGAACAATATGTTCTATTCTTAAAAGAATATATCGATTTAGGACACATGGTTGAGGTTCAGAGCCCAGAAAAAATAAACAGTAAATATTATCTCCCTCATCACTGTGTTTTAAAGCCAGATAGTACGACTACGAAATTAAGGGTAGTTTTTGATGCATCTTGTAAGACATCGAATAACTTAGCCCTTAATGACGTGCTCCTTACTGGACCTAAACTGCAAGAGGATCTTTTCAATATACTGCTGAGATTTCGCAAATATAAATTTGCTATCTCTGCGGATATTGAAAAGATGTATAGACAGATTTGGGTACAGAAGGAGCACCAAAAGTTTCAGTTGATTTTCTGGCGATGGGACCGAAATGACCCTCTAAAAACATATGCACTAAAAACAGTGACATATGGCACAGCTGCTGCACCATATTTAGCAGTAAAATGCTTACAACAGGCAGCAGAAGAGATAGAGGATGAAGCTCCTAAAATGGCTAGCATTGTCAAAAACGATTTTTATATGGATGATCTAATGACAGGTGCGAATAGTGTCTCACAAGCACAGGAAATCCAAAAATATATTTCCAGTGAGCTAAGAAAAAGAGGATTCCATTTGCGAAAATGGTGTTCCAACAGCGCACAAGTCTTAGAAAATATTCCAAAAGTCGACAGAGGCATGCGCCTAGAGTTTGATAAGGAGCAGGCAGATAGCATTAAAGCTCTGGGAGTAGCTTGGATGCCAGATATTGACAAGTTTGCAATAAAATGCAATTGGGAATGCAAGCTAAAGCCAACTAAGCGAAATATATTGTCCGATATCTCAAGACTTTTTGATCCATTA
This sequence comes from Zaprionus bogoriensis, assembly GCA_035046045.1. Classification (NCBI taxonomy): domain Eukaryota; kingdom Metazoa; phylum Arthropoda; class Insecta; order Diptera; family Drosophilidae; genus Zaprionus; species Zaprionus bogoriensis. The sequence continues at coordinate 97,776 of JAWNOI010000018.1, forward strand.
GGATTAGTCAACCCAGTTACAGTAACTGCCAAGATTTTAATCCAAGAGCTATGGAAGGAAAAAAAGGATTGGGATGAAGAGATTTCCGGAGATATACTAGAAACATGGGGTAGGTTACGATCTGATCTACCCACACTTAATAAGAGAATGGTACCAAGAAGACTAATTGGGGATAATGTGGACCGTATTGAGCTACACGGTTTTTGTGACGCATCCACCAAAGCGTATGGAGCCGTCATATACGTAAAATCGTGTAGTGCAGACGGAAGAACTTTTATTAATATAGCGACCTCAAAATCGAGAGTCGCCCCCACAAAAGTCTTATCTTTGCCTCGCTTAGAACTATGTGCGGCAACATTATTGACTGAATTAATAATAAAGGTGAAGGAAAGCTTAAAAATGGAGTTCGACACCATACAATATTACTCTGACTCCAAGATTGTCCTATGCTGGTTAAAACTTGAACCAGCAACACTTAAAACATTTGTTTGCCATAGGGTAAATTATATTCAAGTCAATTCCGAAGTGTCAAACTGGAATTATGTGGATACAAAACATAATCCAGCTGACATAATATCAAGAGGCGCTTTCCCAAAAGAGCTAGTAGGGAATAAGTTTTGGTTTGAAGGGCCAGACTTTTTACGGCTTAACCTCCCAAGGGCAGCATTAAAGTTTGATGAAACATTTGATGTACCCGAAAGAAAGGGAAATTTAAAGGCATTGGTAAGTAACTCAGCTTCAATGTTCCGGAAAATTGACCACAAAAATAGTTTTGAGTTTCTACAAAATGTTTTAGCCAATGTGCTAAAATTTATAGCTAAATGTAGAAAAATTGACACAACCAATTGGGTGGAATTAAAAAAAAGAGCATTAGTTACTATTGTGAAAATTATTCAAAAAGAACATTTTCACAGTGAATACAAACTCTTGAAAAAAGGAGAATGTTTGCCCGGATCAATAAACATAAAATCATTAGCTCCCATTTTAGATCATAACAATATTATTCGTGTGGGAGGGAGAATTCAGAATGCTCATCTGAGTTTTGACGCGAAACACCCTATTTTATTACCATATAGCGATGAATGGGTATACCTTCTCACTGTGCATTTGCACGGGAAACATTTACATATAGGACCTCAAGGGTTGTTAGCAATAATGCGACAACAATTTTGGCCACTGCGAGGTAAGCAGCTAACGACTCAAGTTGTGAAACGTTGCTACCGATGTTTTAAGGCACAGCCCAGGTCGATTCATCAGATGATGGGTAATCTACCGGAAGATAGGGTAATACAGACCAGACCATTTCTAAATGTAGGATTTGATTTTCTTGGCCCCATAATGGTTCATCATAAAATAAAGGGCAAAAGAATAGATAAAGCTTATGTATGCGTGTTTGTTTGTTTTGCAACTAAAGCTGCACATTTAGAAGTGGTCTCGGATCTGTCAGCAGCCGCGTTCATAGGCGCACTAAAGCGTTTTATAGGTAGACGAAGTTGCCCGAAGGAGATTTATGAATGTTTCAAGCAGCAGCAGGGAGACATAGAACAATTTTGTACACAACAACAGATCGAATGGGTGAACATACCAGTTCGATCTCCACATGTAGGAGGATTATGGGAAGCATGTGTTAAATCAGTAAAAAAGCATTTGGATAAGGTGTCAAACGGTGTAATGACGTTCGAAGAACTCACTTAGTTAATGACACAAATTGAAGCTATTTTGAATTCTAGACCTTTAACACCGTTGTCCGACAATCCGAATGATTTGCAAGTGTTAACACCTGCCCATTTTATCTTAGGAGAAGCTATGTCAACGATAGTTGACGCAGATAATAATAAAAGTTATAAGGGGTTCCGAGACCACTGGAAGGCAGTCCAAGCAAATTCGGAAGAATTTTGGAAGCGATGGTCCGTGGAATACTTGTCCGAGTTACAAAAAAGGTACAAATGGGCAAATCCAAAAATGAACATCGAACCTGGCACCCTAGTTCTCTTAAAAGATGATAATTTGGTTCAAACCAATTGGAGGAGGGGCAGGGTGACAAAGTCCATCATAGGAAAGGATGGACTTTGTCGAATGGTAGAAGTAAGGACAAGCAATGGAGTGGTTATGAGATCCACACACAATGTTTGTCCTTTTCCTACGGAAGAAAATGAGAAAAACATTTCAAATAAAAACAATAATCGAAACGAGATACCACATAAGGTATCCGCAAGTAGACAAACAAATCCAAGAAAGGTTAAGAATAAAAATTTAATACTTTGTATCTTAGCATTTCTAAGTATTTTTAAGAACACAAATTGTCAAAATGTAACACAAATCAGAGATAAGGCAGGGATATTTTACGAAGATCAGGGAATTGTCGGCCTGTCAAGAACATCGTGGGACATAATTATACATGCGGACATGGAGGACTATGACGCGTTCAAATACCGAGTGGACGAAGCGTTGGCAGCGACACAGGACATTGGCGAAACACTGAAAAACGATGCACAAGTGAATTCAATGATATCGACATTGGACAGCAAAGCAAAGAGGCTGTTACAACATGACGATATCATTAAACACATAAGGACACCGGGCAAGCAGCGTCTACCAAGGGCGCCGTTGCAGATACTTGGGTCCATCTATAGTGCGGTCTTCGGTCTAATGGATGAAGAGCAGGCCGAAGAGTTAATGCGGAGGGTGGACCAAGGCAGGGAAAATGAAGGATACCTTCTGGACCTACTGCGCAACCGGTCCTCCGTACTAGACGCTACTCTGGAGGTGCTCGACAAGCAGAACAAGGCAATCTGGGGAAATTTCCAGAGGATAGACGACAACATATTGAAAATCAAAGACGCCACGGACAGAGTAGGCGATGAGCAATTGTTTCTACAAGCTTTCGAAACGCTGAATCAGGCTATGGATGCCTTCGAACATCTCCAGCAGGGCATCATCAACCTGATGTGGAACAAGAAGGGAAATTTCCTGGACAGCCTATTACCCGTTACCCAGTTCCAGAAGCACATTCAGGAGATTACGCTCAACATGCCATCTGGACTACAGCTACCTACTTTGGATCCATTAGAGCTTGGAAGGACTGCTAAAGTGAAGGCCCGGACAACAAAGTCAGCCATTCTGTTCCACGTAAAGATTCCGCTGATCAGCCAAAACATTTTGCGAGCATATCAAGTATATCAGCTGCCTGTGGTACACAGTGGGCGCTTCGTCAGCATAAATCCCGTGTATAAATATATACTAGTGGATGAAGCGAGGACTGTTTATTATGGCATGTCTGAAGACAATTGGGAGCACTGCCAGAAGATGGAGGAACTAACCATTTGCGAGCAGCGTCACCCTCTCTTCAATTGTAACAAGGCGACCAAGTGTGAAGTCCTTCTACTTGCGAAAAGGTCACCCATTATCGAAGAATGCTATGTAAACGTAATGATGCCTGAGACAACCTGGCACCAACTACATCAACCGAACTCTTGGTTATTCTCCGCCTCAACCAAAATAATTGCGGATGTGTTCTGTGCAGACAAAACAAGCACATTGGAACTCACTGGCGTAGGAATACTGCAGCTTCAGGCCGGATGTTACCTGCATTCTGAGCATGTCAGTCTATGGGCTTTCGAGGACCGGACGTCAGATGTATCATTTTGGATACCAAGGATAAACCTAACGGACCAGCTTCCAGCGATGAACCATATCGAGGTAAAGGGAGGTATCCAGGCATTCAAGATTCCAGAGCTTCCCCGCCAAGGTCGGATTATGGGTTTTCCGGTCGAACTGGAGTGGCACCATGCAGCTCACTATTCTCTTAGCATCACAGCAATGATCTTGATCGCTGGGGTCGTCGTGGGACTTATCATCCTCATCCAGCGAGTATGCCGCATGCCGTCACAATTCTTGCCAGCCACAATTGCCCTGCCCCGCATAGCTTAGAATAATGATATACAATTTAAGATATTTAGAAGAAATGTCATTTTATAAGTAACGGTCGTTTAGCAGGGCCAAATATATTAAGACATAAGAAATATATGACTTATGTAAACAACGGCCATCTAGCAGGGCCAGAAAACAAGACATAAAGAATGTATTTGTTTGAAAGGTACACCTTTCAACAGGGCCAGGATGTTCAATCCTATAGAGTACACATGGATTGAACACTGCAGTTGAGATGAAGTTTAGAATGCTAAGATTAGTTTCTTGCCGTTGTCAACTCATAAACAATGCACTAGAAATAAGTTGTTGACACCAGCAACGTTTAGAAGGCAATGAACTTTCTGATTCGAATAAATACTTTGTCAAGCAGATGAGTTCAAAAGGTTAAATATAAATCAGTCCAACACTTGAGATAGGCCTGACCAAAGCAGCGTGTAGGAGTCCGCAGCATATGCATATGACAGCAGCTTGACCCACGCAATGCAACATTACACATTGTGACCCTAAATATAAATACACACTTATCGCTTAGGGCGCTCATGTAACCCCCCGTAGCTTAATATAGAGATAAGTTAGAATAAGATTTTGATATAAATAAAGGAGCCGTGAAAGCGGCTCATCAGTCTGTTTTGGAACTCGTGTCGTGTACTTCATTTCTGCCGTTAC
>JAWNOI010000020.1:1800000-2109098 GCA_035046045.1 Zaprionus bogoriensis
TTCCAATATTCCTGCTCGAATTTGCAATTAATTTTGGCTTCGATTTAAACTGTACTTACAGCCGTCTGAAACTTTAATATTGAAATTAACGAAACAATTGGCAGGAATTTCTTTGTCTTGCTTGAAAATCTTGCAGTTTTCGCCTCTGATATGTGCGCACAGATTGATTTGAGACCTGTACATTTTCGCCTGTATTCAACTGGCAGTTGTGGCAAGCCTAGTGGCATCTGGTGAGGAATTTAATTTTATTTACCTATGCTCAGGTGTCACAGCCATGTGTCGGGCCCGTGACAGAATGGCAATGGGTGGGGCTGTCAGCACGCTGTAAGCTGAGCTGACAACACTAATGAGCCGGCCCCAAACTTGCAGCGAATTGCAAGCAAGTTTTCGGCGTTTGTTTTATGCAGTTTGTACCTGCCGCATGTCTCCTGCCGCCTGCCGCCCGCCAGCCTCCACCTTGCACCTTCGTTGTGCTCATTTTTCGTGCGCCACAACTTTGACATAATTTTGGACCCGGCTGACAGGCTTGGGCCCAGGCCAACCAGTAAAAAATACATACATATATATATATATAATATATAGAGAGAAAGACGAAAGTTTTTGGTGCTTCGACTCGTTTTTTCACCTCCCCGGCCGTGTTTGTTGTTGTTTTTTGCCCGACCAGCAAAAGTTGATAACGAGCAGGTGTTAAAATGTGACCAAGTGTAGGCTGCTGCTGGCGACACGCCCCCGTTCCAACTACGTCGCCGGCTCTCCTCAGCTCCCCTACACCACCCGCAGCCAACTGTCCAGGTGATTACAAGTTGTTGACACTTTGCAGTTTGTGGCGAAAACTCAAAGCAAAAACAAAGTTGCCCCCTCTCTCCCACTCCCACTCCCACTTCCATTACCCGCCCGCGCTGTCCGCAGTTGTAGCTAGTGCTGGCTGTGACCATGGGCAACATGTCGCGCAGCATTCGTCCCGCAGTGAGGCTTGGCTCGGCCACCTCGTGCTCGGCCCAACTCGGCCTTAAGCCCATTTGAGCTGCCAGCTTGTTTGTGGCTGTCACGCAGCGTTGCCAGAGTGTGTTGAGTGTTCTGTGTGTCGTGTGCTCTGTGTTGTGTGTTGTGTGTGAATTGGCCGGCCATATTCAGAAATGGCAATGCATATTTGCTGTCAGCTCGCCCCAATGCCCCAAGCCCATGACTCGCACTGCCGCAGACCTGCTCTCTCATGCCTCTCGTGGCATTACAAGTTTAAGAGCCTCAACGCCATACGCTGACTTTTTAATGAGCTTTCTGGCGGCAATTTGCCGAAAGGTGGAATTACGCAAAGAACCGCAGACACACACCTTACACACACGCGAACACCCGCACACCCGCGCACCCGCACTTACGCACATACACACGCGGCACATTTCCCACCCAATGCGAACGCATTTTTGATCAGTGCCCGAGCCGAATATCATTTCACATATCGTTAAAATTCGTTTAGGCGCAGCATACAAATTGCTACATTTCCGCTAAAACTTTGAGACGGTTCCCCATACCCCTGCCAACCAATGAGCTACCTCCACCCCGCCCCGCAAGCGGGCCACTCAACCACTTTAAAAAATATCCAACGTGTGCTGCGGTGGCATCAGCGTCGTTGACTGTAAATTGAATGAAATTGAAAAATTCAACGCAACGGCAATTCCATTACACGTTCTTCCAGGCTCATTTTCACCGCGTTCGCCTCAGTCGAGGGCGCGCCCCGCCCCTGACTCCCACAGTGGTGCAGAGTGCGAGACTACTGGCACTGTGACTCCTTGGCCCAACCTGCTTGACTCGAAATTTATTCATTACATGCAATTTTTTTCGCTGCTTTCACTTTCGTTTATCTGGTTTCTCGCATTTCTCGGGCGTTTCGCTTTCATTGAGCCCCTGCTCCCTGCTCCCAGCTCCCAGCTCCCAGCTCCTCGACGGGCGCATTAGGCTGGCAATCAGAAATCATGTGTGAAATGAAGAAAAAATTCTCTGCGAAATAAAATGAAAATCGCGGTGCGAAAAAAGCAGAAAAAGAAGGAAAAACAAAAACACAACCATTACCGCTACCTGAGGGCATCCACAGGCATTTATCTTCAAGTGCTTGTGTCGGTGTCTGTTGAAGTGAGTGCCTGTGTGTGTGTGTGTGAGTGCGTGTGTGTGCTTTCAATTACATTGGCAATTGCTGCGGTAACAGTGCCGGAAAGTGTCGTTGGCCCTGGGCGTGGTTAACAATCCGATGCGTCCATTCTGGGCGCAACTAATCAATACGAATGAATAAATAAACCCTTACAAATACCCAGCAGGAGCAGGAGCAGCAACAGCTGCAGGAGCAGTCGCAGGAGCAGCTTAGGCTGCTCACAGCACAATCTCCAAGATGGAAATATTCGCAATCGCAATGGCAATCTACATTTTATAAATATGCTTATGCACAATCAACAATGCCTGTCCGGCTACAGTCCCGGCCTCAGCCTCTGCTCTGAGCTTGACTTCCACGTCGACTCCAGCCTCAACTGAAGCTGCAGTTCTATTCGGTTGCCTTTGCTGATCCTGTTGCGACATGTTGGGAATTTCCAATGCGTTTCCTCTTAATGTCCAATATAAATGCCCGCTGTCTCGCATTCGCTTCGCCTGGGACAGGGGATGGAGCGCCGGGCAGAGGGGGAGTTGTGGCTGTCGTCAATAAGCATTCGATGTGTGGCAGGAGCTTCACCTCGGCCTGCACTGCGTTTGACATGCGTCAGGCGATTGCAATTGCCGACTTATGCTTATCGCATAAGCAAATAGAACTGTCGTTCGACTTCGGCGATAGCCGCAACAGTTGCCACATCCTCTGATTCGTGCTGGACATTTCCTTGATGTGTTTGCTTATGCCGCAAGCTGCCGTCAGCGTTTACCGTTTCCTTATGAATTTCACATTTCACTTGATGCGAGTAGAAGATACATCGCTGGGCATTACAAGGATTGAGATTGATATTGGTCTCGTTCCATTTACTTGGAGTTAGTTGAACATAACATAACAGATTGTTATGGCTACTTTCTTTAATTATTCTTAAGCAGCAGTTGACTTTCTCCTTGAATTGATTTCCTGAAACGCTTATTGTTCATATAAATTGCAACTTAAAACATAATTTAAGGCCAAACTCAGTGTGCAGCAATTCATGCCCAACACTCGACTTCAAAGCTCTTTCTTTCTCTTGATGTCGCTTACAAACCTGCATACTAAATAAGCCCCCGAGCATTGGTGCCACCTAAGCCATGCTTCATGCCTCATGCTAACGCACACACACACACACACACACACACACACGCACATGCATTCCACATTTGCAGTCTTCAGCCGTCACTCATTTGTTTTCTTTTGCGCCCAAAGGCGTGCCTGAGTAGCAAGAAGAAGATGATGACGACGACGACGACGATGATGCTGGCACATGCTCAGTCACACCCACACACAGGCAGACGGACAGGGAGACAGACGGACTGGCGGACAGACCCGCAGACAGACACACGCAATTACAGCCGCACAGCATTGTTGCAATTGCACGGGAAATAGACTTTTTGAATGCGAATGCGTTGCACATGTCGTGCGGAATATGCTTAGAAAAAGTTGCGCCCCAACCGAAAGCAAAACGAAAAAATCCTGCAGCAATACGTTTTTTTTTCTGAACGCTCTTTCTTCTTTTTTATCCTCTTCTCTTTTCATTTTTCTCTTGTTTTTTCTTCTTGCTTTTACTTTACAGTTGCAAGTAAGTTTTTTCCTCTCGGCCAAAACACGAATCGAGTGACGGTGCGGGGGGTGCCAGGAGGTGTGCAGCGGGGTTGGAGGTGAGACTCCTGCTTGCTATTCCACATGCGGCAGGCTGCAGCGTGTCCCTGCGGTTGGTCTTGTTCTTCCAGTTGTTGTTGTTGTTGCTGTTGTTGCGGTGTTAGTGGGCCCGTCTTCATGTTTCTTCATGTTGTCAGCGTTGTTGTAATTTGTTGTAGTTTGCTGCCGCTGCCGCTGCCGCTGCTACTGCTGCTGCTACTGCTGCTGATGCTGATGCTGTCTCTAAATCCGTGCTACTTAAATTGTCCCTAAAATCCTCGTGGCAATTCTTTCGCCATGAAGCACATGCAGCTTTTGTGCGCTGTATGAGAATTTAATGACATTCTTAAGTTGTCATCAGTGGTTGCCAAGGCAGTCCGGGCCGGGAAGAGCCGGGCCAGGACCCGACTCCACTCGACTCGAACTGACTCGAGATGCAGCCGCATCTCTGATTCAAGCTGGAACTGTCAGTACCTTTTTGCTCTGTTACTCTGCAGTTGCAGTTCTCTTTGCCCTTAGCTCGTTGCCAGCCTCCGCGACTTGCCGACTTTCTTATCCTTGTCCCTGCCGCAGTGGCTGCAGAGGCTGCTGCTGCTGCTGTTGTTGTTGCTGTTGCTGTGACAGCGCTGAGAATATTAAATTGACTGGGACCAACAAAATGAGTAGAATCATTAGCGTTCGCAAGCACACAAACACAGAGATGCCCTGGAAATTGCGCCCACATATTGCGCAATCGCTGGCGCCATTTGCCCCGCAGTGCTCCCGGCTCTACCTCTCTCTATCTCTTCGCTCCAGCTGATGCACTTTGCCCAGTGCCGCCATGACGTCTTTTGAAGATGAAGTCATATCAGCATTAGTGTCTTCTGTCTGCTCCTGCTGCCTTCTGCATGCTGCCTCCTGCCTCCTGCCTCCTGCTGCCAGCGGCAACGCTGGCTGTCGGCTTTCCTGTTTTTGGGCGCATTTCTTGCTTAGCCGCCGACACGATAGTACCACGAAGTACAAAGGAGTCTCGCAGCGGAGCAGCGAGAGGTGGGCCAGGGTCTTGTGCATGCATTTATTTATTTTTGGGTCAGATCCCAGAACCAGATATGAGACATGTACTCGTACACATGTAGTTCGATGCGATTGTGCATCGTGGCCTGGAGAACAACAGCGAAGGGGGGGGGGGGGGGGAGGGAGTCGAGGGATGGGAGGCAAAAGAGAGGAGGCAGCGGGGCGAATTTAATTTCAATTTAGGACCAAAACATTTGTGCTGCGCCTGTCAAGCATTTTCCATTTGCATTTATTTTTGCGCTGCATGCGCAAATCTTTGCTATTTGTAGCCAGAGACGGAGGCAGCGCGAGGGAGAGAGAGTGAGATAGGAAGATGGAGAGAGACAGGGACGGCGACAAGGGCAGACAGCCGCAGACGGGAAAAAGCCGCGCGCATTTGAATATGCAATTTGCAATTTGACTTGACGAGGCCAAAAACCGACGCTGTCGCACAGCTCTGCGACCCCGACAAGCTCGAGTTAATCTGCGGGCTTAAGAAATGCCAGACGATGGCAGGGTGGAGCGGAGCGTTTGGCTGCGGGGTGCCAGGGCGGCAGGGCGGCAGGGCGGCAGGGTGGCAGGCTGGCAGGGTTACCGCGTTACAGTTACAGTGGCACATAAAAGCTGCACGCCGCGACATTTTATCACAACGCGCGAGCGAACGAGCGAGTGAGCGCTTTTTTGTCCACATCCCAGCCCCAGCCGAGTCCTTGTCCGTGCCCGCTGGCAGCGAGAGAGGACTGACATTTCGGGCGCAAGATTTATGCACTGGCACTGCAGTTGAAGACAGCTGTCGTTTGCCGGCGCTGTCTTTTTCTGAGCCCTCGCGCAGACCTAATAGCTTTTTATCCGCGCGCATGAAATATGCCACGAGAGCGGCAAATAGAGCCCACAGAATATGGCAAAGTGTCAATCTGAGTTTTTGCCAATTGCCAGCCGCAAGTACGAGTTAATACGAGAACGAGCTCTAACTATAGGCTGAGCGGGCAGCCAGGGATGAGGGGTACGGCAGAGGCCGACATGGAAGCGAAAGCGGGAATGGGCCGCAATGAACGTTGGCCAAAACTAAGTACAGCAAAGTTGACTTGACACGCCACTGACAAGTACACACACAGAGCGAGGAACAAGCCAGGCTAGTGTACGAGAGAGAGAGAGAGAATAACAGAGCCTACAAACACACACAATTAAGTCATGATAAATTGCTATTGTATGCGTTTTGGAGTCGCAAGCGCAGGCGGCAGCCCAAAATGAAACAATAAGCCACGTCCGTCAAGTCAACTTGAGGCGACAAGAGTCGAGTCGAGTCAAGTTATGAAAGGAAGCAGACGAACGCGCCCGCACACACACACACACACACACGCACACTCGAACAGACAACACTTCGTCACAGTCACAGTCACAGACAATGTGACTAGACAGTCCGGACACCTAACGCTTGCTACACTCTGCGTGTGTGTGTGTGTGAGTGTGTTGGAGTTGCTCTGTCATGGCCTAGGCTAGTGTGCCTGCCGTCGTCCTGGCCTGCCTCTGACGGCTCCTGGTGTTGGGAAATGTTTGGAATTCATGCGTTCTGTCAAGTAATTTACCCCAAGCGCGAGCCACACCGCCGGCCCAAGTGCCTGGCTGCCTGGCTGACTAGCTGACTTACTGTGCGTATATATGTGTATGTGTGCCCGGAAGAGTGTGTGCATATGTATGTATGTATGTGTGTGTCAAGTGGTGTAAAGGTACAAACGCCTCTTATTGTACGGGTCGCATTCATTTTCCGGCTGCATTTTGAGCGACACGCCAGCTCCTTCATGGGCGCAGTGAAATGACACTGGCTCAAGCGGTATTTACAGCAAACTTTAACTGAAAGCAGGAGTTACAAATAGCCAGACTCAAATGAGATTACAGGCATACTATAAGTGAGTTCAATTATTATCAGAAACTATTTAATTGCAGCCAAGTCAAGCTCCTTTCCAGGTTCAAGGATTGTTCATATTCTCAACTAATTCCCAGCCCAAGCAAGTGCCATTAGGGAACGTGTATAACGCTAGTTCTCGCTCGGCTAATTGCGAACGTGTGTTTACACTTGAGTAGCGCGGCGCCTCATTAGGCCATTCAAATTATTCAATAGGCCGTTTTCTCTGTCGAATAGAACCCTTTTTGGCAACCCTAGCTTGCCTTTCTCGGGTGCCCCGAACTCTCCGATTAAAATTGTATTTAAATGAATTTGCTGTTCAGGCTGCTTCCGGTCCCCAGATATGCGTGTAAGAGTGTGGGTGTTAGTGCGAGCATGGGTATGTGTGAGTGCCTGATTGCGTTAATATTGCGTGTACGCAGGCGTTTCGAGAAGGAATGCTCTTGACAATGTTGTTAACTCGCCTGTGCGGGGCCCTTTTGAGCCGACTAACTGCCAATCCATTATGCGTATCCTCTGGCCGTAACAGGCACTCGCTGCAAAGTTCCCAAAGCAATTGGCCAATGTTGCCTCTCGGCTGGTTGATTCCACACGCCTCGTGTTGGGTTGCCCTTATTGAAAAGTGTCCATTCGACTCGCCCGTCTTGTACCTGTAGTCCGGGCCTTATGCACACAATTGACTCAGTGCGCTCCTTTCTGAATGCCCAGGGTCTGTGTATATGTGTGTGTATGTGTGTTAGGTTGGAAATTAGCATTCTCACCATGGACGAAATACACAATTTGATGCATTACCTGGACAAAGCATTACCGTCAGCTTGGGCTGAGTTGGGTCTGGATTGAGTTTCAGGCTGGAGAATGAGCACGTGATATGATTTAAATCGGATTCCGTTCCACGTCAATTAGCCGAAAACTTGATTGGCTTGGCCAGCTTATTTTAAAGCCAACACTTGATCGGCGAACTGACTAAGTGACGAGTGAATGCAGTTGTGCTGACTGACGCCGACATGGATATGACATTGTTGTACCAGCTTCCTGGTTGCTCTCGGCCTGCTGTCTAAGTCTGCCCATCATGTTGCCCGTCTGTCTCTCTGCCTGTCTGTCTGTTCGTATGTCTGTCCGTCAGTTCGTGTCTGTCTGTCTGTTGTTGCTATTTCTGCCTCTAATTATGCGTCGTAGCAGGGCAACAAACCGTTGCTGCCCAGTGAGGCATGGGAGATGGGGACAGGGAGAAGACTCACTCAAGTGGCTGCAACTGTCACAGTTGCGCTGAGATTCCTGCTTCAAGCACTAAGACATGGGGCTGCTTCTCTGTGTATGTGTGCACGTGTTTGTCTTGGCAATGAGTGTGTGAGTGTTTCTGATGTTTTTTAATTTTCGCGAAATAAGCAATTCTCACGTATCCATCTCCGCGTGGCGTCTGCTTGTATATTCGTGTTTTATGCCCTGCCCGGCTATAAATTCAATTCCAGCACCTGTGCGAGTGCGGTGGGGCCTGTGGATAGGAATGCGTGGATTTGGAAGCGACAGTGGCAGTGGCTCTGGCTGTTGTTTCGCCAACGGGCGACAGTGCCACCTGCAATACACAACTTAGAAAAACGCTTTGTACTTCAAAGCAAGCAAATTTGCAGTCTGTAGTTGTGTGTGTGTGTGTGTGTATGACGTTGTGTGTGGAACGCTGTGTGTGCTGGGCGTGTCGAAGTATATCCGCATGTAGCATCCGCCCAGTCCCTTCTTTCCCTCTGCCATTCCCGCGCTCTTCTTCACGAGGCCATGTTCTTTTGTTGTGCCCTGTGTCTCTGCGCTCTCCTTTGTTCACTTTGTTTATTACAAAAAATTTGTTTTATTTTCGCTGGCAATCGATTGAAGGTTAGTTTTTTCCTCTGTTGTTTCTTCTTGTCCTGCTGTTATTGCTACTGGGCTACTGTGTGAGCTTGTGCGCGGTTGCGAGTGCCGGTAAGACTTTGATGTTGGCCGCCACACGGAAGCGGGTTTTTGCTCCTCATGGCTGCCTGGCTATGTTGATTGGCCGATCTTAATTAAATTCCGGATATTTAATAATATATTGGTGCCGAAACTATACTTATTTATCAAGTGAGCAGGTGAGCCTAATATATTATTAATGCCTCGTTAAAACAATTATTATTACAGTACAAGCCGATTAAACTTTGCCTTGTTTCATATGTTTTTTTATAAAATATAAATTAAATTTAATGTAAGAAAAAAAAGAGTCGGGCCACACAACATATAAATACCCAGTAATGCCCTATTAAGTTGCAAAAAAATGATTAAGGGTTTAATTTAATTTAATTTAAAGGTTAACTAATTTTGAGTGAACTTCACATACTATCAAATAAAATTGCCTAGATAAATTACAGGACTTTCAAAAAAAAGAACAAAATAACAAACATATTTATATTTCAACAACCTTAGTATACCTTACTTCTCTTTATTGCCTGCAGGGTGTAGTTAATCCCCTTTTAATGTGAAAATCCCGTGGGTGGCAAAATGAATCAATAATTAACTGTTACATTGAGCATTTCATAAGGTGGCATAACTTTTATTTTCGTTTTATTGCAGGTAAGTCTGGCAACTTTCACTGCGACCCGTCGATCCCGCTGAGGTGTGAGTATTAACCGGCATTGCCTTTTTTTGCCGGGCTAGTTAATTATATCTTAATTGTATTAAAATAATTATAGCTGGCACTGTAGCCAGAATCGTGAATACTTTCGCGCCGGACTCATTAAATTAAAGCTCTTGCCGCGCGGTGGGGTTTGCCTATTGTTGTGCGGGTTCAGCTGGGCTTTATTGTAGAGTCGAGGCAATGCTTTGATTTCGTGCGATAATTATAGGGTACTCCCATGCGCCACCCAAAACGCAAATCTGCCTGCTACGTGCAGCTATGCGTCATCATCCGCGACCAGTGGGAGCTGGTCGAGGAGGTGCTCGGACGGCTGGCTCTGATTTTTGCGGGTCAGTCGTGTGTTCAGCGGCCCGGCTTTATGGATTTATTGCCTTGGCGACACGTAGATATGCCGCGTGCCACAGCCCAAGCCAAGAACGAGTCGCAGTGCAAGTCTTAGTCGGCGCCAGGTTCTGACTGGCGACACTGCCCCCCATGGCAATTTCGTGCTCATTGTTTTATGGGTCGCTGGTGCTCAAACTTGAAGTGCCGGTTGATGGGCGTAGCGTGGGTGTTGCAGGTTGCAAGTGGCGTGGTGGAGTAGTAAAGAGGGCAGAGGCTAATGGCAACTACAATACTCTTCCAGTTCATTTTTGCCAATTACCGCAAGGCTCGTGCCACTAAGTCGGCGCTTCGGGCGCCCGCAGCGTATACGTAATTTTATTGGACATTGCCACGCGTCGCTGTCGCAGTCGCAGTCGCAGTTGGCGTCGCCACCGTTGATGCCGTCGTGGGCAACGTGAGCTTTCCCCGTACGCAAGCAAGTCCTAGGCCAACATGAAAAGCTTCGCTTCGCTTCGCTACGAACAGGCTATCAAAACAAAACGGATAATTGCAGTGCCGCTCTCCGAGTCTCCCGTGCACAGTGTCCTCCCACCTCCTCCCACTCACCCTCATTCACATGCTCTCTCTTTCTGTCGCACACCGAGTAGTCTCCACTCGCCCACCTGAGTGAGACTGTGATCCCCATTGGGGCTGGTTAGGGACTTACTGATTGCAGCACTTGACACAAATTCAAGAGCAGCGACTCGTAATTGTAATTGATTCATCAGCAAAGCAAATTAGCGCACTTGCTGCTCATTCCTCTTGGCTCTGGCAGTTTTATAAGTTGCTCCTAATTGATTGCACTTGCAGTCCCTAGCCAAAGCCGTGGGTAGCATGTAGGGAGGGGGAGGGGTAGTAATCTAATCGCAATCGAATGCAACATGATTCAATAATCTGCTGGTCACAATTCCTAACTATCTGCACGTTGGAATTTTGCAAGCTTCCCAAAGGCTTACAGTTTGAGAGTCACTGCGTACTGCAAACTCTACACAACGCAAATTTGGCGCCAAATGCGAAGGACTCGACTCTCTCTCATCGGCACGAGACCGCGAACGGAGCCGAAGTGCCGACACGAGCGACACACTGCCGAAGCTGAGGGGCTTCGTGTGCGACCCGAACACGAGCACGAACACGAAGCCTACAGTCCTGGCGATGGGCATTGGGACAAAACAGTGTGCGACAAAGACTCGTGAGGAACGGACGACGCGCGGCCAATCGTAGACGTGCTACGTAGCGTGCGAATCGAATTACGAATCTGGAGTTACGAATGTACTCGTATATCATGCGTGAGTGTCCCTAGCTCACAATTGATGCAAATGAATTATGTCCCGGCCCCGGGTCGGACTCCATCACTGATTGGTGCTGCTGCTGGTGCTGGCCGTGCGTGACCCAGGCGACGTCATCCCACAAGCGCTGCAAACTCGCGTTGCCGTGTGCGTGTCAAAGCTCAAGACATTTGACGGGAAGGGACCCCGAGACGTGGCCGATCGTCCGTCGTCCCAGTGCCAAGTGAAATCCAAGGCAACAACTAACTGAGCCGAACAGTCGAGCTCTCGACGCGTGTAAATCATTGAGTGTCAGCAGAGTCAGTCAAGTGTAATTTTCATATGATTTAAGCCAGAAACAAGACCCAAAGACCAAACCAGGACCAAGAACAGTACCAGAAAAGAAAACAATGGAAGAGATTTGCCGCTATTTCTGCTGCCTCTGCTTCTCTGCTGCTGCTACTATGCTGCTGCTGCTGCATATGCCATATAATTTAATTTGGCAAATGTGTTGGAAAATTGTACAGCAAAGCGAAAAGCGCACTGCTGAGCACTGAGACAAAGAGTCAGGCCAGGAGTCGAGCTGGAGTCGGGCGGGATCCTGGCAAGAAGTCAGTCAAGCAGAGAAAGCAGCCACTTCGCTCCTCCGATTGTTGCTACTACTTACAGCTTAATGCTAATGGGTTAATGTGGTTCAGCACTTGCTCTTGAGCCGAAGTCGGAGCTGAATCCGGAGCCAGAGCCAGAGCCAGAGCTGGCGCAAGAGCTGAGCACTCGAGTACATACATAGTATGTGTGTGAGTGTGTGTGTGTGTGTGTGTTGTTATTTACCTAGGCGTGTGCCACTCTCGTTAATTGTATGCAAAAAACTTGCCAACATTCGCTGTTAGCTCTTTGAGTGTGCGTGCCTGTGTGTGTGTGAGTGCGGGTGTGCGTGTGAGTGTGAAGTATGTTGTTTTGTGGCACAGCCTTTGCAACAACTTTTTGGGTGCTGCTTCAATTACTGCCAGCCAACAGCCAACAGCCAGAACAACAAAATCACCAGCAACAGCAGCAGCAACAACAACAACAAAAGCAACAAGAACAACAGCAACAATAGCACTATTTCCGCTCTAAAATTTGAGCCAAGTTTTGAGCCAGCTGCGCTCGTTCTTCGACGCGGGCTTTTGGCCACCTTTGCTACCATGGGCACCTGCCTGGCAGCGCGTCTCCTCCTTGTCGTTGTCGTTTCGCGTTCACTTAGTAAATAAATTGGCAATCGCATTTAATGTGAGTTTATGTGCGTCGCAGGCAGCCAGCCAGCCAGGCTTGTAGACGTCTCTGGCCCTAAAACTGAGACTCAACCTGAAACTGAGACTGAGGCGGGGATAGAGACTGTGACTGCTACGGGGATGGGGGATAAGAGCGGGAGCCGCGACTGAGTCGACTACACACGTTAGTAGTAGTTTTATATACGTATAATTTTATTTTTATTTTTATTTTCGCTTTTTTGCGGCTCTCGCCTGCCTGCCTGCCACCTCGTGTTCATGTGCAAATCGTAAATTTACGTTAATGCCGAAATTTCACGTGATAATGACGTGATTACCTGGCACACAAGCCCAAAAAGACACACACACACACACATGGCAGTGGGCGATTGGGTGGTTTGCACACACACAAACACATAGGCTGTTTTCGGTAAATAGCACCACTAAATATTGCGTTCCATTGCACATGCTCTTCCTGCTCTGCCCCACAGTCTGCAGGTCTGCCAGTCTGCCAGTCTGCCTACCTGCCTGCCTCTGTGTGTTCATGTGTCGCTGTCAACTTTTGTTCCGGACTCGTCTGTGAGCCGCTTAGGCAGTTTGTTGTCGTTGCTGTTGTTGCTGTTGCTGCTGCTATTTGCGGAATTTAGGCATAAACAACTTGCAACGCAAATACACCAAATAGAGAAACACACAAAACACAAAAAACACTCGCAGCTCGCAATGCATTCGACTAAATTTGCTAGCCTCGTTTGCTTTTGGGTTAACAGCCAAATTTTCATTTGGCCTAACTGGAAATTGTGGCCAGGCCAGAAACCGGAGCAGAAACAGAAACCAAAACCGAAACCGAAACACAGACACAAAAAGAGCGTTGAGCTGTTGAGGTACTTTGAGTGCCTCCAATTGCGCTGCTCTAATAAATTGAATAGCGATTCAAATGCATTCAGCTCCGGCTACGGCTACGGCTTTGGCTTTGCCAATGGAGCCAGCTCCAGGTCGAAACCCGCTGCCAAGAAATCTGTGCGAAACTTTTCAGTTCTCTGTTTGCTTGCAATCGTCGTGAAATGTCGCCTGATTCTTTTCGCTTTGCCGTGAACTTTTTAATTACTTTTGAACGACAATTCGAACTTTGCGCGCCTGTCGCACTCTTACACTCTAATTACACGAACCTATTTATTGCCGGCCTGTGTTTTATTTTATTTGAATTTGTTGGTCCCACCCCTTCCCTTCGTCGCGGCTTAAGTTACTTATCAATGGAAACTATTGCGCGGCGGCGCGACGGTGGGGCGACCAGGCGAATGAAGTCAGTCTTTACGGTCGTTTTAAACGTTCGCTGGCGTTGCCATTTCCGTTTCCGCTGCTACGCCTCGGCAGCCGCCAGTTTGTTAGTTTTACCTTGACATTTTTTGCTGTTCCTTGTACCTTGGCTCCTGCCTGTTTTTTGTTGCAGTTTTTGCTTAGTTACCGTTTCCATTCCTCGTTGCAGCTGCTGTTTCGCTTATTTTACCCGCCTCTCTCTCTCTCTCTCTCTCTCTCTCTCTCTCTTTCTCTCTCTTTACAACATTTACAACAACTCTAACAATATTTGTTTTTCTGCTCGAGCACCCGCCGACCCGTGCAGTGCGGGCGCAGTGAGGTCCTTTCGCTTTGCATTCCTTCGTTTGGCTGCATACGAATCATGAATCATTTCTGCTGCACCTACTCCGGCGTGGGCGAGAGTTGGTTCGGCTTAATGCAGCTTTGCGACTCTCTCCCCACTGCACTCTCCGTCCGTGGTCCGTAGGCTCCTCTTCTACTGCTGCTCCTGTTTCTTTTTTGCTCTGGTGCTAAGCTGATTTGCCTCAGCAATGAATTCCATTTGGCTGTTGAATGAATGGCTTAAGTAACTCTTGCTCAGCCGATCGATAGCTATTTTAAAGCGAATGATGTCAGTGTGCCCAGTACCATATATCGGCGTCCAGCTGGGCGGGCAGTTTAAATAATTGCCGCCACAGTGAATGATTAAATCAACAACAATTACTCAGCCGATCAATCGGCTATGATGTAATCAATCAATGCGCCCGGCCAGACTGCGGTTGGCGCAATGAGCTCAATAACTCTCGACACAATGTCCCGTAATAAAGCTGACTGCCTGTATGTTGTAGTGGTGTATGTGTCTACGGTGTTTGTATTATAATGCATTTTATGGCTGCAATTATGTGTGCCTCCCTCCTGGCCACCCTCTCTCCTGGCAGCCCTACACAAACCTCGCAGGCAACCGCCCCTAAATAACACGTATACGCAGTGTTGAGTAACTACAAGCCACGCGGCATTTGGGCTCAAGTGGTTGAGGTTTAGCTACTCGCACTTGAAAGGTGGAAGTTGCCTCGCAACTCTGCGTGTACGCGCACCTCTGCAAGTGGGTGTGTGTGTGTGTGCTGTGTGAGAGTGTTTGCAACGTGTTTCGAGTTCGAGTGCCTCGTAATCGATATTACAATGTATGAATTGTGCGGCCATATTGGCGCCACTAAGCACATTGTGCTGGATACTCGTAGTTGCCTTTTTTATCGTCGCTTGCATCAGCAGACAGGGGCGGGAGTGTCAGAGGCGGGGCAGGTGAGAGGCACAAGCTACAACTGTTTGCACTGCAAAGTTGCTGAAAACTCGGTGACTATGCATCATCATATCGAGCGCAGAGTGCGAGCATTGTGTGTTTGTATATTTCTGTGTGTGTGTGTGTGCCCCTCTGCCTCACCTTTGAATACTTTATGAGCTGCAGACAATGAGTTTCATAGTTCGATTTCTAAATGGAAGCTACATACCATAGAGCCAATTCAGCAGGGAGTTCTCATAAATTATACGCGCAGCGCAGATTTTGTGATAGCCAACAAAAGCTCTTAATTAAGCATAGGTTCTGGCACATCCTATTGCGATATATGGTGAAACCAGAAGCATATGGAGTGAAATTCAAGTTTTAAAAGGTTAGATCGGTTGCTGTTTATGAAGTGCTTTTAGGCACCTCATCGATCAGTTTCTAAGCTCAGAAATGTCGATTCGCTTAGCTAGAGAAGCTGTCAGTTTAGTGTGGCTTGTCGGGCGTGTCTGGTCTTCTTGGTTTGTGTCACGTGTCGCCTCGACAGTTGCACTCAATGTCATTTATTCGATTTTTATGTGATTAGTGTCTGCCCCTAGCTCCGTCTAGTCGCCTGACAGTCTCGTTGCCGTCTCGAGAGCCTAACAAAACAAAACGAAACGAAACGAGACAAATCAAAATAAAAACACACACAAAGCTCAGCAAGTCAGATTTTCCATTTGCGTGATTCTCCTGTCAGTTGTCATTTTCTATGAATACATTACCTCACCTAAGGCACACACACACACATGTACATGTACAAGAGCACACATACGGGCATACATTTGTCAATGTTTTGTCTCGGCTTGAGCTGCAGCGCAGCCATCAGTTTTGTTTGACTTGTGCCGCAGCAGCAGCCGCCCCTTTTCGAATGACACGCTTCAATGTTTTTGTAAAATGTGTAAATGAACTCACAATAAGAAAATCGCACATACCGTACACACAAGCACACACACACTCTTATTGGAGACACTCAGGTGAGACTTACACTCACCTGTGAGTGCATAAATTCTGAACAATACATATGAACAATGACAAGCCATAAAATATGCATGTGGACACACTTCGGTCTGCCCTGTCTGGCCCCAGGACCCGCCCCGGGCTGTGCCCCTCGCCATGCCCGGCTCTGATTGTTGATGTAAATGTCAAAATAAATAATAAATACAATTTCGCATTAGCTTGCGCTACTGCTGCCAAATTGTAATGCCAGAAGTGGCTCTGACTTTGGTTCTGCGCAGTCACCTGGCGCGTTTTAATAAGGCCTTAATTTAATTGAATACTCGACTTAATTTTCGTTTAATATGCTCATAACTAGAGAGAGAGAGAGAGATAAGCCTGTCCAGCCTATGATATTTAATTGGGGATCAGGCGTGTCAATTGATAGCCCAATTAACAGCTGATCGGCAGTTAGCCGGCTAATTAATTGCTCATCATATTTTTGCCCCAGTTCGTCTAGTTTAGTGCGAGTGCACACACACACACACTCAGGCACACAATTGTACAGACTCATTTGGAGCACTTAAGAGTCCTTGAGCATTTATTCATTCATTGATTCAACCGGAAGACAGACAGACGGAGAGGCAGACCGAATGACGGGGACTCAACTTTTGCCACTCCCATCCTGCTGGCTGTCTGACTGGCTGGCTGGCTGGCTCGCCAGCTCCATTCACTACTGCACTCATTTATTCATACCTGCGCTCATTGCAATGTTCATTGCTTTATATTCATTATGGCAATGGCACTCGGTGCGTCCTGCGAGCAGCTCGGTCCGTTCTGGCCGGGCCGGGGCGTGCGTCCGATACGTTCGATAATCCAATAAATATTTATGAAGCACTTTATTGGAACAACACTGAATTACTTTATAGATGTTACGTACATGTGTTAGTGTTTGTGTGTGTGTGTGTGTGTGAATGCAGCACAACAGAATACGCACAGCATCGTGCCAGCAGGAACATGTAGAGAGTTTTGTGGCATTCGAGTAAGCTGCTTCTGCTGCTGCTGCTGCTGCTGCTGCTGCTCACACATCGCCCATACGCACCGTCGCACCGATGCGGTGCTTTGATGCGGTCAGTTTGGCCGGACAGAAGCGCTTCATTGCGTTCTCTCGATTTTTTAATAATTTTAAAAGCATGTCTGTGCTGACTCCAACACACAAGAAAATAACCAGCGGTAATTGCTTTTGTATGTGCGAGTAGGAGTGCGTGTGTGTATGTAGCACACTCATGCTTAAATTATAAGCAAAGTGAGATCGCTCCAAGCGACTGCAGTTTGTTGACCCAATTAGCTGACAAACGGCAATAGCCTTAAACACCTGAGCAACGTGTCCATTCGTGTCTGTGCGTGTCCAAGCTGCAGCTGCCGAACGCAGAGCTATCTACGCGCATATCAGTGCACGATTTGCATTATTAATGTGGGGCCGGTGCTGAAATGGAGTTGGTGTTGATGTTGGCTTATTTATTAGCATTTACTGCCGCTCACCAGCCTGGAGGCTCACGCCTCTTCGCCGCCCCTTGCTGTGTTTCAGTGATAATTAAGGATTTACGACCACGTGTGTAATCGAGTATTGCGTGTGTCTCTCTCTGTGCGTGTATGTGTGTCTGTGTGTCTGTGTGTGTGCTTGTTGCCTTAAGTACATAATGTCGTATATGTGCAATATAACATATATGCGCCAATTAAAGGGTTAAGTTGCGTTAAGCGCCAGTTTTTAGCCATCCATTCAGTCATTCAATAATCGATTGGTTGGCGATTCAACAAATTAAAACACATGCATTTTAATGTGCAATTATTTGAATGCTGGCGTGAATAAGTATAAACAATAACTGTTTGCCGGTAAATGCTGTTAACCAATTGTAAACACAAATAATGCAGGCCAGAAAACTGAGAAACTGGAAAACTGAAAAACTGAAAATCAATGCAATGGCAAACAGCGAACAACGCGGACAGCAGCAACAGCAGGAGAAATAACAATAACAATAACAAGCAAGCGGCAAACATGATTGATGGATGGCTGGGAGTGGAGGCGCCCATCCCCTTCCGTTCGCCCCTCGTCTGAGTCCCGGACAACAAATTATTGACCAAATTTTCATGCAAACACACCGCAGAAATGAGTGCAAGAGCAGAGCAGACAATGACTGGTGTGGACGGGCGGGTGAATCGGGCGGTACAGTGACTGAGGAGCTTAGGGGCTAAGGGTAGATGCAATGCATAACTGGGTCAATTTGACATGTAGTTGTCGCAGCAAGTCCTGACGACTACGTCGCTGCATTATTCGGCAGAAGGGCTGTAGCAAGGCGACCAAAGCAGGACGAAAGGGTGGCGGGTAGGGGTACGAGCAATGGGGAACTTAGGGAGGGTGCGGAGGAATGTCAATGCACAAAATTTATACTGTGATATTTGAAACGATTTTTCCTGGTGGGCGGCAGCGGGCAGACAAATAAATTGCAATAAGACGAACCGAATGTGTGTCTAAGTGCCGTCTGTGCCAGCGCGCCTGTGTCTGTGTCTGTGGCTGTGTGTATACACTTCAGCCTGTGTGTATGTGCCCTGTGCCAGTGTACAAATAAAATTGTACACGAAATCGACTTTACAAGTGTGTGCAACAGCAGCAAACACATCGCCGGGTTTAACCCTAAACCGAAACATGACTTTGACTAACGTTGCAGCTGCATGTAAATGGGCGCCACGCTACATGCCACACGTTCCCCAGTAATCATCCATTATCCTAATGCCAGACATGTGCATGGCCGGTAGTACTGCTCGCTCTCCAGAGATTGACCAGGCAAGCATGTATGTGTGCGAGTGTGTGTGTCCGGTCGATTGGATTATGCTTCAACCTGCGTGCTCAAGCTGCAATTGGGGCTGAAACTGGTGCAGCAGAGGCAACAGCAGCGGCAGCTGGAGCTGGGGATTGACCTGCCAGCCTTTGCGACATTTATTAATGATGCGAGCGGAACACTTTGCACAGTTTCAGGGGCAGCCAAAAACGATTTGCGTAAGCATCGCTGGAAATCAAATTAATTGGCCGCTGTGCTCCTTGGCATTTGCCTTGAATCAATAATCAAAAGTTCCAGCCATAAAAGTGTGAAACCCAAAAGAGTTATTTCTGTATCGAAATAATACCCCTCTCCAGACCACATAATTAAAAATTGTTTATTTAGTTCACAAATCGATCGATGGCTGCACACGTCATGCAGCTACAGAACATCAGCCTGCCTGCCAGTTGCCTCGGTTCACACACCATTCCCCACGCTTCTTCAGTAATCGATACTCATTATTGAGGTCATAAAACGGTTTCAGAATTCACTTGAAATAACTCAGTGCCTAGAAGTATTTTTTCCCCATTCCGAAAAACTTTAATCTGCACATTTATTTGTAAGGTGAGAACCTTTAATTTATGCCACATTAGGTATGCACCGTGTGCGCCAGTCGGAAACTCGCGTTATACATTCGGTAGCTTAATCTACCTGTCTGGTTGATAATTTTCATGGGCGTGTACCCTTCCCTTGATGTGGAGGTGACTGTGATGCAATAACCCACAAACAGTCAAGGAGATCCGCCGACTCCGACTGGCATCTGCTGTACGTTTGCCTGGCAGTCCTTGACAGGCGCTGGCCACGGCCACGGCCAGGATGAGCAGGTTTATGTACGATATGTTGCAACTTTCGGAAACAATAAAACTCGTGCTCCATTATATATGAGGCAGAGTTTGCGACCCCTTGACAGACAGCCCGAAAATTTGTCTGCCAGTTACTGATTTCGACTGCTGCTGATGTTGATGTTGCTCTCGTTGTTGTTGTCCTTGTTATTTGTGTTGTCAGAAGTAAGCACAATTGTGTGCAATTTAAATGGCGACTCGTTCACTGGCAGCTCGAGAGTGAGCTGACAGGCGGCCTTCACAGCGCCAACTTCAGATTCAACTCATTACCGGGCACATTGTCAGCTGGTTCCATTACCTTTGGTTTGTTTTGCTGCGAGATTATTACAAATTCATTAGAGTTTGCAAATGTAATTATGCGCTTTTCAAGAGTGTTGCCTAACTAGGCTAAAGTCAACTAACACCCAAACTGACGGAGAAACAGGCGGCTGTCTGCCTGCAGACAGTCAGGCAGATATTTACAGATGCCATTAGAACTTTGCGCATTAAATTGCTTTGCATTAAACTCAAACAGGCCCATGAGAAAAATTAGACGATTTGCCCACGTGTTGATTTCTGAATAATATAGCTTTTTTCTAGATGTTATAAAATAATTTAAAGAAATGAATCGAAATATTTTTTTTGTATTTTCCCGCTTTTATTTTATTTGAAAAGTTTAGATCTTTAATATTTCACAAATTGAGCAAATAAAATGTTCTATTAAATTGTATAGAAATACCCTTTGTTTTCTATTACTTTTAATTGCGTAAAATGTCATTAAATTACCTTGATTGTGCTTAATTGTTTCCTTGTTGTCATTTAAATTGAATTTATCATGCAGAGACGACATCTGTCGCCAGAGCCAGGTTGAAAAGAGACGTCCTGTCGTCCTTTGGTTCCGTCCCTCTGTCCTCTTTACGTCTTGTCGTATCCACAAGGGGCCTCGTGCTGGTGTGCATATTGTGATACCCCTTGGTAGACCTCATTTAATTACATCAAAGTCAGTGCAAACTGAGCCTGAGAGTGTGCTGAGCCAGAGCCGCAGCCACAGCAGAACTTTACTGTAGTTTGTCGTGTGTCAGTCAAAACGACTGCAAGTTTTGCGAGACGCTGACAGCCGCCTAATTAGATCTTCCACCTGCAACAGCCACTGCTGCATTATAGTCCGTAGATACTTGCATACACCTCAGTAAATTATCCAGCGAATGCACTCAGCTCCTTGTGGCCTGGCTGATAGTATGTGAAATGTGCTCGTATGGCATGTTGTCTTGCTCTCTACTGCCTGCTGGCTGCTGGCTGCTGCCTACTGTCGGCTGCCTTGCCGCTTTCTTAGTATCTCAGGGTCTTAGTGCCGGACGAGGCAGCTGAAGTATTCCAATTTAAATCGAATTTCGGGTGGCATGCGAAAGGCATGTGGTTTTGGCATTTAGCCTCTGCGCCAGAGCTTGACCAAGTCAATACGGCGTCAATGCAGTACTAATTCTCCGACTGACACTGACTGCATACAATTTGTGGTATATTTATTGGCTTGTTTGGTCAGTTGCACACAAACACACACACTGCAGTCCGATTAGAGAGAGATAGAGAGATAGTAGAGAATGGTCGAGTTCACAGCTGCTGGCGAGTCTGTTCGTCTGTTCGACTGTTAAGCTGCTGCTGACCAGGCTTAAAGCTGACCATTGACACAGATATTTGCACATCTGCTCAGCAGGGTGTCGGGAAAGGGTCTGTTGACCAGCTCCCCCTCGCCGGTTCTCTTCTATTTAAATGTGTTAAATTTTCAAATTACATTTTACCATTTTTAACAAAATTACCGGGCACACGGCAAAGGCAAAGCCAAAAACAGAAGCCGGAGCTTTGCCTTTGCCACGCATGACGGCAGCTGCTCTGCCAATGACTTTTGCTGCAAAAGCTGTAGCCTAACGGTAACTTGTGCATCAACTTTCCAACTTTAAATAAATAAATTCCCTGTGTGATTCTGCGACCGAGCCGAGACTGAGGCTGAGACTGAGGCTGGTGCACGTAACAATTTGTGAGGCAAATATGGCTTTATTTTAGTTTCAATTTTTACTTCGTTATTTTTTCATGTACACATACATGTACACACGCTTACACACACACAAACGCACACAGAGAGAGAGAGGCTGGCAGCCAGAAAGCCAGCTAGGGAGGCAGAGAAGCACGGAGGCATGCGCCAAGCGCTGGGCCGTGTTTGTTTTAGAACGCGCTGCTTGTTGTCTTTGGCAGCGCTGTCGTCCTCAACGTCCTTTTGCCGCCATTTTACGCTCGTTATGGCAACACTTTGGCTCAAAAGCAAACGACGTCGACGACGGTGGCGCTGACAACGTGCACGACTCAAACGGCCGAAGCGTTGCATGGAAAATAAAAATGAAAAAAATGAAAAAAGAAAACAGAAAAACTAAAGGAAAAATTGTTATTGCGTCGTGTGCGGCTCGTTATGTTCCATAAGGCTGTGCCGAGAGAGAGAGAGCGGCAGCAGCGAAAAAATCATTTCAAGCAGAAACAACAAGGGAAATGCACAAAACGCCTTCGCGCCTTGCAGTTTCCTTCCTCTGTCAGCTGCGTGTGTGTGTGTGTATGAGCGTGTGTGTGCGTGTATGTGACTGTGTGTGCGTGTGTCACAGTGTTTGCCTACATTCGCTTCGTTGACTGGCAACTTTCGTCGCCTGTGCACCCGACGCACCCGCTGGTGATTGACTGCAACATGTCTGTGCCTGTGTGTTCATCGTTGCCTTTGTTGCCCTCCTCGTTGATGTTGTTGTTGTTGCTCGTGTTGCTGTTGTTGCTGCTGCTGCTGTTGTTTGGCAATAATTTTTTAACGCTCTGGTAGACGCACGCGGGCTCTCCTGTTGTCTGTCCCCAGTCCGCCCCTCAGCCCTCCGGTCCCGCTTGTCGCCTGTTTGTTTACATGATTGTGCACAGGAGTGTTTGCTTCTCCTGCCCGACTGACGACTTCCGGGCCCATCCGACGAGTGCATTAGCGCCCCAGGGAAAGAGGGCGGCAGCAGAAATGGGAGAACAGTTTGCATTTCCCTTTGAGCCAAATCACAGCAAATTATATTTTTATTGATTCTGTCAACATTTGCTTGCGATTTGCTCGATAAAAGCGCAGCAAAGTGAATTAATTTCACTAAGTTGAAGACGTAGTTGCATATTGCGCATACGCCACGTTGCCATACCAAAGTTTCCACTCGACGCTCTACACGCTCCAATCCGCACTTCCCTCCCCCAGTCCCCAGTTCCTAGTCACATCAACAGCTACAACAACAGTAGGAACAATTTTAAAAGCTTGGCACAACGCAAAAACCGCAGCAAGTCGCGACAGCAACGCCAGCAACAACTGCAACAACAACACTAACAGCAACAACAACAACAGTAGCAACAACTTTTCGCATTCAGTGAAACTTTTCAACATTTTCTTGTTAGCCATTGTTGCTGTTGTTGTTGCTGCCTTGGCTGCATTGCCATAGACTCAGTGAGCAAATTGTAAATGAAAAAAACTTTTTTATGTTATTCAGTGTTTGCTGTGGGCGGCCCTTCCGTCATTTCGCCCCATAGTGCTCATTGTCCTCCTCCCCTTTCTGGTTGTGTGTATGCTTCCGTCAGTCAGACCGCCGGCCGCCGACCGCCTATGGATACGAGAGTATTGTAGTTGTGTTGTTGTCCTTATTGCTGCATTATGTCTATTGTTGTCTCTATATGGTTGGTCGAAAGTAATTGTAAATGCTGCCTCGCAGTTGGACTGACTGACGTGCTGACTTTGGTCTGGTTCTGCTCTGACTTCTCTTCCCTTTCAACTTGCTGTCAATTTTCGGTTGCGCTTTTCATTTCCTATAAATTAGGCGATGTTTAAAGTCAGTCTTTAGGAAAGGGAGAGAGCCAGGCTAGATTTATTCATGCCATAAAGATGCGACTATTTCGATTATGCAGGATGCCATCAAAATGCTGCAATGTTGTGCAATACAAAGTGCTCTTTGCAGAATGAAAATATACCTGGTTCAGATTTAGATTAAGTCAACTTTGTGCAGAACAGCAGCAGAAGAAGTAGCAGCAAAAATACTCAAACTATTGCAATAATAATAGCGACAATGGCAGTGGAGATAGAAATAGAGACAGAAACAGAGCATTAAATGTACTCGACGATAAAGTGTAAAAGGGCTTACAACGAGCAACAAAATTAAAAGTACATAAAGCAAAGAGAAAGTGTTGAGCAGCAGCTGCGAGAAATATTCAAATCAGCAACCTGACGACCTGCTCGCCGCTCGCTGCGTCTCCGCTTTCACCGTCCGGCAGGAGAACAAAGAGAAACCACGCGACAACATGACCCGCTTTCGTATTAAAAATCTGAAAATACTCTCGTGCTGCTTTGGTGTTTGGGTCACGCTCTTTGGCGGTGCCCTTCACCTGGCGCGCTGCAGTGAGTTTCCCGAGCGCGAGTGCTGCGATCTGACTACCACCTCGACGGTGGGTCCACTACCATTGCCGCCGCCGGCGCTGCCCACCGACAAGTCCCTTTCGTCGTCTACAACAGCCTTGGAGACAGATCTCAACCTAACAATCGGACGGTCAGGTAAGTCAGCAACGAGCAAGGTGTAAGCCATAAGAAATAATTAATTAATAAATAAATCTGTAGATTTTAAAGCTTTGTTGTAATTAATTTCAAATATGCACTGGCTTGCGGAAATAATAAGAAATATGCAAATATTAGTCTGAAAAAGAGTGCCACCTTTAAAAGATCACTGAGAAATAATATGCTAGCTTTAAAGCATATAAAGATACAAGTCATACGTCATAAGTTTCAGGGTCTACAGCAGCGTAAAACATTTATAATTGGAGCTGCATTTAAGACATTAAGACCAGATAAATTATAGATTAGTGGCGAAATTGAAATAAATAAACGTTCTAAGCTGCACCAAGCTGTCAGCAGTTGGATTCAATTAAAAACGGTTGCAGCTTTACCCTAGGTTCAAAGTTGGGTGGGGGGCCTTAGCTATTTAAAGTGCCACTAAGTATAGAGCA
Source organism: Zaprionus bogoriensis (assembly GCA_035046045.1). Lineage (NCBI taxonomy): Eukaryota > Metazoa > Arthropoda > Insecta > Diptera > Drosophilidae > Zaprionus > Zaprionus bogoriensis. The sequence goes on from JAWNOI010000020.1 coordinate 1,824,541, forward strand.
ACGGCAAAGTTAAGTCGATACATTATTGGCAAACAATATTTAACGCTTCAGCGAACACACAGCACTCACACTGCTCGCAAACTATACTTATATACGTACATACCTAGCCATATGTATTCCTGTATCTGGTGGAACGGAGATAGCGCCAGCTGCCATCACTTATGCTCCAATTAACACGATGACCTTTCAAGGCATCGACGCGACTTAGTTGACGGGAGTCGCAGATGCAACTCAAGCGTTGCAGACGGGTAGAAGGGAAGGAGCTGTGCCCGCAAACAGTTTGACAAGCACTGGATACCTGGGAGATACACTGCACCCCGCCCTGTCGAAGACCTTCAGCGTGTCTCCGTCTGCATCGGAGTCCCAGAACTATTTGAAATGCAAAGCAAACGTCAGCTGTAAAACAATTTATATTCACTTTGAATTGAGGTTTTGTTTCGTATTTTATTGTGTTCCTGCAGACAGCGCAGAGGTGTGTCGATGTGTGCACGACTATGTACGTGTATGTGAAGTACAAGTTTGTTATCCTAGACGGCAACTTGACTTGTTTTAAATGTTTGCTGAGCGTTGCTACGTGCCGTAAACAGGAATATGTATGGGTATAGGGTCGAGTATAGGATTGCTGTTGCGAAGTGCAGTCGACAACGATTTTCCAATTGGCCACGGGGACAAAGTAAATAAATATGCCTGTCCGTTGAGTTCGTTGTGCTGCATTCTGCAATCGAAAATTGAGTCTTTTTCTTCGTTTCATGAATTCGAACTCGCGCAGCTAACGAGCTTTTCGTGTCGCTTGAGAGTTCACGAAAAGCCGACAGCGGGCAATCGAATTAAAAATTCTTCGGCAATCGCCGATAATATCTGAAGAGTTGGAAAACTATTAAATACATTTTTTCCCCTTACTTTATCCTATCGAAATGGCAGGAGTGCAAAGTTTTGCTTAAGTGCCAAAAACTTTCATTCAAAAAAGTCGCAGATGCAAGTTAACAATGCTGTACTACCTGATACCCTATACTCAGATAAAACTGAACAAATATTGAAGTCAAATTTATTTGCAATGGAAAGCAGCAATGAATTCTTTTGCTGGTATTCGTTGATCGACTATAATAACTATTTTAAATGTTTCTCCGAACGTTTAAGCAAAGGCCTAACAAGCCCTTTCTGAACACTCGCTTTTGATGGGGTTTCCGTAGAATTTCGTACAATTTTAAATGTCAAATTAGCAACAAATTATAAATGCCAGCATGTTAATTGAAAACGCTCAGAGTCGCACAATGCAAAAGAAAGTTCGAGCGCAATAACCTCTCACACAGGTACACGCAGTTAAAAACGGGTAGCTGGCCATATAATTGAGTTTATTAAATAATCATAAATATCGATTCGCTTCGGCGTCAACTGCGATTCGACTGCGACGGCGACTGCGACGGTGACTGCGACTGTGACTGCGACTGCTACCCTTCTCTGCGCTTCTGTTCGACTCGCATTCGTAAGCAATCGCGACGCAGCTGTAAAAATAGCCAATTGAACATCAGAAATGCAAAATGCTTGAGAGTTGAGTCTGACAAGTGTGCTGGCAGTAAATATGATTGATTGACTGATTGATTGGAGCAGCGCAGACAGCACAGACATTAGCCAATTAGGTTGGCCAGCCAAATTAGTCATTAAAAGGCAGTAAAAGCAAGGGCGTCTGCTGAAGCCGGAAGGGAGGGAAAAGGGGTCTGTCCGTCCGTCGATTGCAGTTTGAAGCCACTACAAAATCGATTGGTTTGCCGGTAAGAAACTGCAAACCGTAAAAAAGCACACACACACACATACATATGACTACTACTACTACACCAATTACATTACACAAACACACTCATACAGGGACAAGACGACATACACACAACAATTTGCAATGAGGTTGACGTTGAGGGACATAAAAATTTCCGTATGCCTTTTTATCGACATATGGCAAAGTCTACAACAACGTAGTCCGGTTTGGTTGGTCCTTGGTTCTATCACACGACAACAACGGCGACGACGATGACGACAACTACAACGACTATGTCGACGTCGACATAGACGACGAAGACGGCGTTGAGTACGTCTTGCAGTTTATAGCATTTAGATTGAGTTTGCACATACATCCACACACACGCAAACACACACAAGCTGCTCGAGCTTGCTTTTGCAATAGCATTCACATTCGTATTCACATTCTCATTCGCATTCACATTCGCCTTCGCATTTGAATTGGAATTTCTTTTAGTGGCCAAGCAAAGGGAAGTGCCTTTTGACCCCTGCCCCAACACTCCCCCTCCCTTCACTCGCCTGTCCACCGGCAACGTCTTGTCATAGTTCCAGCTCGAGTCTAACTATGCATGACATATGTACCATAGACTCGACACAAGTATGATTTTAATCAGAATAAAATTTTCATTTTTCGTTTACATTTTCTACTTGGCCATATGTAAAATTGATCAATGGTCAAGCGAAGGGAGGAAAGAGAGCGAGGGAAAGAGGGAGAGAGGGAGATAGAGCGGAAGAGCGAGGGAGAGAGACATAAATAAACTTGCGTTTAAGTTTCTCTTGCTTATTCCGCTGAGTGTTTATCTTGTGCTATTTATCTGTGCATTATCAATTTGATTCACTGAACTCCTCTTAAAGTGCTCTCCCCCTGATGAATTGCAAGAGTCTTAAAGTTGCAGCTCGCTCACGTATGCAGCTGCTTCTTAGTTATTCCCCCTTAATTATATTGCAATAGCCGATCCGAGGCAGAATCCCGAAACGACCCGACATGCCACTCGACCGGTGCGTGGCAAGTTCTCCTCGTGTGTGCACAGCGCGCACAGGTGCCAGAAGGTCCGTGTAACAACGATGCTTTATGTACTGCCCCTTGGTCCACGCCTGGTCCGCGCCTGCACGCGAGTGTGTGTGTGTGCGTGCGCTCGTGTGTGGATGCACGTGTGTGAGTGTGTGTGTGTGTGTGTGTGTGAATTAGTTATGAAGCCAAAGCCAAAGTGGGTCAGCGTTTCTTGCTACTGCTGCCGCACTCACCTGTTTTCCCCTTCTTTCCCTTGCACTTCGCTGCACCGAAAGCGCCGCAGTGTTCGAGCGAGCAGGCGACCAAGCACTGTGGCCATATTTTTGTGCACCGCGAATGCCACTCGCATGTTATTGCGTATACGTGACGTTGGCCATGCGTAACGCCCACTCGGCCAGTGTCAATAGTTGTGCAGATTGTGCGTTTATGGCAGTTAAAATTAAAAATGTAATTAAATTCAATGCGCAGTGAGCGCGCGCGAGTAATGCAAATGTGATACACACGTGTCCGTCCATACGAATCAGCCACATTTGCCTGACGAAAAATGCATGAGCAGTTGCACACATACAAAGAGAGAAAGAAAGAAAGATAGAGGGAGGGGCGTAAAGAGAGAGAGATAGACATTTGCAGCGTAATATTTCAATTTGTAGCACACACTCGAGGAGAAGCACGCTGCACTTAACCTTCGACTGATGATGCTGCTGCTGATGCTGTTGAATCACATGAGAATGACCTTCATCAAAGGTAGAAGAGGTAGCAGCAGCCTCGTAGCCAAGCTCGTAGCTCGTAACTTGTGGCTGCCGCAGCTACTGCTATTGCTGCTTCTGCTTCTGCTTTCTTGCAATGTTTGCCAAGCAAATTAAAAATTCAGCACAAGACAAAAAGCTGCAGGGATGGCAATGACTGCCAGGAACAGGCAACGCGATTGCCATTGCCATAGCCTCCGCCATAGCGATAGCCACAGCCACAGCCACAGCTATAGCCGGAGCCATGGCTAGAGCTGCGACTGCTGCCTCTGGGCGCCGTGGCACCGCTTGAATTGTGGGGTAACCGCTGCTTATGGGTCTCTAGCTGTCTCGATTTCACTTCAAATGAGAAAAAATGCGCAAAGCAAAGCGCGCAAAAAGTAAATTAAAATTGTGTGTGTTTATTTGCGCAAAATTCCAGCTGAAAGGAGACAGCAAGAGGCAAGAGCACAGAAAAAGCAGAGAAGAACATCCACCACATCGCAGCAGGTGGTGCAGCTGGAGAGTCCTTTAAAGTCAGCTGTCAGCATGGCGCGTGGGTGGGGCAGCTTTAAATTTAACTTTCGCTTCGGCTTGGCTCGACGTGTCAACGCTTAGAGAGTCAAGGTTGCTAATTAAGTGCCTCTTGCTTCGTTTTTGTTGTTTTTGTTGTTTTATATTTGGGTTAAGCACACACACACACATAATAACACACACACGCACGCAGTGCGTCTGCTGTGCGTCACATTAAGCGGGTTTAAAGTGCTTTATGTGTACGTGTCAGTCTCCGTCTGTCTGTCCATTTGTCTGTCTGACTGTCTGCTCGTGCGTATGTGTGCGTGTCTTACAGCTTATGTTTTAAGTCCTGAGCTTAGCATCAATTTTTGAGGGATTTATGGTTTTTATTTGGCCACGAAGCACAGAGCACCGAGTACTAAGGACCGAGACCGAACAACGTTTGCGGTCCTGTTCTGTGGCGACTGCACACCTCACGCCGTCGGCTTTGCGCTCTCTGATCTCACAAACTTGCGCATTTGATTTAATTAAAAGCGGCAAACATTTGATATATAGACTGTGCTGTAATCTCGCAGCACATTGCGCCAGTGAGTAAATCAGGACTTTTCGCCTGCCAAATAACGTTTTAAAGAGCTCCCAGCTGGAGGATACTTATCATGTGCGTGTGTGTGTCTGAGGCTGGCTTGTAACATCTATCAAAATTCACTTTTCATAGAGCGCCTGGCGGCCAGGCGGTCTGGCAGTTTGTCGGACTGACACACATTTTTTAACCCGCACGTAGTCGCAATTTTCCTTTGGGGGAACATCAGTTGAGCATAGGCCGGGGCTTCCCTTGGTTTGAGCCGTATCAACGACCTAGTAAGCATCTTTATATAATTTCATGAGGCTGTCATCACATACACATACACATATACGCACAGCCAAACACACACACACATACATATACCTGAAGCGCGACTGTTAGGACACCTGGCTATCGCTCGCAATGCGCACTTTGCATAAATTTGTTATGCATATAAAATTAAAAGCATATTTTGAGGCGCCGAGCATTGCCAGGCCAGGCAAGGAGTTCACTTTGGACTGCTGCCTCCGCTGTTGATTTTTGTAATTTGTACTTCTTTTAACTGCCAACAAGAGTAGCAGCAGCTTCAAAAGATACAAAGATACACAGAGAAGTGCGCGAGTGCGTGCGTATCTCAGAGATACTCGTAACTGGAAAATGAGCAAAGTTTTGTTTCTGCGTTCGTATTTGATTTTCGGCGCGGCCCTCGCAACTGTCAAAAATATCCGTTTTCTTAGCTCGCTGCTCACTGCCTGCTGCTCACGGCCTTCTACTTGTCGACAGCAAAACAAACGCTAAAATGAGGCGACTTCAGTTGGCACAAGGCAGCAAAAAATATGAAGCGAACGATATGAACTCGGGCCAACGGTGTTGATAGCTATTAACATGCGTCTGTTCCCCTGCAGCATGTGTGCGTGCGGGTGTATGTGTGTTATTCAAATGAATAAGAGCAGGCACACTCTCGCACGCACATACACCTGCACACACACGCACTCTCCAGGCAGGCAGGTGCTGAGGTTCAAATCAAAAAACATTAACGCATTGCGTGTCGTTGCGTAGGTGTGTTACAGTCTGTATATTTGTGTGCGTGTTTGCGTGTGTGAGTGGGCAACTTCACCATCACCAGCAACAGCAACAGCAACGGCAGCAGCAACCGCAGCCAGCAACAACATATGCAAATATTTCGCCTGTGCGACACACTCGACATTCATTTTGCCACCACACACAGCGCCCGCGGCTTAAGTTTGCGTTTTTATTTAATTGCGGAAATTGCGGCATCGCGTTGCCTACACACACTCACACTCACATACACACACATGCACGCGTGCAAAGACACAGATACAGAGCTGGGGAGCGACAGGCCGACAAGCCGACAGGCCGACAGACAGACAGACAGACAGACAGCGGGACAGACAATCGGTGAGACAGCCAGAACGCCATAGAGGGCGACTTTTCCTTTATAATTTATTTCATAAGGCTGCGAAGCATTGTAACATATTTTTATAGCTTCACATTTTCCTGCCTTTATATATATTTATATACATATTTACATACATACATATTTTCGTGTGTTTCTCTCGGTTCGCCAAAAAAACATTCTTGAAATTCAAAAGCGAACGCAAATATGAGTTTAGATGCCATACAATGTGTGCCTGTATGTGTGTGGGCTGTGTATGTGTGGGTAATTCGCGTAAATTGAGTCAAGTGCGCCGAGCTCGTCGTGCGTCCTTCGCTTGACAAACCAAACTAATTAGAAAGTCACTTTGGTTGCCGTTTCATGCGCTGGCTCCCCCCGGCCCCGGCCCCTGCCCCACACCGCTGCGAAGTTGTCGGGCATAAAATTAAAAAATTGTTGCGCTGCCAACTCGCGGTGCGTTCTTCCCTGATGAGCTGTGGCAAAGATTTCAATTCCTCATCCAATTAATTATCTGACTCTCTCCGCTTTGTTCTTCTTTCTTGCAGGTAAGCACCATGTTGTTGTCTCCCTCCTGCCCCTGTATCTGCCTCTCGATGCTCAGGTAATTGCTGAATCATATTCAATAAGTACACACACACACACACACACACACACACACACACAAACACTCACTCGTAATCGGACCTCAATGAGCCTTTTATTGATTTCAATTAATTGCCAGCGATTTTCGCCGTGCTGCACGGACAATGCGGATGTAAGTGAATTAGGAGCCCAGGACAAATGGCTGGCAATCAGCCTATGAGTGGCTTATGTGAACCGATGCCGAGCATAGATATTCGGATTGCTGCTACTGTTGTTGTTGTTGTTGCCGTTGTTGCTGATGTTGTTGCTGTTGTTGCACAAGAGTTTTAATGTGTTTGCGCGTGCTGCTATCAAACCATTACGATCTAAATGACACTTTGACAGGAGCATGGCAGGGGGCGAGGCGTGTGGAGGCGTGCAGAGAGCGGGCGGGCCAGGTCAGGACGTTACCTGGCTGGGGCGGTCTCGGGTAGTTCTCGTGGCAGCACGCAGTCGATGCCTGGCAGCGATAAGCGCAAGAAAAATCGAAGCAGCACTCCAAAATACACCAGCACACACACCGGCACACTCACACACACACACACACACCGGCACACACACTCGCGTCACGATACACGCCACTTAGCTGTTAATATTTAAAGTTTCAGCTGTGGCAGTAGGAAGAGGAAGCAGCGGCAGCAGCGGCAGCAGCGGCAGCAGCTACCACGCTGTGGCACACTCAAACGGAAGCGGAAAGCTCTTCGCCTGCGGAAGTGTTTCGTGCGCGCAACTTTATATACATAAGTTGCTCTCGTTGTTGTTGCTGCTGCTGCTGCTGCTGCTAGTGTTGCTGTTGTTGTTGCTGCTGCTGCTACTCGGGCTGTTGTTATGTTTGTTGTGCAGTACGTGCATGGTGTGTTGCATTCTCGCCGGTGAATATTACCAGGTTTCTTGTAATGACAAAGCAGCAACACCCAAGCAGCAGCAACAACAACAACAACAACGAGAGCAACGGCAACCGAGTAGAACACAATTCGTTTAAGCAGGCGACACTTGAGCGCATTTTTATTGCCTGAGCGACTAACGAAGCGACTACTGCGAGATGCACAGTGGAGCTACGCATTATATAAATGGATAGAATGTTTCTACTTAATTATTCATGCCACAGATAGAATAAAAAACAAGTGAAGAAAGCTACAGTCGAGTGCACTCGACAGTAAGATACCATTTACCTTTCGCTGTTAAAAACTAATTCTTAATATTAATTACTTTTATTCGGCGAATAACAACGCATCGCATATTTTCGAGGACAAATTCACATGCATTGACGCTAATGGCACATGCCGACTGCACACTGACTACACGACGACTGTGCGTGCGCAGTCGGCGTGCGCAGTCGGCGTCGGCGTCGGCGTCTGCGTCGGGCCTCTACTGCTGTGAGCGAAACTTCTCGTGCCTATAACTTCTGTGTTTATTGTCCGATCGGATTGAAATTTATAGGGTAGATCTGTACTATGGTAAGCTACAAGAGCGTTAAAAAAAATGTTTTGTTCTTTCCCTACTTTTCTTAAAATGCAATAGTGTGGGGGCGGTGGGCGTGGCATCCAAAAGTTGAAAATCAAACATTCTCCGTAATGTTACCAGGCACCATACTTTCAAATTTGGCGCTTCTAGCTTTTCTAGTTTTCTTTTAAACTATAAAAATGTGTTTTTTAGAGGCGGTGGGCGTGGCATCCAAAATTCTAAAATCCATCTTCTGCATAATGTTGCAAGACACCCTCCTACCAAATTTGGTGCGTTTATCTCTTTTCGTTATTAAATTATTTGGAAAAAATCGAAATACGCATTTATCGATTTGCGGAGGCGGTGGGCGTGGCACATCAAGTTTGAAATAAACTTCTTGTGTGTATTGAATACACGCACACTCCCACCAAGTCTGGTGCCTCTAGCTCTTTTAATAGCTGAGATCTGTGTGTTCATACAGACGGACAGACGGACAGACGGACAGACGGACAGACGGACAGACGGACAGACGGACAGACAGACGGACATGACCAAATCGACTCGGCTATTGATGCTCATCAAGAATATATATACTTTGTATGGTCTGCCACGCCTCCTTCTGCCTGTTACATACATTTGCACAAAGTTAATATACCATTTTTTACCCATTTTCAATGGGTAAATGGTATAAACAGCAAAATTGAAACTTTTTAAATTAATAATATTAAACTAATTTGAGCTCTGTTGTATGCTCAACGAAGTAGGGTATCTGCTCGTCGTCTGCTTTACATGCCAAACAGCTTTGCATATTGCTTGCTATAGCCGTTCTCTTGCCCACCGTCTGACAATGTGCTTAGCAGGTGGCAGACACTCTTACTCTGCCCTTTAATGGCAAATCTGCTGAGTTAGCTGATAGTTTCCCATTGCTTGATTTTCCCATTTTTCCGGCTGATGCCGCTGCTGCAGCTCGTTTCCAGCTTCATTTCCGCGCTATGCTAGTCGATGATTTTTGTTGACATCTTGTTGGGCTGCATCCGCATGCTGCTCTCCCTTTCTCTTCCCCTTTCTTTATCGCTTGCTCTTTCTCTCTTGGCGTCTCTCGTCTGGCCTCTGCCTGCCTGCAACTTGGCTGCTGCCTCGCTTCGTGTGGCGCAATCAGTGCAGCTGCTTTGCATATTTTTACTGGAGTCGCGTTTCGCTACAGATTGAAAAGCATTTCGCAGCATTATTCCTGCTGGTATTGTAGAGCGTCCCGCTTTCGCCCCATTTTCCGCTCGATATTTTCGCATTTTGCATGCATCTCTTTGTTGACACATCGAAATAATCTTTGTGAAGCATGCATTTATTTTCTCTTCTGGAACGAACGCGTTGGGGCACGCTCGTGTTATCTGCATCCTAAGCCAATGTAGTCGAAGCGATTCGAGTCGCAATGCCTCTCTCTCCCTCGAGATACCCTTCTGTGCACATAAATACTGTCAGCACAATCGAGTCACTAATAATGAAATTTGTATAATTATTTGGACATTTTCCATGGTCAATTTGCAGTCAGCTTTTAATTGCACCGCGCTCAGCAATAATTGACAAACTTCGTTAAATATATTCATAAAATTAAAACATACTACAAACATGCCAGCTACTTAAGCAATTTGATGGCAGCCTACAGAAGTGTATAATTTAAATGTGCGTAATTGAACAGCTGAACTGCTGGACAAGTTCACATATTCGGGAAATTAAACTCCCCTTCCGACATGTCGGCAGTTGTTGAAGCTGTTGCCGTTACCAGAAAATTGCTGACAACTGTATACAGATTAAACTGTTGCATTTGGCATGCGGTCCATGTCGGGCAATTGGCCTGTCGAGCCGACTGAGAGGACAACGGGTCATTAATTTGTTGTGTATTCAAATCACGGTAATTGCAAGGACAAGGTTATTCACTTTAGCAAAGTGCACACCTGGCATTAGGCAAACTCGGTACATTTTAAATGAGTTTATCAAAATGGACGACAGCTCGGAATTATTCGGAGCGGAAGGCAAAGTCTGCGAGACTACGCGATATTATGTCGTCCAGCAAATTTGTTGTCTATATACCTAAAATGAAATTAGAGACTCCATTTTTCAATTTAATAATTGAAGTACAGTTTCAATAACAGCAAGAAATGAATTTACGCATTGGACACTTGATACCCTTTAGCCAAGCCGAACATACCGAAAATCAAAACCTAGAGACCTCGCAGAGCTACGCCGAATTGCTGCTCGGAACTATCAAAGCGATTTTTTTTTAAATAATATCAGATTATTATCTGAGGGCTCGAAAGTATTAAGAGAGTTTTTTTTAATAATATCAGATTATTGTCCGAGTGATATTTACTATATATATATATCATTAATTGTGGTAGGCTTTGAATCTGTCGAATTGAAAAGTTGTGCAATGGATGAAATGTATAAAAAGCAAAATATAACAAAAATAGCACACGAATTATCTGCCTCTTAACTTTAGTGAACCATCGAACGACTCCTTAAATGATTATTGCCTAATTGAGAGCATACTCTACAGCTTATTGTCGTGCTGTAGGGTATCAATTTAACAGGAAATCGTGTTGACGATATCGAAATGAACCAGTTGAATGATGTCAGGCATACAGGTACAAAAGCACCCACACAGAAGCTTGCGCGCACACGTATGGTATACACAGACGATTGTGTGCCCGACTCGTGTGAGCTTAATAACAATTCAACTAAACCGGAAGCCAGAATAACAACTTCCTTTTGTGTAAATGTTCAACGGTTGGTCACATGCCACTCGTCCAGCCATTGACAATGGCTGTGTTTGTGAGTGAATATGTGTGTGGGTATCCATTATGATTGAGTGCCCTTTTTAGCGTAGGGTATTCAGGAGTTTGGTGTGCACACTTCTGGTAATGAGCATGATAAATATTAGTTTATGCAAAAAATTCGCATTGAGATTGAAAATGTGAAAAACAAGAACCGAAGTTTTTATCGGAGTAGTTTTGTACAAGCACTAAATACAATTATCAAATGACAAATAATAGTAGATATAAAACTCGGAATCGTTCCTGCTAATTTCATTATCAAAAATATTATACCAAAAATTATAATGTTCAATTCGGAATAGTTTAATCAAACAGTTTATTAACATATTCTTTTGTCATTATTCTTAATTGCATAATAGTTTCATCTTAAAGAGTATTTAGAATTCTACATGCCCTCCCATTTTGTTTACACTTACTTTTTGTTTAATTTTTTGAATAGGTCTGCACATCATCCAAATGTTAACGTTGTAGTTGCCAACCCTTTTGGCTGACTTTTGTTGCGTTTATTTTGAACTTCCGCCTGCCATGAAATATGTATGTAGTAAATACACACGCACTCACACCAATACACACAAGCACATACGTATGTGCGTCTCTTTTTTCCGCAGGAGCCCAGCTTTAAGTGAGTTTGAATGCCTGTGTGTGTGTGTATGTGTTTCAATTGTCGCAAAGTCATACAGTTTGTGTGTGTGTTTGTTCGCTTGGGAGGGGGACGGTGCGCAAAATTTAATTTAAATTTGTACATCAAATTTAAACATGCATTTTTAAACGCGCACACACCGCAAAAAACCTACACGTGGACACGGAAAAACTCAGAATTTATAGGGGAAAAAACAGAAATATTAAAACTGAATGTTTTAATCATTCATTCGGCCATTTATGTAGTGTGACAATTTGAGGGCATTCTGCGATATAATAAAGCAAAGAGTTTGGCAGCCACGTCAGAAATCTGCAGAAATCTCGGCTAACTTTACCACACACGTGTTAATTGGTCTGGTCGTGGGCCGGCAAAGGAAAAGGCGTGCTGGACTGGCTCCATCTTCTAACTGTTAACTGCCAACTACCTGCTGGCCGGCAGATAGTACGCAGTACGCAGCATTATCCGGCAGAAAGTTTGCCCTCAGATCGGGAGTCGTAATTCGAGGACGAGACGCAAAGTTTCGGTGTCACCGAATCGGTTGCTATGACGGCTTAGGCAAAACTTTCACAAAGTGATTATTATTGTATGGAAAGTTTACGGGCCAGCTCTCGGGCCCTTCCGTGCGTGCACGTATGTGTGTGCTGTGGTTACACATGTAATAGCCAAAAACAGAGCCGAAAAAACATACTGCACACAAAGTTTTTCGAGCAAATTCTCATGCAAACTATTGCACAACAAACTTGCACGATGATGACAAGAAGTACAAATACGGGCAGGTCGGGCAGCCCGGGCAACACGAGCTCTATAAATACAGTGGCGATATCGTAGAGCAACACCAATTAAAACTCATTTAACATTTGGGTCCAGTGGCAGGCGCACGTGTCTGTTGAGCGGGTGTCTGGGGCTGGTCAAATGGAGTAAACGGGTTCAAGTGTTTGATGGTAGTTCAAAGTGTTGGCCAAAGAGTGTGCAAAGTTGGTCGGGTTGTTGAGCTGCCGACGACTTGCCACAGTTGAGCTGCAACTACGCCTTGTCCACTTAAGTGCGTTGTGCAACAATAATGCGCCAATTGAAGAGTATTTTCCTCTTCTACGTCTCTCCTCGCCGCAAGACAAAAACAGCCTTGACCGCAGCGAAGAGGCCTGCATACCGTTCAGAATGCCAACAGCTTTTGACTCAGTTCCGAAATTGAAATATGCTCACTGAAAGGTGGGGGAGGATAAGAAGAGGGGGGGACTACAGGGATTGAGGCGCCAGAGCCGGCGAGGCAAAGTGCCCATTACTCTAATTAACCTTATTTCATTCTCAATTACAAGTGTAAAAAACACAAAACAAACCAAAAGCACGAAAAGGCAACACAGCAACAACAACAACAGGGGGAATTGGGGAAAACAGGAAAACAAAGCAATACAATTGCCTTAAAACATAATTGTTATTTTGCGCCAGTTTCTCTTTTGATTCGGCATTCGCGCTGCCTTTGCTTTTGCCTTCGCCTTTGCCGGGACTTTTGGGCGCAGCCAAAAGGCAAATTAAGTTTTTGCTCTAATTTAGTCTGACGCACGCCGCGTTGCCAACAACAGCAACAACAACAGCAACAACAACAACAACAAGGGTAACAGCGAAATCAGCAGCAGCAACAATAACAAAGACTTTGGTTTTATTTTTAAGACGCCGACGCTTTTCTTTAGCTTAATTTACCATTTTTCACTCTTATCGCGTCCCTCTTTCGCGCCGAGCACAGAGCGAAGTAAGATAGAGTGCGTAAAATGGGGTGGAGCAGATGAAGGGGCGAGGGTATGGAGCGTGGCAGCAGCAGCCGCCCAGGCGATTGGTGGGCGGCCATAAAAGTCACGAAGGCAGCAGGCAAATGGAAAGCAGTCGGACCTGAATCTGACACTGGCACTGGTGCTGGCGCTGGCGCTGGCGCTGGCAGCTGCCTTAAACTTTAAGCTGTAAGCGTAACAATAATTTAATGCGACGCTTAAATTGTTTGTAAAATGTTCAACAACCGCGCAACGTTGCCGCCTGCCGCTTGCCAGCGCCGGAGTCGTATGCCAAAGTTAAAAAGTGGAAAAGTTTTCTTTTCTATTTAACGTAATTTGCCTTCATTTGCGCCAGCGACGACCCCGCCTCGCCCGCTATCCCGCCACGGACTCGCTAGCTGGCCAGCTTATTTCCCCACGCATACCATTTCACGTCCCTTCCCCCTCTTGGCTCACACCTCGTCTCGCGAGCTGCTGCCAGCTTGGCATATGTTGCTCTTGTCTCATAATCTGGCATATTCCCGTGCCATGTGCTTTTCCGCTTTTGTTTTTCTTCCTGCTGTTGCTTCGCCTGCTGCTCTCGTTGTTCTTGTTGTTGTTGTTGCTGCTGTTGCTGCTGTCGTGACTGTGTCACTCCCCTTGTGTGACAACAGCATGGGACTTGGGCTTGAGCTACTTTTTGCTTTATTTTCCGTCTTTTTTTGGCTCTCATTTTTGTGGTTAAGCAAATGTTTAACAAACCAAATCGCAGATTTGCATTTTATGCTTTCCTCTTGGCTGCGAGAATCAGGCGCTGCCATTTTATGGCCCCGACTGAGTGCGGCTGCTGTTTATTGTTGCTGCCTTTTCCGCTCGGCTGAGCGCAGCTTTAATGTCCCTAATCGGGCTTAGAATCGAAAGATGCTTATCCCCTGAAAGACAGTCAAGTGCTCACAGCGCAGTGCCAGAAAGACAACTTGAAACAGTTGCCCGGCGAGATTTCGACAATTATCTGAGTCATCAGCGAAAGGGAGATAGAATACGATAAAGAGAGAGAGAGAGAAAGAGAAACAGATACAGAGAAGCAGTGATTAAGTTTCAGGCTTGTTGTGCGATACTTGCGGCTTAGTCGCTAAGCCGCTTACCACGCCGTTCTCGTATGGCCGAGTAGTCCATTAGAATCCTTTGAGAGCAAGTTCCACTTTACTCGTTCATTTGATTCATCGATATTTGTTGATTTCTATATCCACTTGGCTTGGTGTTATTTACACTCAGCTTAGGAGAGTCGGACAACGTGCTTATTGCGCCTTGGTTGAATTATCGACACGCCGCACAAACACGCTACGTCTTCTCGCACAGCCAATCGCACAGCCAATCGCTCGTCCAGCCGTAATCGTAATAGAGCGCACATTCATCACTGTGTGTGCCTCGCGGACAGAGTATGAAAACATTTTCACTTATTTGCCCCGAAATTGGATAACAATCGAACTGAAATTGGATCTCACTCATTTCTGTATACACTTCAAGTGGCGGGCGATGCATTGTTTTGCTTTTAACTGCCTCTCGCCGTTGTCGTGGGCTGTGGCCGCTGTTGTTGCTGCTCTTGTTGCCGGCACATAAAACATTTTCCGGCTATTTGCTGCTGCCCCCCGTATTCCGTCCCCTGCACACAGAGTTGCTGTCAATTGGTGGGGATTCGGCTGCCTCAGCTCTGGCTCTGCCCCCGACTCCGGCCCTGGCCCCGCACTGCGTCGCACTCTTATTATCGTAATAGAATTTGCCAAATTGAGGTTGAAATGCTTTCGGCCTTCCCTTGCCACTTGGCATCCGTTTATCGTTTGATTGTTTGTTTGCCTGTTTGCTTGTTTGCTCGCCGCTCCCTGCCTGCTGCCGTGCCTCCCACTCAACCGTTCGGCTACTTCACTTGCTGCCTGCTGTTCGTCTCGGCACTTGGACCCGGTTTCGGTTTCAGTTTCAGATTCGGTTTCGGATTCGTTTCGGTTTCGGTTTCGGTTTCGCTCTCGGGTTTTGGTTCAGGTTCTGGATTGTACGCCGTTCGCAGTTTACTTGATTGTTTGCTTATTTGGCGGGCCTGCGCTTATCAATTGCCATTTTTATTGGCATTTCAGCTTCGCCGTCGTCGTTTATTGAGTACGAAAAAAATTCATTGCCTGCTTTTCGGCGCACGCTCATACAAACTGCTTGCCTAGCACACAGTGCCGTCGCGTTGGACTCTGTGAGACTTCGTGCTGCCATTATCTCTGTGTCTGTGTCCTCCCCCTTTTGTTTATCCTTCAGTCCTTTTGCGGTTCGTTTGGGCTGCTCGCTTCATTTAATTGTTTGCTTTGTGGTAATTGTTTGTCCAGCGGCGAATTGATAAACTTAATCAGACAGTGCAGAATTATGATTGTTCCATCGAGCGATTATCGATATTTCTTCTATGTGGCTTTAAGTAAATCTAGCTTTTTATTGCTGCAAAATACGCAGTAACTGTACTGCGTTGATGTAATTACCAACTTGATTGCGGAGTGAATGAAAAAACGACCTTGTCAGCGCTAACAACACGCCACGTGAGCTAAGCGTGTCATTGAATATGGGGTATGCGGAGCTTAGGCCAGTCCCACATCAAGACCGATGACGTTAACACAGTCTCTTGGACTCTTGGTCCTCATAAATACGAGCATTGCATTCAGTTTTTTATGCGAGCGAACGGAGAGAAAGAGCGCAATGTGGTGGCAAAACGGAACACGTCTCTCTATACCCTTTAATTGTTGAAAACGAGGTTATATTAACATTGTCTTAAACTGTTACAAGAAAATGGTTTGAGAAAATTATATGTATTATTAATCAACAGATTGTCTTCTGAACCAGTTTTCTATTCTCGAATACTTGATACTGGTTTGGTTTTGGATGAAGGGTATCAAACTGTCGAGTGGCACACACACTTGTTCATGCTTGTAGCCTGCTTGCACGACAATATTGTGGCTCAGCACAAGAGCACGCACACACATATAGACATTCAGTGCGGCTATACACGCATGGAAGGAAAGCTTTGGAACTTGCTTTGTTTCGTGGAAACTTCAGTCGCGTAATCTTGCACTCAAAGAAAAGAAATGCATGTGTAGTTCTCTTATCTGAAATTTAATTTAATTTAATAATCCCAGCATATGCAGACTGCTTATATTCATATTATAGATATACAATTTTGTCATGCCATTTCCTCTCTTATGGCTCTTCTTTTTCTCTGAGTGCTTCTCTCTCGAAGCATTTACGTTGCCGCTGTCTATAAAACTGTTGGTTAGTGCCGACTGTTGCCTCGATTGTTGCCATTGCAGTTGTTATTGTCGATGTTGTTGCTGCTGTTGTTGTAGTCGTCGTTTCTGTTGTGTCTCGTGTTCCATTTGGTCGCAACCTGGCGTTGCATACATTTCGAGTTCACCTTGTTCTGGTGGCGTGTAGTTGTCTCTGTGCCCCAATAAGACCAGACCGGCAACCGTCAGAACAAAACTACACAAACACACTCGCACAAAACTGCCAGCTGCTTCACCTTGAACGAATCAATGGTAGGAGCAGAGCGTCCCCTGCCCCTGTGCCCTCGTCAGCTGTCAGACTTTAATTAGAGCGGTGATAAAATGCAAAGTACTTGCAGTCGATCGGAGGCCAAGGGGAGGCCGAGGCAAAATCCCCAACCGAATTAAATTTGTGGTACACTTTCGAATGAATTGAATACCGCAATAGAGTACATATCATGCGTGCGGACGAGTATGTACGAGCAATACGGGTAGATGTCTGCCCCGATTAACATGGAATTACACTCAATTCGAACTGTATGCCGAGTGAGGTTCCTGCTGATTGTGACTGGTGTCAGTTTCGACTGGCTAGAGGTAAAAATCTCTAACTCCCAGTCTGACAGCTGGTCGGATACGCATCTACCCACACTAACACTCACATGCACACACACTCTGGCATTGACATTTTGCCTAATGCCATGCTGAGCTTAAATTGACTCATACTTTGCGCACTGACAAGACAGGCTGGCAGTCAGGCAAGCAGGCAAGCAGGCGGACAGACAAGCAGTCAGTCAGTGAATGAATACCGCCTCCGGCCGGAGTAGGTGCAATCGGTATAAATTATTATGTCAACTCATGACAGGACGGGCAACTGCTGCCCGATCCGCCCAGCCGCCACACCATCTGGACCCTGGCGTACCCCTAAGCTTGGCGGTATGAATTAGTTTTGACACGCAGCAGGCCGCCGAGCGATAGACATGGGCAGACACCGCCGGCCCTAGTTTTCGCCCAGGACATGTGGCCCGACCTCAGTGTATCGATCTATAATTAAGATAAGCACCGTCGGTATGTGTAGCACGGCTTCATTACGACCATTACTCGCATGCAGGAGTGCAGGCTATGATCGGGGGTCGGGTTGGGGTCGAGTCGAGTCGCACTTGTGGTCAGATAGCAGTTGTGTTATTTGTTTATGAAATTGACCTGCGATTATCACTGCATGGCAAGCGTCGTGGTAACGGCCCATAAATTACACGCTACAGCCGTGGGACACGGGCGCGCAGCAGAGCGCTGGGGGTGTGGCAATCGCATGTGCTCAGCGCTCAGCTCGCAGTGTGCACAGCTGAGCACAACTAAACGCTCGAGCGTTTTGTAAACTCGTTCAAATTGGAGTGGAGCCCACGCCGAGATGACTTTGACTTTGGTTTACCCGCACTCGAACGCCCGCAGGAAATGCAGGAAAAATCCGTTCATACAATTTGACGCACAAGCTGGGCAAAAAGTTGCTAAACGTAAGTATAAAACTTTCGTATTGACAATAAACGCCAGCAAGTTGCAGTTGCAAGGCCAGAGGGTGGGCTGCAAAGGGTAAACGGAGTGTGTGGTGCGAATGCAGAGTGTATCCTGCTGCTCTGCCGAATGCAGCAATAGAGTCAGACATATGCAGAGCACTCTAGTCGGATAAAGCCCGCAGGTTGCCAGCTTGCAGCTCTGCAGTCGGCCCAATGCCGGGGCAGAGAAGAGGATAGACTTTTCGAAAAATAGGTTCTGTTTGGCACTCAGTTGCTGCGAAGTTGCCCAAAGCTCTGTGGTCCAGGGGCAGGCGGCTGGTGGCAGTGCTGCATGCACCTTTATGGCAATGCCAGACAAAAGCACACGAAATTCAATGAGCTGCAAAAAACAGCTAAAGTTCCTGCTGCCAGATTTACGCCAAGAAAAAATGTCAGCCAGTCGGTCGGACAGGCAGCTGCGGGCAAGCTTCAAACTGCAAGTTGCAACCGACAACCGGCAACTGGCAACCTGCAACGGTTCCGGTTCCAGCTCCAGCACCAGCTCCTTCACATAGTTGGGGAAAACAAAAAAGTATATATCGCATATATATATATATATATAAAGTATATCGTATGGAAACTCAACTGTAACTTGAGGTGGCCTCGTCTGCTTCAGCTTCTGCCTCGGCATCTGCGGTATGCGACTTCAGCGAGGCAGACAAATTGCGCTCGTAAATGCTTTAAATCGTGCACTCTGCGGTCCAAATTGAAGTTGTGCAGGAGGAACGCGTCGCTTAAAGCGAGTGGCAAATAAAAGTTGCGAAAAACTACAAGAAGCGTGCAAAAAATGGCTGAGCGTGTTAAGAAAAATGTTTTCGTAAGCTGCGAACAAATGCGCGACAATATTTTGCCGCCACTTGCCACTTCCGCCCCTCGAGCAGCCACTTTCTAGAGAGACGACGTTCGTAAGTAGCTAACGGCAGTGGTTACAACGTGCTGCATGCAGTAGCGTCGGATCTATACCCTGTTAAGTAGAAGCAAATCGTGGATCACCATACAAAACATTTGCCTAAGCACTGAAGACACAAAGCGAAGTTGACTTGCATTGCATTCCCCATTCGTATTGCATCTAGTCGTGTATACCTCTCAAGTGCGTCCTAATACTGGGTATAATGATGCCGAATGTCGACTCAAAGTAGGTTGTGGATGCTCGGTGTCGGATTCAACGGGAGCACCTTTGCCATCGGTGAAAGAAAAGCGAGCTCCTTTGTTGTAGAACAAAAACGGGAAATGCTACAAGCAACGCTCTCTGTATGGGCATGAGCCTGAGCATGAGTGTGTGTAGCTGTAGCAATAGCTGTAGCTGGGCCAGCTCGTGTTGCTCTTCGGAGGATGGCTTGATAACCCAAGCCAAAACCGATTGCCACTTAAAACCTTATGGCTACCCTCTTGAACCATGCACCACTTGGGGCCTCGACTTTGTGTGGGCGTGTGTGCCGTTGTCGGTGTACGTGGGCGTGTGTCTGTGTGGTGTGCGCCACTCGCCAGGTGTCAAAATGTTAAGTTAATACAAAGACCTGACTTTGGTGTCGACTTTTAACTTTCAACAGTTGCCATTGCTGCGGCGATGGCTTTTGCGAACGTGTAGAATTTTTCAATTTGCAGTGTAAGTTTTTGTTAGGACTTCTGATTCTGTTCTTTTCGCTGATCTAATGACCTGCTTCGTGCGACATTAGGGCATTAGTTGGGCAAGTGGAAGTGGACTCCCTGCCATCGCCTAAGACTTTAGAGCACTTTAAGCCGACCTGCCGCCTTGAGTTGAACAGCAAATTGAGCAACAAGGTCGTCGCGTCCGCGGCTGTCGTCCGTCTGATAACGGGCATAAATTCAATGTTCGCTGACGCAATCGCAATCGCTGCTGAGGTGTGCAAAGTGCCTAAAAATAAGCCGAGGAAAGCACTTTAATTAATTAAAAACAACTCCAGAAAGTTGACAAAGTAAACGGCGAGCGAATCCTTTTCCCGGCAGGCAGCCGAGCTGCGTTGGAAATCGAAACGGCAAACAATGTCCCGAATTAGACGGTTCGGTATTATTGTCAAATTTTCCCCTTTTTTTTTTTGTTTTTTTTTTTTTCTCCGTAAATGATTTATGCAAACTTGCCTGCCAGCCAGGCAGCCAAGCAGCCAGTCATCCAGTACGGGCTGTAGGCCGGCCAAATGGCTGTGGGAATTGTCGCATACTCCCTTACACTTTAATGCTGCTGTGTTATGAATAATAACTCGGACTGCTTTTTGTTTCTGCCAGAGTCTCTGCCTGAGTCGCTGCCTCTGCCTCTGCTCCTGCCTTTGCCTGCGACTCGAGTGTAGTGCGTTCTCTCTGCTCTTTCACATTTCGCGTCAGTGCGCCGAGCTTTGAATATTTTACGCAGGCATAAATAATTTACAACAATGAGCGGGGCACACGTTAAAAAAGGGATAAAGCAGCTACCGCTCGCAGTCGCATAAAAACGGAGCAGAAGCGAGAGAGAAAAGTGAGAGAAAGAATGCAGAGATAAGAATAAAAATTTATATTTTCTAAACACAGATGTTGGGAGATGATGGAACTGGCACAGTTGTAGGGCAGACAGACAAGGAGTAAGGGACAGAGTGGGCGGACATGTCACAGGGTCGCTGGTCGCAAAGCGTTGTCCTCTTTTGCGTTTCTCTGCCGACACTTGACATATGTGCCGGCTTTTGACCTCTTTCCGGCCGGGCGGGAGGCGTTAGGCGGAGCGGGAGCGGCTGACACGCCTATGATGCACGTGAAGTTCTATGTGCGGCTCGTAAATGAGGCAGCAGGCGGCCAAAACATTCGACAGACGAATGAGGAAATCTAAATGCTCGACTGCTGACTGTTGTCTTTGGATCTGTGCACAGGCGAATTCGTTTGTGTTCACAGTGAGTGATGGCGGCTCAAAGAAATGTCAACACGTAAGGCCTAGACATACACACGCACACTGGCACACTCGCTCGTGCACGCACATGAGTACGCTGAGAATTTCACTTTGACTTAACAAATAGAAAATCATTTATTCTACATACGCAGGTTCGCCCCTGACAGCAGCTCCCCTTCCCGCCTTTGCCCTCTGAAAATGGTTTCCTCCCCAACGCGTTTCGATTTCGCCAACTTTCGCCGACGGTGTCTCAGTGATTTCCGCCTACGCCACGCCCACCGAGCTGTGAGATTTATGCGTATTTTGCATATTTTCATTGTGCCTCTCCCTCGAAGCCAAACAGAAATGGCCCATCAAGTCAAGTCGCGTCGCATCGAGTCGAGTGGGGAGAATCGCTCAGTTTTCATTGCGCGACTTTTATGACTTTGTCTGCCTCTGCGTTTAGCTCTTATCGAATGCAAATTGTTTTGTAATAATGTAATCGAATCTTTGCCAGCTCTGTTTATTGCCGTGTTTATTTTGTTGTGGAGTCGATAATTGCAGGGCATTTTACCGAAGCTACAAGTTGTTGTTAAGGATTTTCTCTGTTATTTTTCTTTCAATTGAGGTAAATTCATTTATTCAATTTTCTTTTTGATTTTATTAATTTAGTTGAAAATACTTATAAGGTTGTGTGCAATTCTAAAATAAATGGAGAACTGTTACTCACGTAAAATGTTGACTTCCAGAAATGTATAAAAATGCCAAGTAAAAATCGGAATACACAGAGGAAGTTCAAAGTTTAGAATCAAGGTACGACATCTCTAGAAATTTAAGTGAAAACAAAAATGCAAAAAGAAAATACTCAGTCCAAGGGCGTAAAATATAAAACTCCGAATTTGTTTTTGCACGCTGATATTCTGAAATAAATAAAAATGTATAAAATTTTACAAAAATGAAAAGGCAATATGAAAACATGAAGGAAAAATCTGTACATTTTATTGAAAACAATAAGAAATCATGAAGAATGACAAGAAGGAGCAAAGAGACAAGCACAATAACAACTTTAACACTCGCATCGACAATAACAATAATGGTATTTTCACTTAATTGACCATAATACGCAGCAACGAGCGTTATTTTTCTCCCTCTTAACTTCGCAAACCTGCCTACCTTCGCATCGTTTCGTTGGAAAAACAGATTTTCGCCAACTTCAACGCCCAACACATTGCATCGCCCATTAAAATGCCCATGGTGACATTTTACTACGTTGTTTTTGCTGTTCCTGCTCTTGGGAGCTTTCCAGGTTTTCGAGTCGTCGCTTGACTACGGGAGAGCTCGTATTTTATGCACAAGTATTTAAATTTAAATGCCGTAAAAAACTGTTGTCACAAGGTTGTGACCTATAAATTAAATCAAACGAAATAATTTCATTGCGAACTTTCGACTGTTGACACTTGTAGCCAACTAGAGATGGGAAAGTGGCAGAGCGCGTTGTGATAAAATATAACTTAGAGGGGAAAACAAACCCAATCAGAGAATAAATAAACAGTATTTAATTAAAAATATAAATATTATAACTAAATTTTATTTAACGTTTTCATTTGCTGTGCGATATATATGTAGATTTCTTTAATTAGTGAGTTATCGAAAAAGCTGTGAATATGACTGATTTTAATAAATATTAGAAGAAAAATTGAGATGAAATAGAACCATAATTTATTTATATGGTTTTGAATTATGTCGGAAATATAATACAAATACTTAAGGCTAATTATTTGTGCACTTTCCCGACCCGAGTTGGAGTCCAACCACGAGTTACCATGGGCAACCATGTGGAGCGAGTGAAAAATAAATCGCATAAGTCGCAACAGCTTTACCATGCTAATGAAGTGCATGGGAATGTGGCCAATGGCCAAACAGGAGGCGGAGCTAGTTAGTTGCCAGTGCTCGTTTCGCTGGAAGCACTCTGCATATTTATGGGCCGGCAGGCAGCAGGCAGCAGGCAGCAATGTCAGCAGCAGGCAGCGAAAAGGGCGCAACGGACATCCAAATCCACTTCATGAGCGAAAATTAGTTTTTAACCCACAAAATAATCCCGAATGACATAAGATGAATCCAGCACTCACCGCCGAAAAACCAAGCGGAGTGTTGCAAACATTTCACAGTTCCTCTTCCTGCACTCCTCCTCCACTCGTTGTCCCCTTGCATGTCTCCTGGCCACAGTCTCTTGGCGGAAGTTGTAAAGCTGCCATTTCTCGGCCATGTTTTCGGTGTGTTCTTGTTCTTGTTGCTTGTGTTTCTGTTTCTGTTTCTCTTGCTGTTCCTCTTGCTGTAGTTGGTACTGTTGCCGTTGCCATCGCCAGCGGTTGCCAGTTCTACGATGGCCCCGACTCTTTTGGCTCACGGGCAGTGGGAAGCGCCAACAATTCGCGAGCTCGTAATGCGGTCGTTTTACAGCATTGTTGCTGTTGTTGCTGTAGTTGTTGCTGCTGTTACTGCTGTTATTCTTGTTATTGGCCTCGTTGAGTGTTATTGTTGTTGTTGAGAAGCGCATTTGTTGTATTAACTTTTTCCAAGTGACGTGAACGGCACCGGCCACTGCAGGGTGGGCCAAGCCCAGCCAACCACCCAGCCATCCCTCGCTTGGTGCCCCGGTGCCCAGGCGGCCATAATTTATTAAAGCCTGCACCAGAGTGCTCTCCAGTCGAGCGGCCGCCCCCGGCACACAATTGAAATTTAAGCAGCGGCAGCAGCAAAAGCGAAGGACCAAGCAAGTTGCAGAAACTGTGAAACATTGACTCTGAGTTGCAGCTCCCGGCGCCCATCGCCCGGTGCCCGGCGCCCGGCTCCCGACTACTGCAGCTCCCGACTCTCGTGCAGTTCGATCGGTAATGGAAGCAGGCAAAATGGTAATCGAAAAATGCGCCGCTCGAACCAAAGAAACCCAAAGAAGCGCAGCAAAGAGCCTACAGCGTCGTAGAGAGTGGGAACGAGAACGGGAAAGGGGCACAGCTCGCTGTGTATATCTTGCCTCTTGCCTCTTGCCTGCTTCATTTTCTTTTTGTTTTCTTTGTTGTTTCGATTCAGGCTTTTTTATTTTGCAGTCAAACTTCGCCGGTCGCCGACACGGAAAACTTTTTGGCTGGAAAATAATTCATGAAACATGGCGGCAACATGCGAACGCAAAACGCGAATGCGAGCGCGAAATGCGAATGCTACTGCGAATGCGAGCGCGAACTCGAAATTTTTGTACCCAATCCGAATCTGATTGTGACACAAACGAATTGTTCTGGTTGTCGCCGTTGCCGGCTGCCGGTTGCCGGTTGCCGGCTGCTAGTTGCTGGTCCTCAGGTCGCTGTTTGGGGCTCGCATATTTATGTGCCTATTTTTTCTATGTAGCCAGGCGAGTGTCTCGTTTGCCTCCTGTTCCCGCTGCTCCTGCTTCTCCTCCTTCCACTCCTTCTACTCCCCCGCCCAGCCATTCTTCTTGGCATGCAAATTTATGGTGTGTCCCGAAACAATTGTTATTGTGTTTTCAACTTTTGCTTGATTTGTGTTTTTAAGTGATTTCGAATGGGTCGCATGGGGCCGGGTAATCGGGCCGTGGACGACTATTATTTGTGTCGGCCAGCTGGCGCGTTGATAATTTCTAGCCTGTCATCGGACGGACCAGAGCGAACCGGACCCGTCCAGACCCAGCCAGACCTGACCAGACGCATCGCTATGCAGAACTACTTACTAAGCGCCCAATAACCATAAAACACTTCGGATTCCCAGGCCGAATGCCCACCCACACGTTCCTCATGGGAAGGTTGCAAGCTACCCGCTGCAAGTTGCAAGTTGCAATTTTCGTGCTGCATTTTATTTATTTGTATTTCCGCAAACGATTCGAGTGCTGTGGCAGCCGCAGAACTTTTGACTGTCCGGAATTTGCCCCTGCCCCAGTACCTGCATATACCACTTCCACTTCCAGTGCCAGTGCCACTGCCCCTTCCCCTGCCACAGTAAACAGCTATTGTTGTTACTGCTGGCGCTACAGTTACCGCTGGCAGTAGGCCACTTCCTGTAACAGGGCAACTTCTGCTACCGCTGCCGCTGCCGCTGCCACTGCCACTGCCGTTGCCGTTGCATGCGATTCGTGAATTTTTGAAGGCATTTCTTTTGCCTTCCTCGCTGCACACTTCACCTCCGCCCACATTTTTCTTCCTGTTAGCACTCCGGCGGGGACTGCTTGCAATATGCAAACGGTCATTTCGTTAATGAGCGCGGGGCAGCACCGGCAGAGGAGGCAGCAGCCACAGTAGCTTCAACTTTAACTGGGCATCCGGCGGATGGGCAGAGCTGCTGCTCGCACATCCTAGAGAGCTGAACAGCAGCCGGCAGCAGGCGACCAAAAATGCCAACTGCGCCCCACACTGACTCTTCATCTGACAGTGTTTGTCTATCTGTCTACCCGGCTGTCCGGCTGCCCGGCTGACTGCCTGCACGACTGAATGACTTGGTTTATTTCTACGTAATGAAATGAAATTGAAATGAATGTTTTATAAACCGTTGCGGAGTTAGCGTCTCTGCCAGTGGCAGACCCATAAAATGATTATAATCTCAGTGGTGGACCGCACGATGCCGGACGGCGCTTTAAACGGTGATGGCAACGGGAAACAAAGTACGAAGTTAACTCAATTAAAGTATTGCCGGCACAGCTGCGATCATAACAGAGACAATTTAATGATTGAAAAACAAGATGCTAACTTGAAAATCAATGCACAAACAATTTGAAGCTTCTACTGAAATTAAATACAGATTGAACACACACGCTCTGCCAGACAGACGGATACAAACACACACAAGTGTATCAACACGAGTGTATCTGCTGTGCCAGGACAGCACATGAATCGCGCAAGGGCATCCTTCCGAGAGTATCCTTACACTGTGTACTCAGTGTCTCACCATGGGTTTTAATTAAATTTCGCTTAATGTTGTCGCGGCATTTACTTTGGTTGTTGCCGTTGCGCTGTGGCATGCGCCCATTAAGCATTCTGCGGAATTTTCTCGCGGTTCTCGTAATCCCAGAATTTATGAAATTCAATTAATATGGACACCACGGTCTCGGCCTGGCAGCTGCACTTAAAAAGAATGCGATGAACACATGACAATTGCGAGAATGCGAACACACACACACACACACACACACACACAAAGAAATAACCGCACATACCAATTGCTCAGATCCTGTAGTGTTATTTTGCACGGATCCTGTGGCCTAACCATGTCGAATATCGCTTTGTTGGCATCCTCGAAATTGACGTCTTTTCCACTGAGCGCCACAATCTGTTCCAACATGGCCTGCAGAAAGTGTCGCAGAGTCTCAGCTGTCAGGTAGCCACTGTGCTTCACGTCCAGCATACGAAAGAAGTAGTGCAATGCGGCAGGAGTCTATTTATCAGCGGATGGAGTCAATGAATTAGTCATAGATTAAGCACCAACTGAAACTGCGAAGCTTCGATGAAGATACGCCAATATATATATGAAATTATTTTTCACACGCGAAGCATGATCATCTTGAAGATATCATGGGTATCACAGGATTTATGTCTAAGTCCACACACACCTGCCGATTTTCCATTGCGAAAACAAAGTCTAGAAATGATTTGTAGTCCATTTCGCCATAGTATGTGTGGGACTCCTCAAACACACGATCCAAAAATATTGAGGTGAAAGTGCCAGAGCCATAGGCAGCCAGCTCCTCCTTGCTTAGCAATCCGCTCCTGTCCAAGTCGAGCTCCAAGTAGTTTTTGTAGATTGCCAGAGTAGCGGGCAGCGAGAACAAATTCCTTTGTACTGATTCCTTCGTCTGATCCTGCTTTTCGCGCAGCTCCATTAGCTGGTCGTGCATTCCCGATACTAAAATATCACGAATTCTTATTCGTCCGGTAAGCATGGGGTCGAGGAAGAAGAAGAACCGCCTAATTGTCGAGCAAATGTAAAACCTCTTGAACGAGGGCGGCATTTGCTCGCTTATTTGTGCCAGCGTGGGAACCAGGTCGAGCAGGTAGTTCTCCATATCGAACTCACGCAAATAGCCCTGGCCAAGCTCGTCGTAGAAGGAGAGTCCCAAGCGAAATGTCGCCGACAGCACCTTCCCCTTTGTGTAGTCATGAATGGTGTTGATCTCCACGCAGCCCAAATAGGGCGAGTCGCAGAGCAGTAGGGCGAACAGGCGCGCCGTGAGGTACTTTCGGCACTTTTCGCTGACCACCGACTGCAGCCGGCAGTAGTCATCGTAGCTGATCAGTCGCTGATTCTTCGATGTCGTCTCGCTAACATGCTCCTCCAGCAGACTCCACAAAATCTTTAGCTCCTCGTTGTCCAACTGCTCCTCCGACTTGCGCTGCAGGAAGAGCGAGTGCGCCTGTTTGCGCAGTGAATGACGTAGTCTCTCGGGCGGCGGAGGCGGTACGTAAAATAGTTTCGGCACATGTTCTGTCTGCTTGGATCGTGACCGAAGATCTGCCTTGTGATCGAGTTGGTTAACTGCTAACAGCTTGCTTTTTGCACTTAATGTAGTGGTGTGAAGACTAGTCAATTCAGCGTCTGTATCCATTGAGGGAGAATGTTGTTTGTATTAAGATTTGTTCTCAAGTATAAATATTTGTGTAAATTATTTGTAAAAATTAAACTCTGAAAGTGACAGATCAAAGAGAGGTGAGAAAGAGGGAGAATAATAGGGAGGTAGATATAAAAGACAGAGAGACTGAGATTTCTAGAGCCGAGCCATGCTCTTTCATCTTTTATATACTTAAAAACATAATGTAATATAAAGAATTTCATTAATTTTTTGCAGGTTCGACCATCAAGGGCGTGGTCGCAATTTTAAATTGCATTCTGGCCCGCCAACTATGCTTTGAGGATCCGTCATGCTCAGCCATACTGGAGATAATACCCCGCGTCTGCGGACCAATACCCGGTAAGTTGAACCAACAGTCAGGTGAATCTGTGCGTTAACGGGTTTTTTTTTAACCCAACTTTTCGCCAGTAATTTGTAATGCGCTGCAGGCCGAATACGGGAACGGGAACGGGCACGGGAACAGGAATGGGAACGAACATAAACTGTGGTTTGCAGGTGCCGCGTTTGGGGAACACTTGCTCCGCCCTGCTCGGGTCTGGTTGGAGGCCATTTGAGGATTAATTTGGTTTAGTTGCTGCTTTTCGCGGTTGTTTTGTTGAGTGTGCGCGTGTATGCGAGTGTGCTGTGTGCGCCGAAACTGTGTAATTATTTTAGCGATTTTTGTGTGCGCCTGCGTGCAATAAAACAGTAAATAACGGTCATATGCTTAAAGCGCAACAAACAACGGCCACGAAATGCCATTTGAATATTCAAATGCCCCTGAGAACTGACCCAGTCGCCGTCAGTCGACTGCCCAAATGCTATTGTGGCGGCTCCTTCTCCTGCTTCTGCTCTGACTCCAATTCCCGCTTTAGCTCCGGTACGGGCAGCGGTCTGGTCGCAGGCACCGGCGTCATGTGCGTGCCAAGCGAACCGCTGCGAATATATGTGCAAACACACAGAAACACAATTACACGTATAGTTTAGCTAAAGTGGGCGTCACAACAGCCCAAAAAAAAATACAAATTGTTAGCGGGAAGCCATCGTCCACCTCCAACACCCTCCCCTTCCTTTACCCACCATTCCCATTGTCGTGTCGTACAAAGGCGAGTGAATGAGCAGGCTAAAGAAAAAGTTAATTTATAAATTATTCAGTAATTTGTTTTAGACTTTGCTTTCGTCGCTGTCGCCGTCGCCACCCTCCCCCAACCCTGAAGAACAACAAAGCTGCTGGCTGCAGGTATAAATTTCTTATGTATGCTCCACTTTGATCCGCCCC
This sequence comes from Zaprionus bogoriensis, assembly GCA_035046045.1. Classification (NCBI taxonomy): domain Eukaryota; kingdom Metazoa; phylum Arthropoda; class Insecta; order Diptera; family Drosophilidae; genus Zaprionus; species Zaprionus bogoriensis. The sequence goes on from JAWNOI010000020.1 coordinate 1,853,415, forward strand.
CTCCTAAGGCGAGCAACGAGCCGCCATTCAAATGTGTATTTAAGTTCACTCCGCCGAGCACTATTCCATCGCCGAGGCGAGGACCATCCGATGGCCAGCAAGGGAAGGGAAGGGGAGCCTTGGCCAGGTTCCGTGCACAGGACTTTTCTTTTCTCTTTCCTTTCTTAAATTTAATTATTAACGTTCAAGTCGACCGACGTGTGCTCTCTGCTGTCTGCTGGTGTTTCACAGGTTGTTTGCCTCAGTTTTTACTTCTGGTCTGGTTTTCATTTAAGTGGCTTTTCCTTTGAATATTTTCAACTTGGCAGCATGTGTGTGTATGTGCGTGTGTGTGTGTGTGATGTGCTCGAGTGTGTGGGAATTTCCTTGTGCTGCCACATGTGAGGGATTCGCATTTAAAACGAGGTATTAACGGCTTTAGTTCGGCAACTTTTAAGTGTGTTTTAACTTCCTAACTGTCCCATTTCCCTTATAAGCTGCTCACTACGTGCTCGACGCACCGAAGGGACTCGTCGGGGATCAGCTTTATTTAGTTTTGCGGCTTTGACCATTCCACGCTAAGTATCAGGTGATCATAGCCATGTCCGTTGAGGATTTCAATCGCTTCGGCTGCGTCTTTGCGGTATTTGAAGTGAACATAGGCGAATCCCTTGCAAAGGCCCGAGTTCTTCTCCCGAGCGAGGTACATCTTTGTGTAGGGCCCAATCTTCTTAACCAGCTCCTCCAAGTCGTCCTCTGTCATAGATTCGGATAGATTTGAAATGCGCACGGCGGATGAATCGTCACGCTCGCGTCCCTTTCCGCTGTCCTTCAGGTAGGGCGGCACATACCTGGCTGTTTTGGCCGTCTCACTTACTGCCGTGGTCGCCACCGCTATGGCCTTGCTCTCCATGTCCAGCGATGTGCCCTTGTAGGGGCACTTGACCGACCAATGCTCCCCGTTGCATATCCTACACTTGGCCATCGGCTTACCCGCTTCCAAGGGCGCCTCTTGTGTCTGCTCAAAGTCCTTGGAGCCAATGAAGTTCATTAGAATTTCATCGGCTGCCTTGGTGGTGTATGAATTCGGGCCTGGATTGTCGTTCTTGGAGTCGCCGAACTTCGCCCAGTTACGGCGTCTGGCCACTGCTCGGGATACTATCTGTCTTTGGATCTTGAAGCTGCGCACGACCTTGACCTTTTTTCCATCCTCGTTGTACTTGTACTCAGTCACATGCTTGTATTCGCCCTCCACATACTCCTTAGATGGCGGCAGGCCGTCCACATAGTCAGCCTCCAGCTCGTCGGCCCATGAAGTGATTGCTGGTTTCATATTGAGCTGTGGACAATGAGAATTACTGGGTTGAACCACACATACGCTGCCCGCTTACAAATTTGTTCTTTATCAGTTTTAAATATTTACGAATAAAAGTTTGAAATGTTCTGTTCTGGAATGCTCGATTCGATTTTGAAATTGTAAAGTATTTCAGTTATGTTTAAAGTTGAATTTCTGTTGGGATTAAAAAAGAAAAAATACTCTGACCAGAAACTTCATTGTAGCTAACGCAGATTAACTATTTTAATATTTTTTGATATTTCTTTATCAATAATAGAACTCTTCATTGCGAAGATATTTTACGGCATGAATATATTATGTACAATATAATGGAATTAAGGAAAAAAGTGTTTTATTCTACTGTAATTTAATTTAAACATTAAGTTTTTATAAAATCGCTCATTTGTTGCTCTTATCTATTGACTTACTCAGCTGCAACTGAGAGCAAATCAGTTTGGCTTGATAGGTAGTGATTCTCTCTCTTTTCTTGCGAGAGTAGCATTGTACTCTAATCTCGTACTGATAACAGTATGGTTCCATAGCGATAGGCGAGAGGCGACTCAGTCGATTCGCTCATTCTGATCCGTGATAGTCGATCGTCAGTATCACTGCAATGTTGCACTTGAAACATCCCAAAACAGGCAAAAGCCTGGACATCGATGAGTTTTGGCTGCGCGACCATTGCCGTTGCGTGAAATGCCGCAACGTGGAGACAAACCAACGTCGTTATGACTTGCTAGAGCTATCGGCAGACGTGAAGGTGTTGGAGCTTTCTTGGGTTTCAGACGAGCAGCTTGCCGTGATATGTGAGTAACGCACCCATATTTGAGGTGCCTAACTGATCTGACCATTATTTCGACCGTTTCAATAAGGGGACGATGGACATAGTTCAACCTACGATGCGAGTTTTGTCTTTGGCTCACAGCTGGAGGAGCTGATAAGTCGGCGCTCAAAGTCCACGACGCTGACACCTTGGAACCGCAGCATTGTGCTTGAGAATGAGCAACATCTGCGCTTCTCACTGCCCGATCTGGTAGCCAGTGATGAGCAGGTCAAGTCGTTGGTTACTGCACTCGTACGCTATGGCATTGTCTTCATGGATGATGTGTCGCCCACGCCCACCATGACTGAGCTGGCGCTACGGCGCATCTTTCCGCTAATGAAAACCTTTTTCGGCGAGATGTGGACTTTCAGCGACAAGCAGGACCACGCGGACACGGCCTACACGCAGCTCTACCTCGGCTCGCACACGGACAACACGTACTTCTGCGATGCGGCCGGCCTGCAGGCGCTGCACTGCATCGAACACTCTGGCGACGTGGCAGGCGGCGAGAACTTTTTCGTCGACGGTCTGCATGTGGTGCACGAGCTGCGGCGCCTCCACCCGAAGGCGTACGAGCAACTGTGCCGCGTGCAAGTGCCCGCCGAGTACATTGAGCCGGGCGAGCATCACCGCCACACAGCGCCCATCATACGCATCGATCCGCTCACCGGAGAACTACTGCAGCTGCGTCTCAATGTCTATGATCGCGCAGTGTTCGACACGCTGCCCCAGAGCGAGATGGCCGAGTTCTACGCCAGTCTGCGGCAACTGCTGCGCATTGTGCGCGACGAGAAGCAGCAGTGGCAGCTCAAGATGAACCCCGGCAGCATTGTGCTCTTCGATAACTGGCGCGTTCTCCACGCCCGGCACGCCTACACGGGCCGTCGCACCATGAGCGGGGCGTATGTGCAGCGTACCGACTTCCTGAGCAAAGCGCGCACCCTCGGCATCATCGAGTAGACGACGGGGGGCAGATGCTCAGTACTCAGCACCAAGCAGAGAGCACTGAGTGCAGAGCATCAATGTCAATTGGCAATTGCGACGACGGACAATAAAAACTTACGATTACAATCAATGGACAACGTCTAATTCGTATCGGCAACAAAAGCCAAACAAATATTGTTTGGCATTTGTTTTTATTGCAGACGTCTCATACGAGTATGGGTATGTGTGTGCGGGTGTGTGCGCGCTCGCTTTGGTGTCTGCGGCAATGGGGCACACAAAATGGCGGTTGACGTCTCCAAAACAAACGTAAAACGCACTTTGAACTTTTTCATTTAAAAACTGAAATTACTTTTTTGGCTCTTGCTGCTGCCGGAGAGAGAAATCTGGATTGGGGAACGGCACGCAGGTCGGGAACGGTTTAATGGCCCTCGTATTGTCCTTTAGATGTCCTCAAATTATGTACATATATTGCACACGTGCATGAGAAGCAGCCGGAAAAGGAACTTAAAGGCGGCCTGAATATTTATGATAATTGCATTTCATGCAGCTCGCGTCTGTTGGCCTTTCTCTTTCCGCCGCCTTTATGCGCGGACATGCGCCGCCCGTTGAATCCTTTAAAAGCATTCTTCTCTCTTCCTCTCCCAATCCCACTTTCTTTCCTTTTTTCTTCAGCAGTGTAATAAATATTTTGACAAGCGACAGAGTGCTGCGGTACGGGTCTGCCCAGACCTGGCTTGTCCTGTTGCAGCTGCAGCTGCAGCTTCAGTCGTGCTTCCGCATTGCATACTTCTGGCATATTTCGCAGCGAACAGCAGTTGTCCGGACGTGTGGCTTGCAGTGGCATTTTCTGTTCACTTTGCGCATTTGCGGATGGTTCAATGAAATCAACACGCAACCAGCTGCGCGCAGGGCAAACAACCATCGCCCACACTCGCCTACGCCCAAGGCACGCCTGCTTGATACGACAAAAAAACATGTGTTTCACGGTGCTACGTTGGTCGAAGCTGTAAAATATTTCATATATAAAAGCGCGCCGAAACCGAGAGAGAAAGCGAGCAGATAAAAAACAAAAATTTTGCTTAATTTAATTAATTGCATGCTGAAGCTGTGGAAATAAAATTAACAATATTTTATAACGCATACGCCACGTGGACGGGCTGAGAGGGAAGTGGATGGTCAGCGGGATAATTCGGTTTGATGGCAAACTAAATAAATGTCATATAAATTTTCGGCTAGCGCACAAATTTATGGCAATAACAGCAAGCAATAAAATGTCAAAGAAAAAGCAAACAACAAATAACTAAAATCAAATAAAATTCTGCCAAAAGGTCGACGAGGAATGGGCGCACACGGGCGCAAGCACAAATAGAATCGCACACACACACACACACAGATGAACACACAGACGGCCACACACACACAATCTTGCACGCGTATTGGGAACAACAAAGAAATCATTGAACCAATTCAGCGACCAACTCAACAACCGGAAACGCGTTTCGAATAAAAACGAATTGAGGACTTAACGGCGTCAGCGGTAAAAGCCAAAGAAGGAAAAACAATGGCTCGTCCGGTCGGTTACTGCAAATGGCGTCAGTTGATGATGGCGACGAAGCATAAAAACCACTTGCCTCCTTTTATGGCCACACAGCCAGCGTTCACGGAATCAAAGTAGCCACAACAACAACAGCAACATCCTGAGCTTGGCCAGTGCAGACAGCTCGGACGCAGGCGAAAGATGTGTCCACCTGCAGCTTGGCGCTGTTTAACTCCCAATGGCTTCTAATTGAGGCCACGAACTGGCCAGGCTCCCTGCTCTACGCCGACTGCACCCTCTCTGGCCGGTCGCTGCCCCAAACTGGCAAACTGGCCAACAACAAATGGCGTCCAAGTGTCGGCCATGTCGTAAATATGATGAATGCCTGCAAAAAATGTCACTTGTTGCGTAGTTCGAACTTTGGCGCACAACTTCGACGTCTGACACATTGCCCGGGTTATGGCCGGGCGGTCAGAGGGCGCGACGACGGGGTGAGAGGACTCAACTTTATGTTCGAGTAGCAAATAATCATGTCCGGACGCGTCGCGCTTGGGGTCGGGTGCGGCCCACAGGCGACGACCGGGCAACGGGTCGTATGAGTGACACGAGCAATGGGGCGTCCAGCTCATATGCTGACCATTGGCCATTGTCCGGACGTTGCGGCAGTTTGCTTGCTTTGCTTTTTGGCGATTTTACGGCTTATGACGAGCCACAGTCGACTCGATGTTTGCGTGTGTGCACATGTGTGTGTGTGCGTGTGTGTGTGTATAAAGTGTTGCCGTAGTCGAGTTTATTAGTAGGGCTTATGTTTTATGGCCAAAAGGACAATGGATGGCCAACAGATGTTTGTTTGTCCATTGTTTGTCTCGCCCCTATTCATTCGCACGCACTGAATGACCGAATGAGTGGATGAGTGAGTGTGTCCGTGTCCGTGTCATGCCAAACAGAGGGGGATGTATTAGTGTATGTGTGTGTGGCAGTAGTTGTCATATGCTCGAATAAGCTGTCATATATGAAACATAATTTATTATGTTATAAAATATTATCGGATCTCTGGTAACGGGACAAACGCTCGGCCACACTGCCCGCTCGCTTCATTGGCCGCTTAAATCGACCATTTTGTTGGAGACTCAATTATTCATATTGTTGCTGCTGCTGCTGCTGTTGTTGTGACATGTTTTTGGTTTGTAGTTGTCCGTTTCGCTCGCTCTGCTGCCTGTCTGCCATTTATAACAACTGTCAAGCGGCAACAACTTGGTAATTGATGTGAGCAGCGCTTCCCACTCGGACTACGACACAGACCCGCTCGCCGTTCAGAAATGTCAAAGCTTAAGCGCTGCTGCCATTTATAGATCATTAAATATATACGCACTGCAACTGTCTCTCCCTAACTGACATCCCTGTCTCGTTCTGTCCTTTCAGTGTCCTGCAGCACGGTGACGGTTACAAAGTGCCAGGCGGCACTTCGCACACTGCAGGCATTTCAATTCTTTCGACCCACCTGCCTGTGCAAGGAGCCGGGCATGGATCCCGATTGCAATCATTTTCGGGATTTCCTCTTCGATCATCCGTGCGGATTTGTACTCAAGAAAGGTAAGCACCACGCCCCTAGCGCCCACGTTCCACGTGACAGGGCACGAAACGTGCAAAGCACACACACAGAACCGAGGAGTTTTCACCCTCGGCGAACTTTTGCAAGTTTTTAATTGATTATTTGACTTGACTTGGCTAACATGAATCCCTCTCGATGCACGCTTTTGTTTCTTCCTCACAGCCGAGAAGGATCCCTACCCCATAGACGCGCTGCCCACGTGCAACCATGCGCTGTCCGTGTGCCAGCAGGAACGCAAATGCCTGAAGCTCTTCGAGGACTTCAAGACGCACTGCAAGGTGCGCGACAACAAGTGCAAGATGGAGAACAGGTGAGTAGGGGAAGGTCCAGGAGCTACAAGGCTTCATAACATAACAGTTATGCCAATTTAAATTGGTTACCAGATCAGCTCACCGTCTGCCTCCTATTCTACCGGATATATCCCATTGCCATCATTGATAATTCAGTTTGCCTAATAATCAAAGCCAAAGTCTGTGTGCAAAGGGAGGGGGGAAAGGGGAACACACTCTAATTATAATTGCAACAACGGCACGAAGTGAAAAGCGAAAAAGGAGAAAACATTCAATTAAGCAGTTTGGCTTAATGGGAAAATTGATTTGGCTCGGCAACCACCGCACTCTATTTGATATTCCCCGCCGGAGCTGGCGAAACTTGCAGTCAGTCGAGGCAGCAGAAGCAACATTTAATTTCGATATTCGATTTTATTGGCAGACACGCACACACAGACACACACACACACACACACACAGCCGCACATACTCGGCAACTTCACGCAAACTTCAAGCAAAAGCAGCAAAATGAAATTTCCTGCGGGTTGCCTTCTTGCTGCTTCCTGCCGCCTTCACATATCCAATACTAAGGCCACCTACACAAGCCCCCGTCGCGACGATCCCAATACCCTGCAATACAAACGTTCTGAATGTTTTAATAACTCGAAATGACTTTTTGCGGCGGCCTCTGCGCCGTCTTTGGGCTGGCTTAAAGTTTCGCCGGCACCGTCTAAACTTTCAACACGCACAGCAACACGGCAAGGGATGCCGGAAAGCGATGACACCCTGAGCCCCTCCAACTCTCCGCCACACACACACATATACACAGTCCCCCGAGTATGCGATAAAATATTAATTGCACTGCCGCATGCCGTATGCATTTTTGATGCAATTGGCAATTTTAAAGTTTGCTTCAGTCGGGCGGAAGTCGAGCTTAGTTTGGGAATAGAGCGAGGAGGTTGCTTTAATGAAATGTGATGGAATGAAAGTTGCGACCAAATGTGAATTCAATTAGCTTAGCTGCGGGCTGTGGCTGCATTGATGGCTTTGCCATGAACATATATATTGAGTGTACAACTTGTTTCCTCTTTCCAGGGACGCCTGTCATGATTCTTGGACTAATCTGCGATTGTCGCCCATGTTCGGATGTATCTGCCCTAATAACCATATGAAAAAGCGCTGTGATCGTATCTTTAATATCGTTAATCACAATCCGTGTGTGGGTAAGTTTTCAGGCTGCAACTGCAACTGCAACAAAAACCAACAACAACAACAACAACAACTGCAACTACTCCAACTCGAACTCGAACAACAACTACAACAACAAGAACTACACAAAATCTTGAAACTCGTAAAAGAAAAACAAACTGAAATAATTCGTCGACAAGCAAAGTAATCGATATAATTTACTCAAACTGTAGTAACTATTATTTCTTTCTCTTATCTCTATGGTTATCGAAAAGAAAACCCAAGTATCTCAGTACCTATCTATATCTGATTACCTGATTATCTGATTTGAGTTGTGTTCTGAACCACAAGTGACTTTTCCTTTGGTTGTGTCTACTTTTACTTTCACATTGAATTTAGATTTGGATTTCGTACTCTTATCGTTTCCTTGGTACTTTGTGAACCGCTCAAAACTGAAACTAGCCTAAAACCTTAAGTAACCTATAACAAAAAAAAAAAAACAAAAACAAAACCTGAAACTAAAATCGCACGCTTTTGCATCAAACAGAAACAATTAAAAGATAAACAAGTATTAGTCGAAAACGAAACCCACTTTGCGTGACATGCGATCAGTAAACATATCTACCAACTATTAACAACTAGCAATATGCCTATATCAGTACATCAATATATGGATAAACGTATTAGCAATGCTCAGTAATGTCGTAAATATCACGTATACCTACAACTCTATGTAAAGCCAAGCTGCCGTGTTTACTGTCACCGCTCTCTCTCTCTCTCTCTCTCTCTCTCGCTCTCTCTCCTCTATCTTTCTCTCTATCACTCTATCAACTTTCAACTATAAAATAACGAACTATCGAACATAAAATAGCAGTAAGAGTTACCCGTATCCTCACCCAACCGCCAAACCCATTGAACTTGATATGCCAATCGCTAACTGTTCCCGTTACTGTGCTTTAAATAGACTGATATTGGTATTGATATTGACAATAGCATTGATTGATTGCACACAGAATAACCAATGTAACCACCTCTAGAAGTACCACTAATGCTGTCTAATGCCGTCTAATGCTAACTGTACACATAACTCTAACCTTAGTTTGTAACCGAAAACACAACTATTGCCGTACTAACTGTGATATCTATCGCCAACTCTCTCGCTCTATGACACCTAAGTATAACTCCAACTTATCTGTTTATCTTATCAGTTTCACGACTCAGGGCCGGCCTCAAGGGCATACTCTATTAGGTTCCACAGAACTTCCTATGTTGCGTAAACTCTGCTCAGTCAATGCTTTTCCACACTAAGCCAAAATACGTCTTATGATTTCGCATTTTCTACATACACTCGACCCGCCGTCCTCAGCCTCAAGTCTCACAATTTGGCTTTATTTCGGCACACCTTCCTTCTGCGCTGTGGGGCAATGTACACACCTTTACGCCGCAGCTGGCATCTGCACTCGCACTGGCACCAGGCACACGACTCCTCACCCGGTCTCGCACACTCGGGCCAGGGCAAGCACCGTAGGCACTAATAGCACTAATTAAATACGCACCACTCGCACGATACTCACCGTACACCGTACACAGCACACCTGATACGTATTTGCACCTCTTTGGCACTAAACGATTTTTGCACCTCTCTTGCATGCCTCGCGCGCCCTGTGCGCTCTCGCTTCGACTCTTTGCAGATAGAATAATATTTTTCCCCAACGGTTTGCCCAAGCTGAAACCAAAGCCGAAAACGAAGCCGAAGCCCACGCGGAAGCTGAAACACGGACACCGCATCGGGCACGCCTCCAACGGCACGGAACTGCTGTCCAACAACATCGAGTACCAGTACCATGATGAGCCAAACAACGAGCGGACCGCGGAGGCGGGCGCTGATGCGGGGGAGCAGGAGGAGGACGACGATGAGGATACCGACGATGATGACTATGATGATCGCATTCGCGCTGAAATTTATTCAAACTATCCGCATTATCTGCATCCGCCCTCGTGGGGCATCAACAACCCACTGGTTCTGGCCTCGCACAGTCCCCACACCTCCGAAGACGACGATGTGGTCGTCGAGGTGCCCACCACAACCACACGGCATGGCCACAAGAAGTTGCCGCATGTGGATGACTTGGAGCGCAGCGTGGTGGACGACGTTGTCGTGGTGGTCGATGCAGGCCCTGCAGGCACGCACTCGCATCCGCACACGCACACACACACGCACACGTACTATGCGCACGGCACAGATTCGTCGAGCACCATCGGATCGCCGACTACTTCGACCCCGAGCTTTGCTAAGTATGCTCCGTTCCCGTTCCCGTTCCTGTTCCCGTTCGTTTCGGTTCGGCCAGGCCGAGCTCAAGTTGGCGTCTTTAAGCCGGCAACTTTGCTCTGAAAGTTTTGCATATGCTTTCGCCCCATGCCTCCGTCCGCCTGCACACTGCGAGCTGCCATGCGAGCTATTGCTATTCATTAACTGAACCAAAAACTCTTTTAACCACAGCAGCAGCACAGGCTGCAGCTGAGAAGTTCATGCAGAAAAGCTTTTAATATAATTGACTCACTTGGGTATACCACAATTTCCGGTTAGCAGCTAACTAATGAATAGGCGCAACAACAGGCGGATGAGGCGCCTCCTTCCGTCTCCCATCCGAGCTCCCGGAGCACTTGTAAAGCATTTAAATACTTAATTTGTACCTAATGCATTCCGTCTTAATAAATATTCAAATGAGTCGGCTGTACAGCCAAACAACCTAAGCACGTACCACATGAGTTACGAGGCAGTAAGCGCTTTTCCGGGCCAGCTACAAGGCCCGTCATTCCACTCGAAATGCTGATCCCAGCCATATGGCTGGTGCAATTAATTATTGATTACTGCAGTATTGCCCTTGTCATTTGCTAACGGAAGTGAAGAGTCAGTGGCAGCCAAGCAGGGATAACTAACCACTGACGGCTCATCGAGTCCCTCTCGACCCCCTGTCCGACCTGTGACCATGTTTGTCCGTAATGCTTTAAGCCGATTTGTGCCGGCATTAAGTCATTTTATATCTGATTAAATAGCTGAACGGCATTATGAATACAAGCAATAGCAATGAGAATAACGAGAACAACAACGTGAACAACTAGAGCAACAACAACGAGAGCAACAGCAATGCAACAGCAATGCAACAACAATGCACTCGCACTGGCACTTAGCATCTTGCGAGAATTCCCACGTACTACGTAGAACTGAGCTGATTTGCACACTTATCTGCACTTCTTGCACTTAACGCCAATTTGCATTGATTGAGCTTCTGTGCACTTGAGCAGCTTACAATTTCCTAATCACTTATTATTACTTGCAACCACTCCCCTCTCCTCGTTTTTGACCTTACCCACCTCTCACTCTCACTAGCACTGGCACCAACTCGCACAAAACCGCACATCTCGGCGATTTAGTTGTCGTCGGTAGTGACATAACCCACCGCAACTACTCCGGTAGCGCCATGGACGAGAGAGGTAAGTTAATTATCGCGAGTATTCACTGCACTCGAATGCGATTGAGTTGGGGGATTTGTTTTCGTTTCGTTTTGCTTTGTTTTCCTATGATTTTTATGGTTTTTGCCCCTGTCAATAATTCACGGGTTTTTTTTTTGCAAATGGTTTGAATAAATGAACACCCGGTTCGGAACTGACTGGTTGGATGAATACGTTATATGATTCGGCCATAGGATTTTGAAAAAATCCAAACACCATTTTGGTCAGTAATCATTTTTGCACTAATTAAATATTTACCAAATGTGAGAAAATGAATAAATAAATTTGGATGTAGTTTTGAAACTATATGAAATTTAATACTATGTAGATTTGTTAATTGTGCCCAGGTTAGGCTGGAGGATTATGCGAGTTTTGTTTTGGATTTCATTTACAAGGAACATGTGTTTAATTTTTGAGGTTTATTTAAGCACTTGGGCTTTTTAAAAATGGTTCATGTGGATGGATTTACCCACAAGTCGGGCAGAGAATATTATATATAATATAATTCGGTTCCACATAAACTACAACTAAGAACAATTCGAGACCGATCGGCCTAAGGTAGGAGTGGAGCTGAATTCAAGCACAAATAAAACACACTTTGCACCACTGTATCACTGTATCAATGTATCACTGTACCAAAGGTCCACTGCACCACGCACCACTGCACCAAAGGCACTCACTCACTCTGTACTATTTCTCGCAGCGTCTCCCTCTCCCTGTCCCTCTCACTCACTCGAAGCCTTTTGCAAGACGGACAAGCGGCTGGCAAACAAACGGAGTTGCCAGTGGCGACCACAGTGCTAATCCTGCAGAGAACTGTCTGCTGTCTGCCGTCGGTTGTCTGCTTTGTTTACCGCTCTCTGTCTTGTTCTTGGCACTCACAATAGCCATAGGAGCATAGCATAGTAATGGTTATCCGCAATCCGCTATACTCCAGAACAATCACTTGCAGTTAAAGTAATACACACAGCAACTCTCTCGCTCTCTCTCACATACACACACACACGAATCTATCTCGTAATACACACATGTGCCATAAATAAGCACTTTGTTTGAAAACTTAACCGAGAACACGATATCGGTATGAACTGCACTCAATTGTGGCTTCTGGTTGGCATTGGCATCTGTTCCTGTGTATTATAATCAGTTTGCTGCTTATTTATAACGCTCAGTCGCTCATATACATACACACAGCTTCACATACTCACACATACACACGCACTGCATCGCTGCGCATTTATCTCCGTTTGAGTCTTGCTCTGCATGTCGCATAATGTTAATGTGTCTCGATTGCCCTTCGCAGTGTTTGGGAATTTGATTGCTACGCATTTTGCGCACTTCCCTCGTATTATTGCCACAAATTTCACTTGCCATTGTCATTGGCCATCCATCATCATCAGCAAACCCTTGCCCCCAATCCCCGTTACCCCTTACTTGTTCCCCGTTCCCAGTTGCGTCCCTAACCCCATCATCATCATCATCATCATCATCGATGCTGACCCTTTTGTTTTGACATGCCAAACGGCACTCGTTGGCCATCTGCTGACAGGGGTTATAAATTTGCAGCTGCTCGCATTGTGCTGCCTGCACTCGGTTACTTCATTTGCTGGCGTAGCTGTGGGACGCACACACATATGGCACACACTCGCACAAGCATGCAAATATTGGCAAATATTTATGCATGTCACATGCAATGTGGCAGCAGCAGGAGCACCAGCAGTGGCGCCTCATAGAAATTTATGTAGTGCGCTCGCGTTATTTGCGCTTATTCACATGAGATCGACGCCAACAACAACAGGAGTAACAACAACAATGACAAACTGTAATCACCCTGTTGCAAGACGGCAATCTGCAACAATAGAAAGTAACAACAATGAAAACACCAGAAGATTTCGGTAACTGATTCCTGTAATTAATGAGTGTGGAAATTAAAGCCGAAACAGGAGCACGATTCGATTTAAATTTTGCCATTTTGCAGTCTGCATTATCAAAAAAAATATAAAAAAAAAACAAAATGCGATTAATCGCGTAATGCAATGCGCCCAATTTGAAAATTTAATTAGGCGCAAGTGAACACAATTAAAGTGATTGCCGGCAATGCGCAACAGCAGATTGAGCACAAATACAGGCGGACCCCCACACACACACACACACACATACACACACGTCTGCACCGACACGCTACTCAAAGTGTGCGGACAACTAGCTGGCGGGGTGTGTGTTTGTGTGCAATAAATATTTTCATAATGTTGCACAATTCACTTTGTTGCAGAGCCTGCGCAACGCCCCTCGTGCTCCAGCATGTCCGATGTTTGTCCCATTACGAGGTGTGTTTGCGAGTGTGTGAGACTATAATTAGGGCATGCAAACCACAGATTCTCGCCCAGGCTCACTTATGCCGATGCTCACACACAAACACACACACACACACACACACACACTGGCAGTCTGTAGGCACGCACTGAGCTAACGTAATTTTGAAATTACAGCACATTCTGAAATTTATTTCAGTTGTTTATGAGTTTGCACAATTTCGCGCCATTTTATTTGTGTGCTGTTTGTGTTTGTGTGTCGCTATTAGTGTGCAATTCACATTTATGCGCAGGGCCAACAATCATCAGTATAAATCGCCCTGAATGCGCCGCTCTTTAATAAATTACCAAATGTAATTCCGTACGAGCTTCTACAATCTGCAATCGACTGCAATGTGCAACTTGAACATGTTCAGGCATCAGCCGCACTACGGTGCGTATACGCAACAATTGCTTGACTTTCAGACAGTGCCACTCGGTGGCGACAACTGCTTACATGGGCGATAACAGTTAACAAACTGCGCTAATCTCATTTCCAGCTGATTCCTCTTAAGTTGGGGCTGAAGCTGCCAGCGGTAATTCAGATTGCACCCGCCCATACGCTCATCCTTCCATCCTGCCTGGGGCTTCCCGGCAGTTGACTGTGCAAATATTTGCTCAGCGGAATAAGCGACAAACATAAATACGAATCGCAGACAGGCAAACGCACAAATCCCCGCCATTTAGCGCATCGGCAATGACCGCCTGCCGCCTGCCGCCTGCTGGCGCCCCTCAACTTAAGCGCGAAGGGTCTTGTATCCTTTGAGCGCGCGCCTCGGCGTGCGCCCTGTGAGATAAGCAAATGCTGCTGTGGTTGCAAAACGTCTCCATTGAATCGTTTACCATTTGAACGCTCTAACAGCGCATGACATTTGAAAGACACACTGAGTACACACCTCCCCACTGCCTCTCCCCCTCCCCGCACACAAGCTCATGCCACACACAGACTCCAGCACAAGATATCCCTGCTGTCGCCGTCTCTGCGTCTGTACGTTGGCACTGCCAATGACATTGATAGCGGAAACGGCAACCCTGCAGTGGCAATTGATGCGTGACGAGCCACACAATAAGCAATTGGCAAAAGCGAGCTGAGCAGCGGTTGAGCCAAGTCGTTAATACACCAATGACACTTGCTTGAAGGCGGGCTTAAGTCTCGAGCAAGCCTGTTATAAAGCCTGCTTTACATCGCTCGACACTGACATAATCAAGTGAAGTGCCAGAGCTGCTGTCATTTGGTTTGCTTAATAGGATATTGAATTGTTTAGCTACCGCACTGCATGCTGATACTTCACACACTTTTTAGGAAACTTTTAAAACATAAATATTACCGAAACTTTAAGCGAACAACCAACACTCTCACATCTCATGAACTACTGCCTCATCTCACGCTCACACTCATTCCGAATCCTTTTCTCTTAAATTGTAGCCATGTATGTATGTGTGTATTAATCTGACTGCCTCACCGGATCTATCCGACTCGCACAGATACTCTTCTTGCCGCACCAAATGCACCGAATTTCCAAGCTGACCGTGTAAATTACAAGTTCTGTTCTCTTTCAACACCTTAACTCATTTGGTTTGATTACTCTACCTTTTCGTTTGTGAACAAGTCTAAACATGTCCATGCAATGGACACACAACTTTCTATAAATATTTTTCTTTCAAAAAAAAAGTACAAAAAAACGTCAAAAAATTCAATTAAAATTTTGAAAATTATGCAAATCGATTGGATGCCCAAACGTTGCTGCGTTCCAATCCACTGCTGAGTAGCTGCAACAACAACTGCAACTGCTACTACAACAACAACAAAAACAGCAACCAATCTCTACAACAATAACAACTACAACAACCACCACTCGTATCTACAACAACAACATTAGCCACAGCACAACTACAACAACCATTCTACCCTCTCTCTTCTTGCTACTTAAAATTCCAGTAAGAATATTGGGCATGGACGAGAAGTTGCATCAGAGAATCTTCGATGATAATTTGGCGCTGATTGATACGCCATTGATAGCGACGGGCGGCGGGGCGAGCAGCTATAATTATCCGGGCTCGGTGTCCAATTCGCTGCACGGCGTGCTCAGCTATCCGTTCAATATAAGCGGCTTCCACCAGCGCCACATGGCGGCGGGCGGAGCGGGCGCATCGGCAGCCGCCGGAAATGAATCGCCATTCGATATCGTTGATACGGGCTACGGCTACGCCGGCAATGGCAACGGCAATGGCAATGTCAACGGAAACGGAAATGCCGGTGTTTACTACCAAAGTATGTGTACATGTGTATTAGCATGAACGTAATAACGTAACGTAAATAAATAACTGACCACAGACTAGGAAATTCTAACAGAATCCATGACAAATGTCGAAAAAACAGAGAACACATAAACAGCAACAAAAAAAAAAAAAAACAGAAATCCAACAGCAATAGCAATAATCAATTGCTGGTTAAACAATTTGTGACTGTGTGCGTGTGTGTCTGTGTGTATATATTTTCCTTTCACCCGACAGGCAGAGTTTTTAATTGTTTCGACAACGAGTTTTTGTTCTGTTTTCATATTAATTTAATATTTTTTACATTTTACGCGTATTGTGTCGTCCCCTGTAACACACACACCCCGTTGCAGGTAAAGTCTTAAGTACAACATTTTTAGTGTTCAATTTTGATTTAATGTTTATAAAAAAAAAAAAAAACAAAAACAAGGATATAAAAAAACCAAAACCCAAAAACGACAAGCGCGCCTTGAGCTCGTTTTGGCTTTGTGCATAATTTTTGGCATTTGCTCAGTTTTTATAAATATCAAAAAGTAATAACAAGAGAACTGCCTACTCGTGTATACACATCAATATATATAAATATGAATATATAGTATATAAACTCAATCAGTTACCTTACTGCCTTTTTCAGTTAAATTTTTTCCATAAGTAGCTTGCCCCTTGTTTTCGAAATGTTTTTGGAAATTTTCTCAAATTAAAATAAAAAAAAAAACCAAAAAAGATTGCATAAACTTTATTCAGAAAATTTCTAGCAATGAATTTTGTTTGTAATTTTTTCTCAACTAGATGAACTAACTAAGCATACAATGTCTATATTTCTAATACGAGCGAATAAAGAAAAGTGTACATTTTATTGACTAACTCAAATGGGAAACCCAAAAGAATCCCTAAAAACAAAATTCATTCAAAAAGACTTTAACAAGAAAACTTAAAGCTGGAAAATAATTTTTGTTACATTTAATTCAAGCACATTTTTTACAAAAAATTTTCGATGCACCCGTTTTTGAAACAAGAACAATTACAATAACTATAACAGTTACATTCACAACTAATTCAACTACTAAGTACAACAACATGCGTTACAAACATTCTTTTTCAAACTCAACAACTTTTTTCAATGCAAATTTTTTAACATACGTTTCATATGTTGCGTGTTCAAGTTAATTACCAACAACAACAACAACATCATCAACTACACGAAAGATCACCAAAACTTCAATAACAACTTCATCTACTCAGCATCATTCAAGATCAGTTCGAATCGGTTTCGAATAAATCAATAAATCAGAAAACTAAAAAAATAATTCTCTCGCTCATTTCTAACACCTTTAATAGAAGACACTTCCATTCAGACTCAACAGACTCAGCTCGACTTAACTCAAAACTCATTTTGGTATTTTGAAAACTGAATTCGACCCACAGACCCAAAAATAAATCAAAATCAATTTAATTCAATCTATTGGTTTGCGACGCGGCTGCTCAAATTTGATTTGTGCTTCTACATCGTTTAAGTTTGGCTTTTCATTTGGTTTCGTTTTCGTGCGCTCTCGTTTGATATGGTTTTCATATCCCTTTTGGCTTTGCGTGCATTGACAGATTGTTGTTTTTATTTCTTTCCCACACGAAGTACACGAAGAACAATTAATTGTGTTTGGTAGCCAGAAAAGCAGATACTACAATCAGTTCAAGCTCACATTCAGAAAACATTCCATTCCCCCGGGCGCCCAAGGTGTTATCTAGTCACAGCCATGAAACACAGATACAGATACAGATACAGATATAAGGCCATACAACAACCCACTCACCCACACACACTCATACACATGAAGCAGAAGCTCATTCGCCGTGCCTGGCGACCCCCAGTACTTTAACGAGTAGGTCGTAGCAGGTCCTAAAGGCCTACAAAACTATCGAAATAAGCAATATATATAAAATATAATATATAATATGCGTATAACTATAGTATTTAGTTGTGTTTGATCAGACCCCGCAGCCCCGCTGCACCAGTAGCCCCAGTCAGTGCTCCCCTCTCCACTCTCCATTCACACAGTTGAAAGTACAAATTGAATCCCCATTGAACGCCCTCTCAAGTTGTTGGCAAATGAATTTGGAAATGTGTATTTGCTTTTCGTTTCGTTATTTATGCTTTCCGTTATTCGATTCCATTAGTCGATTATTCGATTCTTTCGATAATTTGCGGGCGGTACTGCGTCGGGTCGCACTCGGAAATGAGTCGAGCGGCCGACAACAAGTTGGTTAATTAAAATGTAATCAATAAACGTCGCCAGCTGCCGTCCCCAACATGATGCGAATACATACAGCAGGCAGTGTACAGTCCCTTTGCATCCCACCGCCCTCAGCAATAATCGCTTGTCGATAATTATTTCTAATTAGGATTATTTACGACCGTTGAATAAAATGTGTTCTAAATAAAGAGCCGTAGTCACAAGTGTGGCAATAAGCCGGCTTTAAAATATGTAAAGTGCGCATTAATATCTCAATTAGTTAGTTATTAATTCAATGAAATAATTGTGCCAATTAATTAAATGTCACTCGCAAATAACATGAGGCGAAATTAATATTCAATAGTCCAACATGTAGCTGGGACATGCGTAAAAAACACTTTAATTCATTTGAATATCTAAATTGTCCATCACTGTGCTGTCCATGGGTTTGTTCGCTCATGTTGGTGGGCGCAGAGTGCGCACCGAAGTCAATCTGTGTATTGTATCTGAGAGCATTACGGTTCGAGACTAACCCGATAACTAATGGTACTTTTCAAACGTTTTTCTACAATCAAAATTGTGGTCACAACTCTGGCAAACGATGTTGTTCCCCCCTCTGTTGAATACTCTGGCGAATACTCGTTCCGCAATGGCAACTTTAACTCCGCCTCAACCTACTCGAATGCAATGCTCACTTGGGCACGTCTGCTGTCCTGGTGATGGTGCTGCGCTGCTGCTGCAGGTGGTCAGGATGTCGAAGTTGACCTCTCAACGGAAATAATCAAGCAACACTTTCAGGTGAGTTGCGGCATGAGTGGGCGTGGCTGTGCCCATACATTAGTGTACACTGTAGATGACCTCCCTTGGGATGGGAGGAGGGAGTTCATCAGTCAATGCAAAGTGATGATTATGTTGCCGAGTCTTTTTCATTTTGTGCACAACAATGCAAATTCATTTTCATTTTCTGCCCTGCCGTGCCATGCAGAGTACCTGCCACACAGCATTGGATACCTGTCGGGAGGATCCTGCGTGCTCATCATCGCTACAGCCAATGCTGATGCACTGCGAGATGCATCGCTGCAATCGCAATGCGTGCATGACGTCGCTGCAGTCCTTTTACAAAGGGCCGCACGAGGACTTGAGCCTGGACATCGCCTTTTGTCTATGCAAGTAAGTGGCACCAGCAGCAACAACAACAGCAACAACAGCAAAGAAAACAACAACTGCGACGGGGACAATCAACACATAATCTCACACACACTCTTCTCCCTCTCTCGCCATGCATTGTCCGGCAGGAAAACCACGAACAGCAACAACAACAACCTGCACAGCATGCACAGCATGAACAACCCGAGCCAGCAGAACGCCAATCGGCACGACATGTGCATGATTGCACAGGAAAAACTGCATCCCGTCTGCGCGCAACGCCCGCCCGATAACAATAATCCGGCCAGCTCCAATGGCATTTACTACCATCCGCCGCCGGCCTGCCATGTGGTCGCCGACAGTTGCAAAGAGGATCGCGAGTGCAGGTGGGTCAGGTGGCAGTGCCCACGTGGTCGACGGCATCGCGTGGTGTCCATAATTCAAATGCTCGCTAAACGGAAGCGGAAATATGCGAAACGCATGTAAATCCGTTGCGCGCTTTAATCGCTTTGTGAGTGTGCATGTGTGTCTGCGTACCTCTGCGTCCGGCTAGAGTGTGTGTGCGTATGCGTGTGTGTGTTAAGCGCTTTTGGCTGCAATTCAATTAAACGGAATTGAGTCCCGTGTCTATATTGAATTACACGAGTTAAGCCACGGCAAAGGCGGCCGCCACGTCGGCTCCCATTTTTGGCAAACTCATTAAACCGTCAACGGCTCAAGTTGTTAGGAAATTCTCGCGGTTGCCAGCCCAAATCCGTCCGTGTCGCCGTCAAACAGGGCGTTAAATTACCACTTTGTACGCGACGATAGAGAACATGTCCTTCCCCCTTCCTCTCTTGCTCTCTCTCTCTCTCTCTTCACACTACTCCACAGACACCCGTTGGCTGCAGTTCGGGAACTCCAGTTGGCAGCCAAACTTGAGACGAGGCCGCGAATGTGTCAGACACAAAGTAAAGCGATAAATACGATGCAGCCACGGCTTGCATACATCAACTACCTATGTGTGTGTGTGTGTGTCTGTGGGACAGAGAGAGTCTACCGGAGGCGTGCATTTTGTTGTCATCTGACGGTAGAGCAACCGCAGCGCCACACCACGTTCCCTGGCTGTGGCTGGGAAAATTAATTGCCTTTTAAGTGAATCTCACTTGCCTTAGTAAACAACTAAATTGGACTAATGACGCTCATTTTGTATGCTGCGCTGCCTATGTATCCGTGTGCGAAGATGTGTGCTTGTGTGTGAGTACTGCAGATGCCGCAAGTGAAGTCAACTGCAGCCTCCGTCGCCATTCAAGTGCTTATGTTGACTTATTACGTAGACGACGCGTTGTACACAAACACGTGCAACTTGCATTTGTGGGCGGCATCTGTGGGTGTTCAATCCACTTGTTTGGCTGCCCGGCGGTATGGGAAGGAATGGGATGGAATTGCTCTATTACAGCTTTGATGGTTTCTCCGCCATGCCACGTGCCGAAATCGGCCTGGGCCGCAAGCTGCATGCGTTTACGCAACGCCGTTAAGCCGGACTGAGGGTCCGGTGTCGACGATTAAAGCGCACAACGCCAATGTCGGGTATAATTTATATAATCAATGTGGTTAATGGGGGTACTTATCAAGGATTTGTAGTAATAGAAACATAACGATAAGACGGAGAAATTATTTGCAAACTTAGATGGGACAACGTAATTTCCAATGAATTATAGAACATCCATAATCTGAGCTGAGTGAATTTCACACTCCCTGTGTTTAATGTATTTGTAAGTCTATCAATTGACTGCATGCTTGCAACTGAGTCGAATAGTTAAAACGTCAATGGCTTAGTTGGTGACATTACTTGCTTGCACTGCTCGCATATTACGCATACGCCGCATTGACAGTAAAACAGCAGCCACAGCAGTAGCAGAGATTTTACAGGCTCGTTAGGAACACACGTACTCACACTCACATATACGCAACGTTAACCTGATGCCGTAAATTTTGTTGCCGTTTTGAGGTAGAAGAAACATCTGCAGTACCATAAAATGCAGTCGAATAGCAAGAGTAATTCCAGCACAAATTGCACGGCATCAATCTCAGACTCAAGCCAGCCACTGAGACTGCAGGTAACTGGGCACTTACTCGCAGACAGACAGGCAGGCACGCAGGCAGCCAGACGAGTAGACAGACAGAGGGGCAGCCTCGTAGACGGAGAGGCGTGACAACAATGACGATAACTGCAACTGCAACTTCGAGTGGCAGGCATGCGGAGCAGAACACGTGTTAACATTCTGACTCGGTCTTTTTTAATCGCCCCAACACAGACTCAAGCTGGAGTACTACGAGCAGGCCTGTGCCGTGGACAGCGTGACCAAGAAGTGCGCCGGCCGACCCAGTGGCTGTCGCACCGCAATGATTGGCATACTGGGCACCATGCTACGCACCACCTGCGCCTGTCAGGGCACAGATCCGCAGCACCTCTATCAGTGCGTGGGCTGGCGTCGCCTGCTCTGGATGAACCCCTGCGTTGGTGAGTAACCTCTGACCTCTGCCGGCCGTGCCATTTGCTGAGAGTTATGCCAATGGTTAACTCCCCCATTGCAGTCGAGGCGCAAAAGGACTTCCATATGAAGCGGCTGGCCGAGCTGGGATTCCTAACCACAACGACAACAACAACTACTACAACAACGACAACAACAACAACAGCTCGTCCACCGCCACCGCCGCCGCCTCCACCACCGACGACAACAACAACAACGACGAGTTTGCAGCCAAAGCAAACACCAAGAAAGCCGGCAACGCATATCTTCAAGGTAAGTAGCTAGCCGGGAGCCTCGGGCAATGGGCCAGCTAATTGTGGCCCCGGCAACTGTAAGCTACAACTGTGGCTACAGCCAGCAATCCGATTAGCCGACTAACAGGTTACCCAACGTTACTGCCCCTCATCCACTGCGCACGCCGGCGTTGCTCATGCTGCCATACAGCTATCCGCTTATCCCTCAATCCGTCTGTTTTCCAATCAGCACTCAATCAGTGCCTGTGCCGAGAGTTGAAAAGCCAAGCGAACAATATGACCCGACGTCCGTCTATGAATTCCGACCGACAAAGCAATCAATTTTGCCCTTTTCACTGCCGCCCTGCCCTGCACTGCGCTCCATTGGCAGCGGCTGCAGCGGCAGAAAGCAGAAAGATTAAACGCAGCTCGCACAGATATTCGAATTCACTTTGAAAACCTTTAATATCGTTCTTTTCATGTATCAACCTCGCCAACGATAACAACAATGCACCGCAAAAACCACAAAAATGCAAATAAATAAATAAAAATGAACAACTGCCGTGCCACCAAATTGAAAAACCGCGCTACAAAAACACAAAAATACAACAACAAAAACAACAACAACAACAAAATATGAAAAATATCGCAACGCAACTTCATGGCGGGCGAACAGGCAAAGGAGAAATCAGAGCCAGCATCGGTGGAACACAATTATCTCGATCCGCCCGATTCGGTGCCGCTGCACAGCGGAAACGATGCAAACGGAAATGGCGGAAATGACGATTATCATGGCGGCAATGAACACGACAATGTGCACGGCAAGGGCAACGGGCACGGCAACGGCCACGGCCACGGGAATGGGAATGCTAACGGCAACGGCAACGGTAACGGCAACGGTAACAGCAACGGCAACGGCAAGGGCGACCACCGGCGACAGGGCAAGAAGAATGGTAATGGACAGAACGGCGTACTTGGCCGGCCGGGTGTAGACTTCGACGATCCGGTAATTTTTGTTGACCAAATGGAAACAACGGAGTTTGTGCACCGCATCAGCATCACAGAGCCGACAACCACAACGACCACAACAATGGCAACCACAACAACAACTCAGCCGCCAAGTAAGTAAATGCATGTGGGTGTATTGGGTGTACGCAGTGTGCGTATGTGGGCGCGGCCGACAAGCTAAGTGCCTTTCCAACCACATGTCCGGCCTCATATTAGAGTGGTGCTTTCCGCTGGTAATTTGGCCTGCATGCAGCGTGGGTCTCTTTTGCACGATTAGCTTAATATGTTGACATTTCGAGTCTTCCACTTTATCATAATTATTCTGCGCCCCAGTGTGTATTGGAGTGTGTGTGTATCGAGGGACGAAGCATCTGCTGCTCGTCTCGCTGCGCACTTCCGTTTTGAAATTTCCAACATAATTGATGTGGTTGATGTGGTTCTGCGGCTAATTGAAACAAAAACTCATGGGCAACCAAATATGTGAATATGACTGTGCGTTTCATTTAAAATGCAGGATCTTATGCATGACTCTGTTTATGCGAGTGTGTGTGTTGGTCCGTGTGACCAGCCACCGGAAATGAGTTTGTTTTTGAGTGATGAGGAAATTAATCAAACGCTACGCACATTCACATTACAAACACAGATACGGCTCAAGTCAAAGAGAGCCCCTCGAGTTCACGCAGAAAGCTCTTAACACAGACAGAAGCAGACTTATTTTTAATATTCTCTATGCCTTGACTTAGGTTTATTAAATACTTCCGATGCACGAGCATTGTCCATTTCAGCAGCCAAACAGTTTGCAAATTTCATTAAAAATGCAAATGAGTTTGACTGTTTGCCACACGCCTGTCAATGCGTCCATATATATGTGTGAGCGTATGTGTATGCATATTTGCACACACTAACGCAAGCAGACATACTCGTATGCATTATATGTAATTATACCAGACCACTGGGATAGTCGCGTGGGCCCTCTGTGTGTGTGCAGCCGGCACTGTTGTTGTTGCTCAGTCAGCAGTTGGCAGTTAGCAGTTCGCATGTCTCATCTATAATTGATTTAGCTCGTGCAACGAGCGGGCATTTAACATTTTACAAACTTCACTTCAGATTAAAGTGTTTTGCAACATAAATGTTTTGCTAACACAATGTTCAATTATTTATTTAATGCTAGCAAGTGACCCAAAAGTTGACGATTAATTAAAAATGCAAATAAGATTTGCAGGTGCTTTGCACGTGATTTATTGGCAAACTTTCGGAAATACTTCCGTGCCCGGAGCATATGTATGCCCCAGGCACCCGTCACTAAAGGGGGCCCCGGCTGAAGGTTCGTTATGTCCATTGTTGCACGAACCCAACACACACTCTGCCGGCGGGCCAACAATTAACACACACTCAGCCAGATAGTTGGATAGTTAGGCCACCTGGTCAACAGTCGACAAAACTCTTCAATTTGCGTTATACATAAATAAGAGCACAATTTAGACTCACACGAGAGAAAAAGGACAAGTTTATAGTGTGTGTGTGTGTGTGTGCGTGTGTATTGAAAATTAAACTGTATTCGCAGTTGGGACTTCTCGCTCAAGGCGGTACTTGCTGGAAACTATCACCATTATTTCCATACCTTTTCAGAGCATATAACAAATTTCACAGGAAGTTGGCAGTGCACAGTCAACTAACTGTCTTCGTTAGTTGCCATAAATCACATAAAAAGTCTAATAAAATTATATTTTCTTTTATTTTATTTTTGAAATTCACTTCATTTAATTTTAAGATTAGATCTACACTTCTTTCCTAAAATAATCTTCTACAACGTATAAGTTAGGTCTCAAAACATTAAAAACTGATTTAAAAAATCTTATATTATCTACTGCTAGGGTATCTAACCTTCAGTTTTTCGTAGGTTGATACGGGTTTTGTTAGGACTTTAATTTAATTTACCGAGAAATTATAATAATAATTAATTTTCGAGTTGTCTTTTAATTTGCTTTCAGGGAACTGCGTGGTTCAGCGCCCACATCAAAGCGATCAACTGATACGCGAGGGCAGCAGCAAGCGGGTAAGCAAGTCAAATTGAACATTGTCAAAGCAGCCTACATAAGAATCAGAGTGGAGCACAATCGTACGACTTCAACGAGTCCCAGACAACTGGCGACAATTAAAATGTGTTCAGTCGGTAAACTGAACGAGTGGGAAGTTCTGCCCGGCACGCCTGCGAAATTTATTTAACATTTTATAATTCTGTAAAGTTCAGGAGGTGCTATTAAAATGCATTTGCATAAAACTAAAAGCAGGTAGAGCGGCTGCAGCGGCAGAAACAAACGAACAACTTGGAGTTGCCGACACGAGCGAACAAAACACCCGCTTGAAGCTGTATTTGTGCATGTGTATGTGTGTGCGTGTTGGTGTACGTGTGCATGTGCTTGGCTTACGTGTCGGCACGTGCCCGGCGAAAAGATATTACCACATTTAACAACACCACGAAAACGCCAAGGGGGCGACGCATACAAAACACAAACACAAATACGCGAAAGAGGGAACTGTGAACTGTGAACAGTGAACAGTGAGCAGAGAACTGAGAGCCGCAACAGCAACAATGCACTTTGGCCACTTTTCTTTTCACTTTGCTTGTTTTGTTGGCTCTACGTGCTGGCAGCAACAATTTGCAGCGAACGCAATGCAATTAGTGTTGAATTGTAGCTGCTCGGCGCGGCAACGGGGCGTATGCGTAATCCAATGCCCACCTAATAAGCGGGCGCCCTGCCATAGAGAGTGTAGCTCAGTTTTCAGTTCACTTCGGTTCGGTTTTCGTTTTCAGTTCTCAAGATATCATCTCTACTTGCAGATCTACTCCTTGGACGATGCCGAGTGCAGCGAACTGTGCAGCTGCGGCGACTCGCTAACACTCACCTGTCACGCCCTCTGCGTGCCATTTGCCCCCTGTCGCACCGCCCTCGCGTTCTACAGTCACGCCTCGCCGGCTTATCAGGCGTTCCGCGGGCGCTGCCTCTGCTACTCGGGACGTTTCATCTGTATGAAGCCTCCGCTCGGGGATTATATTCTGCCAGGTAAGTTCGCACCCATCACACCCAACACACCCGATCCCGCCCCCATCCCGATCCGCTGCAGCCAAGTACAGTTTCCGTGCGTTTGACGCGTCGTCGGTCCGTCCATTATATACAAATTCCATTGCTGCGTCAGTCTGTTGCAGTCTGTTATGCAGTCTGTTGTCTGTTTTCCGTTGAGCACTTTACGATTATCAGCGGCGACAGGCAATGACGGAGCGGAGCTGTCGAGTGCGCTCCATTTGCCAGCCACTGCTCTGGGCCGGGCCATCAAATGAGGCTACATATTCATCTGCAGAGCTCTGACATTATTCTTAAAGAGCTTTTCATTGGGACCGGATCATACTTGTTACTTGTAGCGCGTAGCTTGTAGCGCGTAACTCATGCTCATGCTCATGGTATGACCCGATGCTATTCTTATGCCACACTTGCCAGCTGCATTGAGTCGGTCACACAAAGGCTGCCCAAGGTTGCGTGGCTCTTTGCCAAGCACTTACGTGTGTTTTGTCTGCTGCGTGTGCTCCCCGGTGCACACAGCTGCGTCTCAGTCGAGTAAATCACATATAGTATTTTCCGAGATTTATGGCACACTCGTTGCCCTCTGTTCGCTCTGCCAGGTGGCGTCTTCCTGCTGCTGGGCTACAGTGCCGCGGACGAGGCGCTGCTGCGACCCCACACCAATCTGGGCGTGCAGGACGCGGTGCGTGCGCTGCAACAATACGTGACAACCTACATCAATAATCAGGTGAGCCCGCGGCCAAGAGCCAACTCTCCATTGTGACTTACTAGAATATTAATTGCAACTCATTGCTGCGGCTACTTCTGCTTCTGCTCCTTCGCTTCTCTCTGCTCCAGACGCAATGCACCCTGACGCTCTTCAACATGACCGAGGAGAACATTATTATTGCCGCGCGACTGCCGCATGACGGCAAGCTAAAGGACATCGAATTGCTGCGCCGCGAAAAGGTCAGTATGGGTGTCTAATCTTATCACAGTATTTAGCAGCCGCATCCACTGGCTGTGGTTTCAATTAACTTGCCCCTTGCTGAAGCATTGGTATCGTTATCTGTGTGCTTGCAGGACGAATGCACCGCGATACTGAAGACCATCAGTCATCACATCAACACCGAGCACAATGAGCTGCAATCCCACCGACTGCTGAGCATTTTCAAAATGTCCGAAGTCGATGTCGTCTGGCCGGAGAGCACGAGCGCGGCGCGCAGTGGTCATGGCCATGGCCGGCAGACAGCAGCCGGCCGCGTGCTGACCCTGTTGCTGCTCGCCCTGGCAGTCACCGTCCGTGGCGCGCTGCGTCCCAGCCACATGGATAGCTGGCGGGCTGGCGTCATCCAGACATGACACAGCAGCTAAGGCGGCGGTAGTTTGGGGGATTGAAACGGAGGGGGGAGTCAAATAGACAGGGATTCTGACGCTGTAAGCGGCGCTAATCCAGTACGATACACTTACTTATACTCGATTGAATACATAGTACTGCAGATATATGTATGAAATGTATGTGTGTGCGATCTATAGAGATGTGTGTAGCGACAGAACCTATGCGGATATTCGGCATGCGGCATTCAATGTGAGTTTCTAGTCCTAGGCATCTACGTAATTAGCGAAATGTGTTGTGTACTTTTAGGGGCTGGCTTCAGCTAGCGCTGTTGTCCTACTTTTGGTACGTACTCGGCGTAAATGGGGCACTCGCGTTGAACTCTACTTACTCGACGATGAAACCAAAACAAAAACTGCTGTCTAAATAATAATTAACTTAAAGTAATCGGAAGTATCAACGTATAATAAATTTAGTGTTAGCCATAACAGTTAATAGACCCAAATTGATGTTGCTAATTATCTGGCAGAATCTGTGTATATAGACTTGGTACGAATTAAGGTTTACATGAATAGACACCAATGTATATATAATATATACTACATATACTACTGCATATGTATATGGAGAGCATACATGTAGCTAGTGTTTTATACGACGAAGGTATACAATATTCACACTATACTAACTCATATTCATACCCCGACATACTCAGTTGAATTTTAGCTTTTCCGCAATATGAAAAATAGCATTGAAAATTAATTGAGTATATAATTTTAAATATTATTTTCCGAACTAAAGTGGAATTCAAAGCGAATATTGGACGACTTCCGCTTGCATAAATTGCCATAAATATATTTTTTTATTTTTACCCCAATACTCTCTTATAGATTTTATGCCTTGCACTTGATCATGTGAGCTGCTTTTGTTAATTTATTTCAAAGCTTTTCAATCGCATTTTGCGAGGAGGAGAACACGGTTTCATTATCAATGATCGTTTGCATTATGAAGCAGCAAAGTGAGAACCCAGCTCTTTTGTTAAACTCTCAATAATATCAGTTATTTATTCAAGAGGTTTCACTTCATGCAGTTCTTTTTCGCGGTTTCCTGTCCCACTGTAAATACATTGCGATGTTTCGATGATTCAATGATTTCTTTTACAAAGTACTAACAGAACATATCAAAGAGAACACCTAAATATACACAGAATGCCGTATGAAGAAACCTTTTGTACAGACCTCTATATACATATGTACATGCGAATATACACGACTATATACCCGAATATATACACAAGCTTTGTTTACCCAACAGCAACAGCAGCAGCAAGAGAAGCAGCAGTATCAGGCGAGAAAGTGAAGGAATATGAATTGATAATTGTATATTGAACCGAACTTCAGTTGCGCCTTAAAGTAAAGTATGTAAAAACTATTAGATTTTGTAAATAAGCGTAGGAAAAATACCAAAATTCCATGAATATAAATTGAGTGTTTTGGATATACAAACGGTTCGGCATATGCCAGAGCTCGTAACACACACACACACACACTTTAAGCCTAAGCTTGACCATTCGGCAACAGCAAAAGCAACAAGAACAATTCCACAGACACAAACTCATACATTCTCATTTGATGAGTGTGAAGGGTACAGAGTGTAGGGTGGAGAGTGTAGAGAGTCGAGTGTGCTGAACAAATGGTCACAATCATGAAAAAATGTCTTCCTTAATGCATATTCACGACGATATGCGTTATATATTCATATTATACATGCTAACTTGATATACCTAAAGATACTCGTATACCTATACATACGTTATTACAAGTATAAAGCTACTATCGGTGCACCCTAGCCTATGCTTCAGTTAGTCAAAATGTTAGTCAAAAATTATGAAACGAAATCGAGCCGTGGGAAGCCCGCGCGAATACAACTATCAATTATCTTGCAAATTATACCACTGTTGACACTATTATAGCGAATAGAGGATACCTAAACTCGAAGAACACACAAACATATGGGAAATTATACCCTACACAAATATACAACCCTACTCATAGATATACTACTTACAACTTAATCGAAGGCACACGAACGCGTTATTTGGTCGAGCATTGATCGCGTGCATCGCAGCGCTGCACCCAGATAGTTCCCTGGCGATCCTCGACGGAGAACCCGCTTATATCAGCTTGTAGCTACTTAATCTTAGACGAATTTAAAGCTAACACCGCACGACGGTCGATAATTACCGAATAACTGAACTAACATTGCCGACAGTTTTGCATAGTTGAGTACCTGCAATCTCTTGGCACTTCGAAAGATACTTCAAGGGGACTTGTTACAAGTGAACGCGGAAAGATTCCGTTTGTGAACAGAGATTACAGGAATACCCACTTACACGTACAGTTATGCCAGTGATTACTCAGATTTCTGCATGTATGATATGTAAATCTATATAATGTGTATTTTTCAATATGATTTTCATCCCTGTTACTTTTACTTTGTCATTGTGCTCTCAGGACAGCACAGCACGAAGCGTAGCTACAATGAGAAGTACCGTTAAAAAGAAATGAAAATAATTGAGAACTAGACATATATACTGTTAGCCAATAAGCCATAGCCGAGCATAGAGAATGTAGTTGAAATCTATGTATAACGATAATGAAAAGCGAGAGCAGAGCGCAGCCAGAGGAAGAAAGCAGATACCCCATAAAATATGCATGAGGAATATATCGTAAGATTGAAATAAGTGTAGCGAGATAAGCGCAGCGAGAGCAAACTAAATGGAACAGAATAGAGAACAAATATCAATAACGACTAGGGTCAAAGATAGCTATGTATCAGAGGCTTTAAGTTAGCACAAGCGTAAACTAACCAGAAGTCCAGAAAGCAGGGCCAAGCGGAAGGGAGTCGCGTGGCATATTTATAATGAAACATTGTAAAACTAAAATAAATAAATACAAACAGAAATAAATTACAAAGTATTGAAACCGAAAACCGAGACTGTCACTCTGAAACTGTGGGACCAATCAAAGGCGAAGTAAGTACACAAATAGAACAGGTTCCATTTACATTGCACTCCAATTGTGTTGCAGTTAACATTTGAATTCGATTGTATTTGTGTGCCCTGCATCTCGGGCAGATACGAGAGAGACAGTGCATAAGGCCGAAGCACACTTCTTAGTCCTTCTGCTGGCAGTTCTCCCCAGTACGCGTCGTGTACTTCATTATTGACCCTCAGAAGCTGGCCACAATGTGACACAATGAACCAAGCGAAACCGAACAATCGGCCAACAATGGGAAACAGCGAAAGACAGAAGCGAAAAATGGAAGCGCCATTTTGTTCACAGTTGCCAGAAGAAAGGAAACAACAGCGGCAGCTCGAGAAGATGCCAGCCACAACAGCGCAGAGAAAGAGCGAAGCCCACACAATGCCCGCAAATGCCCTCGCTTACGCGGAACAAAGGATGAGCCGAAGACAAAGGCGGTTGCCACGCTCAAGGCGAGCCTTAAGCTCGAGTGGCTCCACTCGACGAGCCACAGAAAACAGACTCACACACAGGCTCACATGCGTATGCATGCCACACCACAAACAAACAGGCACACACACACCGATGTACTCGCCTGGGCGAGGTCAATCATTGGAATGCTGCCAGTTAATTCGCAGATACTCGCACAAAAGGCGGCGGCCAAGAAGACACAGCACTAGCCGAGGCGACCCTGAACGACTTGCCACGCCCCACGTCCCACGTCCCACGACCACCGACACCGGCCCGCCTCGTCCTGCTACTGGGTGGCTGAGCTTGGCATTTATACTTCCACTTAATTAGGTAATAAATGATTGAAGAAATTATGTCTAGACGTGAGGACCATTCCGATGCCACGCAAGACGCCAGCCAAGCGAACAGTGGGAGAAGTCGGAACAGTGGGGGAGCTTGACAAGCAGCCAATTCATTTGGCACGTGAGGGGCTAAAGTGTTACAAATATGAACAGCAGCCGCACACATGCAAGCACACAGACACACTCACACACATGGCTTCCATTCATTTAATATACTTCATTGTGTGCTTTGACTGCTCGCAATGAGCGCATGTCAAACTCGAGCCTGTTGTCTACTGTCTGGCAAATGCTTAGCAAATTATTCGATTGACAACAAAAGCTCTGAAAATTGTAAACAAATTTTTCAGTTGAAAAGAGTATGCCACCGAATGGCAGGGCGCAATACGCTGAATGCTCAATGCTCCATGCTCCGTGCTCCACACGCTCCATGTGTCCTTTGTGGGACGTGAATGACAAATTAATGAATCGCAATGAATGCGGCCAATGTATTCGTATTTTATTCCTCTCGCTATCAGTTTATTATTGCCTCGCTGCTGTCGCATAGGCAGCGCTTTATGCCGGGGTAAGTATGTCATATGAGTGCAGGAGTGTGTGTGTGCATGCGTATGTGTGTGTGCTGCGTACTGCTACGAGGCCGCGTCGCACGCACATTTCGCTGTCTGCCATGATTACGTGTTTGCCATTTTATCACTAAAACTGTTGCGCTTCTCTGCATGTGCTCATTGCCGACTGTCGACTGTCGCTTGCCGCCTGCCGCCTGCCGCCTGCTGCCTGCTGCCTGCTACCTGACCCATCCATGCCCCACTCTTCTGCTCCAGGGCAACGGTAATGGCAACTTTGTCTGTCTGTTAGCTTTGTTTGGTTTCTGCTGCTGCTGCTCAGCTCTCAGCTTTGTTCTGCTTGGAATTGCCTTTTATTTTCTGTTAATTGAAGTTGCTGCCGTCACATTGCCCCCTCTCCCACTTTCTCTTTTTTTGTGTGTGTTATTTTTCTTTTTTTCTGCTCACACTCAAACCCACACACACACACATAATAGGAGGCGGCGTCGGTTCTGCTTTTATTGCCTCATCTACGTTTGCCTGTTTTTGCGATTTTAATTAAAAACGTGTTTATAACAGCGCAAAATGCTGATGAGTGAGCAGAATAATTTATTTCAAATATACCTACAAAATAAAATGCCAGACTAAAGTAAAAACGAATGCATGTCAGAAATCGCGTGCTCAGAGAGAGAGAGAGAGGGAGAGTGCGTGGGCGAATTGGAGTTGAGCCAATTAATGGCAATATTCGTGCCAGGTATTTAAATCATTTTATTGAGTCAACTTTTTATTGCTTCGCAAGAAAGTCGAGGGGTAAATTTATAATTGCAACTTGAAGACGCGCTCCCGGAAGTATGCACAATTTGTTGTTACACGCCCGCAGTCTGCGACTGAACCGACGGAATGGCAGAAAAAAACGCATACCCCCTTCCCGCTGGGGCACATTTGCTGCAGCCATTTCGAATTCCATTGCATAAAACTGAGGAAATCTTCTACTTTCTCGTATATTGCCATGCAACCGCATTGGCACTGCGAAATATGCACAGTGCAGCACAAAGAATCCAATTCAATTGATATTCAAATGCGCATTGCGAACACGAGCCAAGACATCGGCATCCATTATTTGTCGATTTTACACATGGCAGAAAAAAGGCAACGGCCATAAAAAGCAATGGGTGGCCGGGCCAACAAGCTGCCGAGAGGTGGGGGCGGCATGATGGGCGGGGGCATGCCCACAATTCATTAGATGCAACTGTTGGCCAATGAACAATGGGCTATTTCTGGTGCTTGGCCCTGGCCCTGGCCCTGGCCCAGGCTCTGGTTCAGGCTTATTTAAAGTGTGCGCTGTGCAATTCAATTTCCACGAATATTACAACGCCATTTGCCAAATTCAGCACCTTTGGCCGAAACACGACCCCAGACACGGGCGAGTGCAACAAACAAAGCAATGGATAAAGAGGGCAGGGAATAGAAAGAAAAGGAGGCTGCATCCTACAGGAGCCAAGAGGCAGCCATGCATCATTTGCATAGCCCAACGGGCCTGACTGGAAGAAAAAAGCTAGGCAAGGCTCTGGGCGGATATAGACGGTTGCACGAGGGACGAGGGTGGGACGCACTGGCAGCGTTCGATGCGCTCGAGTGTAGAAATAACACAAAATACTCGAAGATGGCAAACGGGACTGGGAGCAACCGGTAACTGAAAGAAAAAATGCTAAGGAGCCAAATACTCGAACATTTGCGAACGCGGCAAAGTAGCGAAAATTTGCAAATTGATTGCATTCCAGTGCCAAGAAGAAGCCAAGAGGAAGCCCACCCAACATCACAGCCAGCAGCCAGAGCAGCAGGAGCAATCGTGGCAGCCATTGCATTCGTGGCAGCAGCCAACATCCGGAGAGATATGAAATCTTCTTGAGTGCAAATTTTGCACATTTCTGCATTTCTGCAAGCAACTTTGGGAATTTCCAGCGCTATCAGGGATTGAACAAAAGCCTAACAGCAGGAATTCCCACTATATCTTACGGAGTGCAAGCTTATTAAATTCATGTCAAAAGATCCACTCTCTGTCAATCATATTAGGCAAATGCGAGTGCCAATTAAAAGAACGCGACTTCAATATAAAACCCAAAGGAAGTTGTTCTCTAGTATAGGTGAAGAGACCACGGAGAGAGTAAGGGAACAGCAAATGATTTTCGTATGTTTTGTGCATCATTTGAGAGCTCATAAAAAATGCAAACACTTTGTCGCACTTTGTTGCCCACCTTGCCGGACAACGCCAACCAAAAGAGAGGGAGATAGAGAGGGCGCAAGCAGTACGAAACCGAAAACGGACAAACAGGGAAAACAGGAAAAATGAGAAAAATGAGTGGCCATGTCGGCCGACGAGATGACACCTAGTGCAGAAACATGAACACATGCCTAATAAATAATTCAGTGCGCAACAAGCGGACAACAAGCTCACTTGCGGTGTCCTGCTATCCCCCAGTCACCCCTGCGTCCACCAATCGTCCACTCGCCTCGTCCATTCCGAGCCACTGGCCCATCCCGACAGTTACCCTGGATGCCTGCTCCGACATTGCGTCGGAGTGTCGCTCGTCAATGCTCGTATTAGGACAAGATTGAAATTCATTCAGATGTGTCGAGACAAGTGTTGCCTACGAGCATTATGGCATGTCCTTGAATAGTTTCGTAAACATCTGTCCGTTCTGCTGGACACCATATGCGGGTCATTTGATTTCCAGTGAGAGCTGAAGTTGAAGGTGAAGGAGACCATTGGCTATTGGGGACAGCAGCCGGGGTCAGCCAACTTTCCCCCTGACGACTGAGCAAAGCGAATATTAAGCGAATAAGAAATTACAAATTACGAACTGTGCAATCGAAGAACATCAAATCCCGAAACGAGAACAAGAAAATGCTTTTAGCATGCTCTTTTTGATGAACTTTGAAGGGACCGCCAAAACTTGATAGAAATCTGCCTCTGTTTTTAATAGAGATGAGATGAATTTTCTTCTCCGCCCTCCAAAGTACCTGCAGATGTCTAAGTGCCTCGGTATTTGTAATCAACTCGCACATATTCAAATATGCAGAAGGAAATTTTATTGTTGCTTGATGCAGAAGTCGAGGAATGAAAAATGAGGCACAAAAAATCATTTAGCATAATGATTAAAATAAATCATATTATAAAACATAATAAGCGCAAGAGAAAGTGGGCCGTGGCATGTGTGAGTGTGCGTGCGAGTGTGAGTGAGCAAGGGAAGACATAACGTATACGCCACGTAGCCGGCCACGTTGAACACAAACGAATGCAAACAGACAAACAAAAATGATTTATAAATTGGCACGACGTGCATAAAATGCTGAGCAGAAAAAATTTCCACTGCATACGTAATGAGGCTGGAGACCCAGCACATAAACCCGAACGAGCCAGCCAGTCGGGCTAGAGGGAGAGCTGTAGCTGTAGACAGAGAAGTGGAGAACGAGTCCCGTGCAGACGGCGGCTGGACGATGGCTTCCGAATCATGTGAGTGCGAAAGAAGTGGCATTTAAATGCGCGCATTTATTCACTTATAAATGCTACAAATAAAAATATGCTAAGGGAATATGCTAAAGAGTCAGAGCCCGAGCCCGAGCCACAGCCAGAGACAGAGACAGAGACAGAGACAGCGACAGCTACGAGCTAGCTGCCGGAATAAGGCCAAGTGTGGCCCACAAAGTGCACCGAAACTTTGCTAAAAATATATGGAGATCGCACTGTGTGAGTGTGTGAGGGTGTCTGTGCTTATGTGTGGGCCTGTGCATGTACTTTAAATCTCATTTGGCCTGCAGCGACTCAGGAATTTTGAAATGACGGCGTGTGAGAATGGAGACTAGGCGGGAGAGGAGGAGAGAATAAAAAAGGCTATTTTAAGGCTGGTTGCTGTAACGGCTACCATCATCCAGGCACTATCACTATGCAACGCAAGCCACTTTACACCACTCGTACAAACACACACACACACAAACTTACACACACTCGCACGAAGTACGCACGCACATATGCCATGAATTTCATTTAGTTTGTACGTGTGTGCGTTAGTTAATATTCCGCACGTATCTATGCTGAAGAGTGTGTGAGCGTTTGTTGCCTTTAAATTACTTAAACCATAAAGAAAACTTATGTGCCTGCGTGTGTGTGAGCTTCTGTGTTTGTGTGTGCGCAATATGCTTTTGATGGCGCTTTAAGTATGCAGCATTTGCTGTGGAATCTCTTTTAATTAGGCCTAGGTTTATCGAGCTCAAAGCGTTCAAATCTCCATTTTAATCGGCTCATCAGGCCAATTGAGCGACCCAATAAGTGGGCAACACACTCAATGCAATAACCCATCTGCACCTTGCCGCTCTTGCAACCGGCTCTTCTCACCCTTCACGTTGTCTGCTTTGGCTACTTGTAATCGCTGTCATGTGTCTTGGTTAAAAAAATCCCAACAAGCGCTGACAAAGACTGCGAAAGCCGCCGCAAAATTTCGCTGCATATTAAAGGCGCGTGCGTCGTGCGGACGGACAGCGGAAGGCGGTGGTGGGCTGCAATGACGATAATGCGGCACACGTGCACTAAAATGCATGCACTTAAAATATTTATAAGCTCCGGCAGAGAGCAGCAAGTGCAACATTTTGGCAGAGGTAGATAAATCACGGCCGGAAGGCAGTCAGCTATGTTGCAAGAGATGTTGCCGGAGATGTTGCCTCGTTCAAATGAAGAAAAATGGAGCATTCCGTGCTGCTGCTACTCCTGCCACTGCTGTTGCTGCGAGTTGCAGTTTAAGCAGAAACGCCAAAATGTCAGACAGCATAGAATGGTGGGAGTGGAAAGGGAGGAGAGGGCTGCAAAGCAATCACTGCACCAGCAGCTGCCCGTCCATAAACAATAGCTGGGAGTAGCAAGGATTTTGACCTTGTCATGCCAGAGCTACCACAAAAAACGAGCACAGGGAGCAGAGACAAGAGCAGAACACGAGACTCGAGCACGGCACTCTGCTGATGGGATTCTGCCTCGAGATTGATGTGCCAAAAACTGTGTAAAGGTCAAATTTATGCGAGAAAAGTGTCAAAGCTGCAATCCAGTGGAAGGGCGTAGTGGAAGTGGCATGTGAGCGGGGAATAGCGCTAGAAAGTGTTGACAGAGTGCATGATGATGCGTTTAAATATTTTATGCCTTAAATAAGGCGCATAAAGATTTGAGTGGCAAAACGTGTTGTGGCTTTCGCCAGACTTCGGGGCCAGCGACGGGTTCATAAAGCGCTGAAGCACCTCATTACGCGGGCCCCGTTGGCCCGTCGCCGTTGTCAATTGTCCCGGCAACGCTCAATTAGCTGCAGCAACTTTAACTACAACGTAGTCAACGAGCCGCTGGGTAGCAAGCGCTTCGAGCTCTTTAGGGTTCAGACTCGAGCAGTTGCCATGTGAGCCAGTCGACCATGTGCTTCGCTCGCATTTACATGTCAATTGTCAATTGTAAATTGTTTTTCGTGTTCTGGCACACTTATCACTTTAGTGCGCTGTTGTTTATGCCTTCTGCGACGTCTTTGCTGTTTCTCAGAAATCGAAAACATGTCACAGCCGCTGTGAGATATTGATGCACAGGTCCGCGCCGGTAAGTAAGCCGCAGTCGGGTAATCCCCGAGGTGCTGCTGCTGCTTCCGCCGTGACAGACTGCTGAGCATTTGAAGTGGCAGCTGGATGCTGCAGGACGCTGCACACTTACAGCTCGGGCCGGTAAGTGGCGAGATGTAGGCAAATCCTCTGATACACTTACAGACACACACACACACATGTATGAATATATCACTTGTCAATCTAATTTCATTTTCACGCCCGAGCAAGTCGGCAATCGAGGTCTACAGCGAGGCAATGACAGCATATGGCCAGAGATTCCGGCATGGCCCGCCGTGCTCTAACGTTTTTTTTTTTTTTTTGACAATTTGACAAATCGTGTATAGACATTTGCTGACGGCTCGCATACTCACACACACACGCACACCCTGGCACGTGACTATGCGAGCAAGTGGCAGGCGCTGTCATTCTTATCCAATTGGGGCCAAGGCTTCAAAGAGCAGCGGGGCACCCAAACAGAACATCGCAGAGCTAAATCAACACCAACAACAACAATAACAAAACAGTAACAGTAACAGCGGCAACAGCAGCAGCAGCAACTAGGAAAATTCAATGAATTGGAAAATGTTTTGTTAGCTCTTGTCATTATTCAGTGGCAGACATGCAGGTGGCACTGAGCGTTGCCTACTTCCGACCAGTCGGCGGACGAGCGGTGCAGCTGGCACACACAACGCCAACAATAACGAGAGCCACAATAGCAACAAATCGTCAGGCAAATCTGGTTTGACATGTAAAAATGAAACAAAAGCGCTGTGCGACTGCTCGCGAATTGAATAATTATGTGCAAATACTCTCGCATGCAAATTACCAAACAAAGGCAGAAACATAAAACTGTAGCATAGCTGCGGGCGCGTGTAAATTGAAATTCCACTCGGTGGCTTTAAAAAAAAGGCAAAGAACGCGCAAGCGGCAGGCGAGAGTGGCTGAGAGAAAAAAAGAGAGAGAGAGAGAGAGAGAGAGAGCGAGTGAGTGAGAGAATTTATGGGCGGCACGCTTTATATGAAATCATTTCAAACGCCTTTGTTGAATGCGTCGGCGGCGCGACGTCGGCGTCACTTTGTTTATTACTTATTTGCCCGCACACACAGACACACCGACGCACTAGCATACGCACAAATTTATGCACACAAATAAAATGAGAATAAATTGATTTATCTGCGACACAACACACCAAACACAAACACACACACATACACACACACACACACACATGAAAGTGACGGCGGCCATTCGAGGGTCGTCCTTGGGCCTTGGCACCGCGAGCATTCATTGGGGACACATTAGCCGTAAGACAGACGCCAATGCTGTGGCCAACACACGCACACACTCACGCACGCACGTCTGAGCGAAAATGCAAATACGGTAATACGAACACACACACAAGCACAGGCGCTCACTTACACGCATGCTAATATGCTCGTAAAAAGGCAATTTCCACAAATTCGCCACCCCCGCCGTGCACACCTTGGCATCCTCAAATATTTACTGGGGTTTGCCGTTGTTGTTGTTGCTGATATTATTACCGTTGTTGGTGTTGTTGTTGTTGTGTTGCTGTGGTGGGTTTGGTTACTCTGGCCTCATTGTAGTTGTTGTTCTTGCCTGCGGGCTAACTCAATTTTCTATTGCTCTATCTTCTTCTTGGCTTCGGGGACAAGTGGCCTGCTCGCTGTCCATGCTCTTAGCCACAATGCATAACTTATGCTATAGATACACGCGCACATACACACACACCTCTTCACACATTTATTTCAATTTTTACAACTTTCAAACTCAATTCCCAGGCACAAGTCTCGTCTAGGCCACCACAATCCCCCACTGTCTGCGTATTCAGGATGGCATACCATACCATGGCATAGAATGCATTTCATTAAAGCATGTTTAAATAATCTCGAATGATTTAATTGTGCAATTATGCGCGGTTCATTGTTGTTTTACATAACTCAAAGTTATTTGTGCTATTTTAATTTATCATTACATAAACTGGCACAATGCAATTCAAATTAATTTGTCCATTTGTTTAATCACATTTTCGATACTGTTCATGTACTTAATGCGATCTATTTAGTCTGTTATTTTGACCCATTTCCACCTTATTTAAATATTTAATAATTGCTATTTAGCTGAAAAAAAGCCAAATTTAACCTTTAATTTCACACAAGTGCGAATAAACACAGTACTAACAGTATTGCCACCGACGTGATGGCCGCAGATCCGAGCGGATAAAACCAAGCGGAAATCCAATAGCAAAGTCAAGTCCTTTGGCGTCGGCAGCACAAACAACGGCAACAACAACAACAACAACAACAACAACGGCAACACACTAACAAAAGTCAAAGCTATTGTAATAAATGACAGCAGACATCTGCAATTTCAGCCCGGAGTGGGCTGTGCGGGGTTTGGGCTCTGCCAGAGTTTGGCGGGGTCAAAGGGCAGTCGCTTGGCAAATGCCAGCACTGCAAATCCTCGCTCGGCTCCTCCGCCAAGTGATATCCACTCGAAACGGCATGCCTGCGAAATTTTCTAGCATTTTAGCATCATTAGCATTGATTTATGATTAAGTTCAACCTCAATTTTCAGTTAAATCGTTTTCCATGCCGGCTCCGCAGGCAGGCTGAAGGCTGAAGGCAGCAGGCAGCAGGCAGAAATGCCGCTGCTGCTCCGACGACCTGCACAGATTCTGGCAAGCCTTGTGCTTGGGATTCGAGATTCCTTACGGAGGGTAACTGAGAGAGATGAATGTCGGAACGGGTCTGGGAGCTCCGGCTCATTTCTCGCTATGTGGGCGGCGCCGGTGGCGGTGGAGGTGGCGCAAACGTCGAAAACAAGAAATCAGAAATCAGAGCAACTGCGATTCTCACAATCGGACGCACTGATGTGTATAATGATCTTTAGCTGGGATTTAAAACGGATAATAAATAATAAAAATACATGGCGCACGCTGGAGGACGCGCACAAAGAAGCGACTGAGCAGTGAGTGAGCGGGAGACAGGCCTCTGGAATTGGGTCGGCGACAGGGCTTACGGTACTAAGTCAGCAGCGGGCTTCATAAAAAATGAATTGTTAGAAGTCCGCACGCCGGAAAATCCGCACTCGCACTCGCACTGGCACCGACACACATAAAGGAATATAAATGTGCGCACAACAAATCTAAAATTGAGGAATATCGCATCGCATCGTAGCATAGGCCCAAATGGATGATAGACAGAGGCACGGCTAAGGGCTAATAGATGATAGCCAAGTGAGGTAACTAACTGAGTGACATCGACTTGCGATTGCCTTGGAATTGAAATAAATAGAATTTCTAATGGCCAGTCACGTAGTTAGCCTAACTCCAAGTCCAACTTAAAGTATAATGAATGACTCCGGACGATTGGACCGGAGCACTTCCCATATCGTTATAAACATATCCGCATAAGCGCGCCGACAAATGCCCAACAAATTCGCCTGCACAACAAATCAAGTGCACAATACAACTTAATAATATTTCCGTTTGTCAGACAACGGCACAAGGCGCAGGGCACAGGCCTGGTACAGACCCTGGCACGGGTCGAGAATATTTGAATAATGCTGTTCAATAAATGGAATTGCCTTCATTCGGCTTGGCTTCCCGCCGACTTCTTCGACCTTTTTGCGGGCGTAGCGCGATGTGGCGATGTGCGATGCCGGCACAGGATATCCACATGGTTGGCAGCTATTTTCTGGGCTCAGGCGAATGCCAGCGACAGCGCCAGCAGCTGCAGCTACGCCAATGGCATTGAAATATGGAATAAGTTAAAAGGATTTATTAACTCTTAAAAGCTTCGCACAACAAAGCAAAAAGCCAACACAAACGAATAATGCAGCATGGGGAAAAAGTCAATACAAAGTTAACTGACTGCCACAAGGGAAACGGTTTATCTTGCATTGTTATTCATGCATATTCGTAACTGTATTCATATTCATAATCATTGCGAGTCGGAATGGGAAGCGAGCTTCAAAAAGCACCTTAAGTTTCTATGTGGCTTCTATACGCAGTGCTTTATTCGAATAAATGCGATTTTGAAGAGGGTTTCAGTTCCTCAACATTTCAAATAACTGTTATAACTGGGATTAGGTGTTAGTAGAGTTACACTTTTAAGACAGCTTTAAAGCTAAGCTCCTGTACAACTGAACGTTCCTTTCAGCGACGGAGTTCACTTAAAAATACTTGTCTCTAGTGAAGGATGCTCTTTAAAAATAAATTGTTACTGTCAATAAAAAATATGGCATACTCTTCGCTTGCACAGAGAAAGCGCATGCGAGTAAATTGACTTTATGTGGCCATGGAAACAATGGAAAACTCTTTGCGGCACTTCTGACCCGACGTGTCCTTTGATGGAATGTAAATAAACAAGAAGCGGGCAAAGTGTGACCCCCATTCGGGTCACATCTATAACTTCCCGATATGAGATGTATGTATGTGCTTTTTCTCTGAGCTTTGTGTCAAACATAAATTTTCTCGTCAACCAGTAGGTATAAGTAAAAATGTTATGAAACTTTTTTTTATAGAGAATATAATTTGCACACACAAATACACATATCTGTGTGTGTGTCTACGCGTGTGTGAGTATGTGTGTATCTGGGACGGGCAATGTGAGCGAGCGTGTCGCGATTTTTCAACTTTTTCCTACTTTTAAAACACCATTATCTCGTTAAGGGTTGAGAATTTTGAAAAATATCATATTACCTTTTTTGTAGAGAATTTAATTTCGGCTCGAAAAGTTTCTTACGACTTTCTTCAAAACCCCGTCGTTTACGAGATAGAGCCGAAAAAAGCAAAAAATACCCAAAAAATCGTGCTTTTTGGCGAATTATTAAAAAACTATAACATATAACCCTCTTAAACTCCTTTCAGACCTAGATGGCGGTGAAACGAATCTTTCAAAAAAAAAAAAGTTCAAATCGGTTCAGTAGTTTATGAGAAACCGCTGACACAAAAAAATCTCACATACGAACATACGCACATACACACACACACACACACACACACACACAGAACCCTCATTGAAAATGGGTCAGGGGGATGTGAAACGTCGAGAAACGTGAAAATTTCAAGGATCTGACACTCTTCAAAATCGGGGTCGTTACAATAACTTCCCTAGATCGGGAAGTTAATATAGCGCAATGCTGTGAGGACTCTATGGACTCTATGGGATGCGCAGGATCTCACAAGGTCTCAAATAAATACAGCACAATGCCGCTGCACATGCTTTCACCATGTGACTACGACTCCGACTCCGTCTGTGAATAAAGCTGCTGTGCAGTTACTTATGTGACAGTCCAGTACCATATACAAACTCTTCTTTTCATTCCGTACTATTCATGCTAGGTCTATGGCTCTGTCTTGTTGCAACTCTTTCAGTAAAAGCTAGTGTAAAAAGCAACAATTGTGCGCACTCGACACCTAGATACTCTAACTTTTAACTAATTAACACAGCTTATTTCTAACTATTTGAACAGTTCTGCAGTTTAAATGGAAATCTGTATGCAATGGCGCCAGAGCTCTTGACCCTTTTTTCGCTATTGCTTTTCGATTCCGAAATTCAAAAGTTCGAAAGCTGTTGATAATGTGGACAGGCGCACGACACAAGTATTTCATTAGAGCAGCAGTAGCTCGACATGGTCGTCGGGGTCCTCCAGTATCTTTGGCCGCTGCTATTCACTCGCACATAGTTCCCTTTTCAATTGGATGAGCTATTTTCGAATCGTGCAGCCCTTCAAAGTGCCAAGTGCTAAAAGCAATTACACTGCGCGCCCGGCGAATGAAAGAAAAACTAATTAAATCCTTTGTGCAATAAAATCGAGTCGATGCCGCGAGGAGTGCGCGTAGAGTGGGTCGAAGTGAGACCAATGTGTAATAATAAGCTTAAATAGATCGCAGTCAATATGCAGTTGTCTCTGCTCACTCCGGGAAAGAGCTTAACAGGTGTTATCGACCATCATTACACCGGCTCATCTGCTTATCTGAAATCATTCGGATATCATTCGGATTCGCCTTGCATAACGAGCACAATGCGAACTGCTGCAGCTCTCGCCCTAATGGCATGTAAATCCGAGTGTTCTTGTCGTTCTTGCCATGTCTGCAATGCGACAAAGCGGCTTCCAAAAATCGTTTGAGTTATGCAAATGCCACAGGCAAATCAATACGCTTTCGTTTTCAGCATAAATTCCACAAAAACGACATCCATCCGGATAAGAGCGGGCCTGGACTTGCCTAAGTTATGCCAAGGCAAAGGAAGAGTTGCTATTGAGGTAAACCACAGTTAAATGTATAGCAGAGTATCGTAGAAAAGCCAGAATTACAATAAAAAAAAAACAGTCAAATATAACTATAACTAGTCCAAATTAGAAATAAAGTTAAGATCAGGATCACAGCTAAAATCAGATCGCAAACATTCGATAGAACCTAAACTGAAAAAAAATGAAATAAAAATCCAACTAAAACATCATTGCCTTAAAACTAGATCTA
Organism: Zaprionus bogoriensis; assembly: GCA_035046045.1. NCBI lineage: Eukaryota > Metazoa > Arthropoda > Insecta > Diptera > Drosophilidae > Zaprionus > Zaprionus bogoriensis. The sequence continues at coordinate 1,897,272 of JAWNOI010000020.1, forward strand.
AAGACAGCTTAAACTTGAGCTACAATTAATGTTACAATTAGAACTGAATGGAAATAGTGAAAGAACTTGGATAGAAACCCTAAGAAGAGAGCTGCAGGTTAAGCAACAAAGTAGATCATAAATTCTACTGTAAAGGAAAGAAATAGCCGACAGGCTACACCGACGAAAGTGCTAGTCGACCAGGTGCAGTCGCCTGGTCTCCCCTCTTTGGTTGCCAGCCACCACAAGCCCCTTCCTAGAACCGCAGTGGACTGCTCTATTGGCCTGCATTGATTTATGCCAATCACGATTTGCTAATAACTCAGTGGCAAGGCGACGAGAGCTGCCCTCAACGATGTTGTTATTGTTATCGCTGTTGCTGCGGGGGCTGCGGGTGGTGGTGCTACTGTTGTTGTGGTTGCCGCAGGTCCCGTCATAATGGCAGTCATTTGAGGGTTAAATTGGATATGCCACTTGCGTTGACAAGTCGGTCACGTGCGGTGCCCCTAACAGGCGCACATAATTGACGTTTCATTAGCAACATTTTTAAGCGAATTACCATGCAAATACACCAGACCGTGACGGGGTGTGAAGAGTGCGACGAGGAAGCGCGTTGCAGCGCAGCGAACACACTTTAAAGTAGACCTCATAATTAAGAGCAGCAACTAATGGGGAAGCGGCTTACAGCTGCTTCGACTGGTCAAGTCGTAAAAACTGTTGTTAGTCTTAACGCACGCAGCGCATAACAAATCGGACTGCTCAACGCTTAGTTACCCCTAGATACACTTTCTCACATACACACACACACACACACACACACACATTGAAAATGAGGACAAATTTCATAAATGATCTGGATTCAACGGCAATTTATGACATAATGATGTTTGAGTGGGGCACATTTTGGCAGCAGCCAATGAAATAGACGCACCACCCAGAGCAGTGGGCGGCCCAAATGGGATGAGGGTGTGCGTGGGAGTGTGTAACCTTTTTATGGCTTGGACCTTGCCCTCTGCATATATCTTATGCAAATTGCGGGATTATTCTGTGATTTGGAACAACTTATGGCTGGCATTCCAGTAAGTCGGGGAAGTCCCCGAAAAGCCTGCATTAATTTGCGCCCCTTACGAAGGTGTTGAAGTGTGCATATTGCTCTCGTGTGTGTATATGTCTGCCTACAGCCATTAAATTGGACAGCATTCTAGTGTTATTTCTCCCATCTTTCGGCTTGTGGGTGTGAGGCACAGAAGAGGCTAGTGCGGTGTCTGTGAAATCCCTTCAATGTGATTAATGGTTTGCCAACTTGTTTTCTAATTATTTAACACCCAAAAACTACGACAATTAATTATGTGGCTCAACAATAAAAGCCGTGGCCGACGTTGTGGGCGACACATACATAGTCGCACAGACAACCCCCCCCCCCCCCCCCACACACACACACGCACACACAGGCTCACACTCGCTTACGTAAAATACAACAATTGCAACTAGAGCGATAAATTTTATTGTTCTCACTCGCATGTACTACACATTTTGCGTTTTGTGTGTCTCGCTGGGGGTTTTCTGCATTTTTTATTGCTGCTTTGCAGCCAAAATGAAATTGTTGAACTTGCCAAATTGCGAATATATAAGCTGTCCACGCACACATACACATTCGGCTCCGTTGGTGGACACACTACACACACACACACACATGTATGTGCATTATCACAAACACATCCGTACAGTGCAGCTGCGTTAATTGTTTTCAAGCCACACACGACCAAAAAACGCAACCTTAATGGGCGCAGACACACACACAGACACACACTCACGCATACGTGTGCACACAGTTATTGCAACTTTTTAATTAAACGGCACCGTGACAATTTATTTAAACGGGCTCTCTGCAAATTGCGTTTAAGCATCGCATTTAGTTGATTTAAATGTCACCCCAATGCCCGCTCGACCACAGCCGCGACCCTCGCCGGGGGCGAAAAGAACAAAGAGGGGAACAAAGAGAGGCAAAAAATTGAAAAAATACATATTTATTTATATACAAAGTGCGTGCGCCCCCAAAAACAGTCAAAAGTCACAGTGCAAGTCGCCAAGGCAGCCGCAAGGAAATCTGCTTAAAGCAATTACATTTCAGCATAATTGGCTTTAATTGTTCGCAGTGCCCACTTCTGAAGTGTGCCTTCTGCCCTCTGCCAGCAGGGAAATCTTACGCTCAAGTGTAGGTCGTAACGGCATCTATCAGTGGGCGTCTGTCGAGGACCGTCGAGAAGCGAGAATGCGGAAACGGAAACAAGCAATTTTGCGGCAAAGTTACGAGTGCCGCAGACAACAACAGCAACAGCAGCAGCAAAAGCAGCAGCAGCAGCAACAACAACAATAACAAATAGCAGACAACACCAGCGCAAGAAAATAAAGCTGTGCCACAACAATAAAGCGAACAATAAAAGCAACAACAACAAAAGCCACATCCAGCACAGAGTAAAACTGTGCGAGAGCTGCTCATTAGGCAGCGGCAAGGGGCAGAGGAAGTGACGCAGAAAACGGCCGAGGTGAGTTGAAGCCTTAAAAGTGTTGCGGACGAACTGCTAGAGTTGTGAAGTAAACTTGGCCGGCAAGTATGGCAAATATTTGCGGCTGCTTAGCCGCTCGTGTGGCCAACAAGAGAAGCTCGTGGACAAACTCTCATGTCCAAATGATAAGAAATTAAAACAAACATCGGATTAACTACAGTATTAGTTAGTATAGCACAGACAGCGTCCATATGTCTGTGAAAAGTAATGAGAACATTTTCCGGAAACATAAGGAAACTGAAAGAGTCCCATAGATAGACAGGTTTTTCTTTTGCTTAGTCCCCATTACTGCAGTTCATAATGAGCCATCCCATACTTCAACTGGAGGGGAAACCGCATTGTAGCCGGCTCCACTTCACATTTTGTGCTGGCGTCTTTTTGTCTGGTCGTCCCTCATTGTTTCCTGCATAAATGTTTAGCTCGAGCAGCGCTAATTAATTGCTTAAGCACTTGCGCTCTAATGGCCACACGCTGTTGGGGCCAACGCTGCGTATACTTGCTGGCAGCTCCTGCTGCCGTCTTTCTCCTGCTGGCAAATTATTCGCACACCCATGAGCCACAATTGTTGTGTGTCACATTGTTGCATGTTGTTTTCGTGCGCTAAATGAGACCGCATAAAATTCGCAGTCTGTCGGAGACACGCGACAACAAACTCGCAAATTTCTCGCTACATGCCCCGCAGTGAGATATTAGTTGATGACAGACTGTGTGGCTAGCCCGTCACATAGTTTGAGTGCATTCCGAACAACTCTCTTAACGGCAAAGCTACTCCAGGCGATGCTTTGTTGTAGAAAAACTCAAACGTATTCCAAGGGGACGATTTAATATTCTTGAATACATAAGCAATTATTTGTGAGCTTCGCTCTACTTGTGACTTCAAGTATTTGCCGATTCACTATGCACAATTCTTCGGCTCCCTTGACTCCTTCGATTGCTGCTTACTTTGCCTGGGCCTTGGTGCTGCAGCATTGCGCCTTGGTGCCATTCTTGCAGACACATTTGCAGTCCTGGCTGCACGAGCAGTTGTCCCCGCACTTGCTGTCAGTGCATTTGCAGTCTATGACATAAGATATATCGATTATGTCCAAATCTAAATCTCGTTTAATTGAAAGATTTGACTTACTTGTGCCGCAACCCTTGCAAACCATTTTGAGTTCTTTTACTATTACTACAAGATGCTGGTCTGGAAATATTATTTAACTGCTTTCAATTGTTTGCCTGCTGCATTTGGCAGAATATATTTATAGCTGCCACTGGCAAACGGAATTTTGCACTCAATCGCGAGTTTGTTGGCTCAGGCAAGCACTCAACGTGTGCAAAACCAACAAACCCGTGTGCAATGCTCCTCAGGCTTACATCAATCGGTCAACAGAAGATAAGCACGATAAGATAACGGCGTGGGTTGACAGTAACTCAATGGCAAAGTGGCGACTTGAGTACATTTTGGACGCGCTCATTACGACATAATCATAATTGCAACTCGCCGCGTCCCGTTCTGTCCCGGTCTGTCCCGCCATGCCACGCCCCACGCATAGCACACGCTCCTGCAGCCGCTTAGTAAGTAGTTGGCTGCTCAACGAGTTGAAGTGAAATTACCGCAAATTGCGAAAGTTTTTAATTGTTTATCTCGCCAGACGCCGTTGCCGAAACATTACTGCAACATGGCCACGCCACGCTGTCATGTTAGTGTGTGTGTGTGTGTGTGTGTGTACTTGCGAGAGTGTGTGTGTGAGCGTGGCTGTGTGGCATTGTCCTCGCCGCAATCAGAAAACAGAAATCTTTTCGAGCGGATGCTTTGTAATTTGGCTTATGCCTTGAGAGCTCTGGTCAGATCTAGAGACCCAAGCGCCATCCCAAGCCCAAGACCTGCTACTGGATGAGGTCAAATTATTAATTTAATATGTATCCGTGCGGCGCGGACTTTGGCTTCCGTTGTGGCAGCAGCATCGTGCTGCCGCGGCTATTTTCCTATTTTACTAGTTGAAATTTGTTGTTTGAAAAGTTGGCAGTGTCCCCGTCTAGCTGCGTCCCCGGCTCGACCTGTGGCACAGTTGCCACAAACTTTGAACCATTTCCGCTGCGGCAGGGCCACTTCCGTTTCGCCCGCCAGCCCAACAGTCCGCTCGTCCGCGTTTCCGTTGTCCGTTGTCCGTTTGCAGTTACCGCTGGTGCTTCCCCTTGTCACCTTACCCCGTTCTGAGTCCTGATTAACGTTTAAACTCATTAAGATAACGCAATTTTTGGCGCTCTGCTTAATTTTGCTTTTCCCAGCTGCCGCCATCACAGCTGCAGGCCTCGAGCTCCACCATCACTGGGTCAGAGCGAATGGCGGTAGTGCTGTGCAAGGGGCCAAAGGTCACCCAGTTGGCAATCTGAAATCTGTTGCCATTGTCTCGCGCTTGCTTGTAATTGGTTTGTAAACAATTTCAGCTGCTCTTTGACAATTTGCTTGGTCGTTTTACTTTGGCTAATTGGAAATGCACACAAAACGCCTATTCAGGACCTATTTTTGAATTGCGAACTGAAATTGGCGGGGAACTGAAAGTACAGTCATTACTGGGAACTTGATCATGCTCAATAATGGGCTGTTATAAATAATATATCCGGTCTGGATCAAAACAAAAATAAAGTACAAAAAGATAAAAAAAACTTTATTTCTTTAAATTTGTAACTCTGGATTCTAGTCACATCGCTTCATGTGTATACAAAAAGTTCCTCTTGTCTAGCAGTGTCATCATACTTATCCGACAAAGAAAGTCGTGTTACGCTGAAACTATATACGTCTAGTACCTCCTTGGCGGCCAACATGGCCTTAAAAACGTCAGAAAGAGGGATCGCGTCGAACGGAATGAAGTAGATCAGAAAATGGGCATACTGGTTTACCAAGGTGGCAGAGGGAAACTCCCCAGCCATGAAACTCAAAACATCCTTATGGCGTATGGCTTTCCTTACCCATTCAATTTCAACATTTTCTGTCAAGACAAGGTTTGACCTCACAGAGATCCTACTATTCTCAGGTGTATATTCTTCTTCATCGGTATTCGAAGAGTCAGTAAAATAAGTAGTGCCGATCACTTGAATGTAACTTTCTCTCCAAGTTGTTTCAGTATTTCTTGAGTATACCACCTTCACACGGCGTATGACGAGTGTGTGACCTGGAGAAGTCTGGGAGCTCAATCGGTCTATAGAACCAATGTTTTGCAGTTCCCCTTTCGACAAAATGGCAATACAATCACAGACCGTAATGGCCTCATCAATACTATTTGTGGTTAATACAACGGCGCGTCCGATCATTTTTAGCAAGTGAATCAAAGGCCAGAGCTCTATTTGGCTTTTGGTAGACATGCCTCGCGTCGGCTCATCCAATAGAATAATCTTTTTGTTGCACAGAATAGAAATCGCTACTGACAGTTTGCGCCGATCCGAATAATCCAGTTTTTTAGAGAGCACATCCAAATATTGCGTAAGTCCTAAATACGAGCAAAGCGTGTTTGTAATTTGCGGCACATACTTCCGCTGGCATCCATCTACAATACAGTAGAAACGGAGTAGCTCTCGAACAGTCATAAAGTCCAGTAACGTATTTTCGCGCGGGCAGTGGCCAATGTAATGGTAGCTGTCCATGAGAAAGTAGTGAACATTGACTCCTGCGACGAAAATCTCACCATAGTTTATTCTGCGCTCGCCAATTATAAGATCGATTATATCCGTCTTCCCCGAATTGCTTGGTCCGACAATGCCAAACACTTCGCCTGGCTTCACAAAGAAAGAAATGTCTTGGAGGTTTTTACCGTTGCCCAGAGATTTCACTACTAACGGCAATTTGATCAATTCCTCGGACTGCATATCGTTCACAAGCTCCCGCTCGTGCAACACATTGCGGTTCTCCTCAAACTGTACCTTCTTGGGTGGAATCTTCTTCTTTCGGCTGAAGATATCTTCTATACAGAAGGGATAATTGATCAGAAAGGCAAGCAAAGTCGAAAAGATGACGTACTGCAACAGTAAACAGACAGCTTCGTTGAATATTCCTGGGAATTCATAGTCGATAAAACCTTTAATATTGCAGCAAGCAGCCTCATTTCGACAACCCTTCAACTCTCGACAAGCTCTTCGAAACGCCGCATTGATGTGCACTCGGCGCATGGACCGATACATCTGGTAAGACGGCGACCAGACAGCGAGATATCTAACAATTTCCGATATAGTGCCAAATCTCAGTGGAAATATGACTACCAAAGCCGTACAGCTGCAACATAGAATGATGAGAACAACTAAAAATGCGTGGAGTGCTTTCCTCAAGTAGGTGGCGAACAGGTAGGCAAATGACAATGCGGCCATTCCGAACAGGACCAAAATGAACACCATGACGACCAGCAGTGTGGGATCGTCGTAATTGGGGTGCTCGTAGTTGATGAACTTGTCATGTACAATCAACAATACCATCAAATAAATAATAGTCACCGTGTAAATGATGGCATCCATCAGAACCTGTGTTGACCAGTACAGGCTGCCAGTATTTCCACTCAGATACAAGCGCTTGTTTCCCGTCGGCAGCTCCGAATTGAGGGGCAGCACCATCACTGAAACCACAATACATAAGGCAATCACCACGGCATTTCCAATTCCAAACGAGAGGGTGGTATGTCGGTGAAGCATCCTCAGTTTTAGCTTGTTCGAGAATCCGAGAGGATAGTTTGATACATTGATTTCCGATTCGGTTCCCAGAGTGCGCAGTGCCAAGGCATTATGTAGCAAATTGAGTGAAATTGGTGCTGCGTGCAGCAAGTTGTTATTCCAATAGCAAATTATATCATCAACTCCGACGTCTGCAGCGGCCACATAGAAAGTTTCAACACTTAGGGCGGACAGCATATCCAAATACAAAAGGTATGGCTCAATTTCCCGTCTACCAGATAAGACAGTGAGCTCATGGGTTCTACTTTTGTATCTTTGCTGGACGATGCTGTGAGAGAGCACATAGTTTTCAACTACATAGTAGTTAAACATTGGCGCAACCAAATCGTTGTCCTGCTTCATTAATATCGCCGTATCACGGTAGCTGCCAAAGGTGAGATTCATTCGCTCCAGATTCTTCACGTTTGAGTTTTGCAAATTCATGAACACACTTCCTGTAACAATAAAAAGAAGTATTATCGGCACCCAAATATATCGTTTCAACAAAATCATCTTCATAATCATCAGTGCACAGAATTGCTGGCATTTTCGTTTAAGTTCCTTCTTCTCCTTGAGGTTACTGTTGAAGCACAAACGTATCAGTTCCTCTAGCTTTTGGAGATTAAGGTTCTTGTTATAGTTGGTATAGTCATAGGAGAAGGTGTCGCGTAGGTCAGACCGCCTCACCCACATGTTTTTGATCTCGAATCTCTTTTTCTCTTTTTCCAAATCTTCCAGTAGCTCAACCAGCTGAACCTCCTTATATGCGTTCACGCTAACTTCGATCTTACCCAAGTGGGCTATGTATCTAACTGCTGACTCACTTGAAAAGTGATTACGTATCAGGTTGACAATTTCTAGATAGAGAGCTTCTTTGTCTGGAGCAATTTCGGCATGTAAGGTATATTTATTACAGTAAGCCTCGCGCAAAGTGCTTAAGCGATCATAGCACTGCAGCTTTCCGTTATGAAGAACGGCAATGCGATTTCCCAATATCTCAGCCTCATCGTAATATTTGGTATTCACAATGATTACACGCGTCCGTGCGGCTTCTTTCAGCATGTCCCAAATACGATATCGGCTTTCATTGTCAAGCCCCACGCTTGGATTATCCACGATAACTGCATGGTTGCCACCACAAAGGGCGCAACAAAGGCTAAGGCAGCGTGCCATACCTACGGTCAGATCATCTGCCAGATCCTCAGCGAACTCGAGATCCATTTTGAGCATACAGAGGTACTTCTCTATCTCCCGTACGATCTGGCGATAGTTTCGCATTCCCCTAAGGTGCATAAAAAAGTACATGTTCTCGGTGCAGGTAAGCTGTGTAAAGATTATACTATCTATGGGTAATATGCTGCACAAAGTGTCTGTTCCCTTATATTGTTTGACGTCATGATTGTTTACAAGAACATAGCCAGAAGTTGGCGTAACTCTGCCTGCTATAATATGGGTTAAGAGTCGTCTGGCCTCGTTGTGCTGGCCCAGAAGGACAGTTATTTCTTTGGGATGGATATTCATTGAGACGTTCTCCAAGTATTTGGTGTATCCAACGATTTTGCTCACATTAACCACTTTGATGCCATGACTGTTTTCAAAGAGATCATCGTTAAATCCAATGTATTCCGAAGACGAAGAGTATAGTAAAGTTGAACTACTTTCTGGAATGCTAGTTTCCAGCGAACTCCATGAGTTGAGCGGCTCTGGGCGTCGGCTACTTTGAAAACTTACTTCCGTATCAGCTGTAGACTCACTGGAATCACTTGGTCTTATGTTTGCGACTCGTATTTTTTTATCAACACGCTTTCTGCGAGAGATATTGAACGATGTCAGACTAGATTCCTTTGCTGACAGCGTCAACGATTGCTGGGGCGTCATTGTTGCTTTGTGTTCTGAACGCCAATACGGATCTGTTTGGATTCCCTTATCGCGCACCTCTGAAGGCCGAAAAGTTGGAACTTCATCAGAGTCATCCAAATCGTCCTCGTGGACCGTCAGATTATTAAGTAGCATCTCCCCTAGTTTCCTAATGATCGATACTCGATGCTTACCACTGCCAAACTGGTAATAATTTATCGGGTAGTACCAGTGTCTGGTCAATGTGTTATTGTCGATTTCCTTCAATGTTGCCGCTTCCGGCGGGTTCTTGTAGTTATAATAGATCAGTATCAGCATGTAGAGCACTGAATCGACTAGCAGCATAATAGCTGCATGCATAACACTGAAATTATCACCTGCAAAATGCGACAACGAGAAATTCTCCCACGTAAGCTTCTCCCCGTGAGACTCGAAATCCATGATAATGTTAAACCCCATTGCCAAGGCAGTATCCAGCGACAGGCAAGCGAAAAGCTTAATGGGAAGCTCCGAATATCGTTTGTTGACGAAAGCAAACGGGACCAGAGTGATCAGCCGCAGGGGCAGAACATACTTGGCGTTCTTGCTGACTCGTATGACCGCCACGGAAATCATTAGGATGAAACTGCTGCTAGCGCACACGTAGCAGAGCAGGAAACAGAATATATGAAAATTTTTGCAATATGTAAAGACTGTATAGTCCGCCCATGATAGTTCAAGCACAATCAAGACCAACAGAGTGGTGAATGTCTGCAATATGAACAAAATGAGTAGCCAGGCGCACCAGTTTAATATCTTGATATTCATCATATCTATAATGCCCCGTTCGTCCTCGTCTGTTATTGCCTTGACAGCGGCGTAGCTGGGAAAGGCGTAGGCAAAGAGAATGGCCACAATAAGAAAGTTCTTCACGTGCAACGCTTGCAGATCCACAATCATTCGACGAGATGGGAACTTATTCAATGAAACATTGAGAGTCGTGTCCATATCCTCCGCCTTGAGTTCTAAATAAGAAATTGCTATCGCATGCTGCAGTTGGACAAAACCCTCCTCCAGGTAGCCAGGCGGAACTCCGCAATGATTCGTGGGCACCGCCTTTGTCCGAATCCAAGGCTCTAATCCGAAGAGTAGGTCTGTGCTCCAAAGCAGTGGTTGGAGATAATCCGGGGATGTTCTGAGTATGGGCGGAAAGCGCAACGTATAGTCCAGTCCTTGTGGTAGTTCCGTATTATTAATCTCGTCAACATAGAATTCAATACCGGCCAGGTAGTTGGATTTTTCCATCAGGCGCACCATCTCCTTGCTATCAGCAACCCCGGTACAGCCCTTCAAATTAAGCCTTGAGGCGGCGAGCTTAACGATGCGCTCGAAGGGCTCATCCGGTGGTGTAAAATAAACCTTTTCTTCTAGTGGATCATTTGAAGGGAGCTCCAACTTCGAGAACTCCGAGCGCATTATGTCCAAGTTATCTATATTAACTTGATTGAAAGTTTGCTTGTGTTGAATTTCTAGTGGACAATAAGCCCGCAGTATGGAGACAGCTGGCAAAAAGATTAGAGCAATGAGCATAATCTTGATATAATGTAATTTGTATGACTTTTGTATGTTCAGTGTTTTCCAAATAGATAACGCAAATATACGAAAGTTATTATGAGCCTTGTTCTGCGCACGTAGAACCGCTTCCGGATCCCAATGCGCATAACGAATTCTTGCCATGGATATTTTATTTTTCAAACTTCCGACGAAAAATAAAATTACAGTTTTTCTATTCAACGATTTGGAAATGAAAGTTACATTACGCAGTCAAAAAAAATAATGATAGCTTCAAAGTAATATCAGTTTTACATTGGCATCAAATGCCATGAAGACTAGAAAACTCATTTCAAATTGAAATTGTAAGTTTTAACAAGCTAAAAACTAAATTTGAGGAATAAAGATCCAGTAGAGATTATGTAGTTCGTATTCTGCAAGTTACTTTATCGAAAATCAAACACTAAAAAAATAGTTTTCACAAGTATTGTGGTACTAAAAAAAAAAAAACGAATTGCTTATTCTTATGCTTTAAATATGAACTTCTTTCTGTTTCGCTACTTCTTAACATTGTGCTGACTTAGCCAAAACAATTATAGAATCTTATAACTAACGAGAACAAAACAACATTTTTTAAAACTTCTCCAAGCGCATTTCAATTTTACATCTCATCAACGGGCTAGGGACACTTGCAGCATCGAGCACGAGGCCGTCATGTGGTCAAACAACCAACCAAATGACAACAACAACAAAAACGAAACGACAAACGGCAAATGACAAGCGTCAGGGAACTTCACGCATAAACCGAAAAATAGGAAAATGTTGAGCGACATCGCAATGAAACAGCTGCTGCCTGCCCTGCTGAGCTGTGGTTGCACTTCATGGCAATGGCTGGCTGGGAAAGGGAAAATCCCTTGGACACACACAGCCGTACACACATTGCCACACACACGTGCACGCATAGGCATGTAACAGACCCAAAAATGTTCTGCAATATGCGTCGGGGGGAAAATTCATCATAAATTTTATGCGGCAACATGGGAGCCAAAACGAAGCGCATAGTTTCCAACTACTTCTTTAATACTCGAAGACTGAAATACCCTAAGCTGAGGCTATGACACTGTCAAATTGATCATGAACACAGTCGAAAAGATAGTTTTACTCTTTTTCTCCAGTTGGTATGCTAATCCATGAAGTATACAAGTTTTAGTTATCGATTTAAAACACTCTTTTTCTGTGTCGTAAAACGAATGCAAATAAAAGCATGTAGAACGAAACTCGAGACAAGATTGTAGGACTTGCTGCCTGAAGCTGTGAACCTAATGTCGATTTGAATAAATGCATGAGAGGCCTTAAAATAGGGAAATCATAATTCTGGAATTCTGCCAGCTGTGACTTATGTATCTTTAAAACCGTTTTGCGACAGGGCAGAGATCAAGCACTCGGACAAGAGCTGATGTGCAGAGAGCCCTTTTAACCCAGAGACTATCCAACTCAAGGGGTGCATCTCTGCTGCAGCAGTCGATAATAATCAGCAGCTCCAACATGATTATTTGCCTACGGCAACGTTCGCCCTTTCGAGCGAGTTTGTTCGTATTAAGCCGGCAATTGACGTTGTCATCGAGTGCCATCAATTGAAATTGCATCGCATCAAAAGTTATAAGTTTTCATTACGCGCTGACGCTCGGCATGGCGCTCAACTAATACATCGGCACACACAAGCACACGCACTGGCAAAAGTTTGTCAATGTGCCAGAAAATGCCATGCATCGATGACGACGGAGACGACAGAGACGATGATGACGCGAAGGATGTCGCATCAAAGCATGCAACACTTGACGGCGCCGGCAATGTCACAATTATTTAGAGCCCACTCCCGCAAGGGGTGAAGTCGTGTGTGTGTGTGTGTGTGTGTGTGAGTGTATGTGCGAGTTTTTGTGACCATGTTTGTATGTGTCTGTTCGTTGGGTGGGGCGTGGTATGCACTGCAGCTGCAGCTGCAGCTGCAGCTTAACATTCGCGCACTTCGTTGCCAAAGGGGCGGGCGGCGGCAGCAAACAGGAAATCACTAGAGCAACTTTTTTAATGGAATCAAATCAAATTGTTCGGAAGCTGTAAAAAGCGATTGCACGGAAACGTTTTGAGTTGTTGACAGGCGTCGACACCCGACACCCGACACCCGACACCCAACACCCTGCAGGCGGTAGCAGGCAACCAACAAGCGACAACCGCCAAGGTGCAAACAGCGACGGAAGAAAAGTTGGTAAAGTTGCGAAACGACTATGACCGAAAAGAGGAAAAAAATGTCATAAGTACACACTGGAGGGCTGACAGCAGTCACCCGACCCATCGTCAATAGAGCGTCAAGTGTGCTTGTCGCTGCTGCTGCCGCTGCTGCCACTGCTGCCACTGCTGCGGCTGCTGAATGCCACACCCACTTTAAAGCCAGTGTAGCTGACAGCTGTAATTGGGCAAATGACAGCGGGCTAGGTGCAAAAACTTGTCCAACAATGGTTGCCAGGGCAGCCAGGCAGGCCTTATATGGCCCATAAGTTGGCGTGCGTTGCACTTTCCAAAGTTGCAAGGCCATAAAAATCGACCATAAAGCTTGTCGCCCAAGCTGCTCCACCTCGACCCACGAGCAGCCGTTAATCAACTGAGGCAGTCTGGCAGGACAATCTCGTCCCGGCCAGCCATCGGACTAATAATTCTTGTTGACACCCGAATAAGTTATGCCCATTGAACTTGAGCAGCTGCAAATTAAGCCAATCAATTCATTAACACCTCTTGCTGCTGCTGCTGCTACTGCTACTGCTACTGCTGCTGCTCCTGCTTCCGGCCCGGTCCGGTCGCAACTTTGAGTGCCACTCGCGACGCTGCGCATGAAAATTAAATTGTCGGCAACAATGGCAAACAAATTTTGCTCAAATGCAAGCCAAATTGCAACAGACACACTTTCTATCTCCCTCTCACTATCTCGCTCTCTGTCTCCTACTCGCACTAATACAGCAGAGCAGGACCCGCACCTTTGTCTTACTGGGGAAGCAGATTAATTGCCAATGAGTGTGTGCAAGTGTGAGTAGAAAAGTTTTCAGAGCTCTCTCGCTCGCTCGCTCGCTCGACCCGCTCCACCCGCTCAACCCACACCCCGTCCAGTTGTTGTCTCCCCCAGCGTTCTCCGGCTTGCTCGGTGTGGCACCCAAACGGGGGCCACGTGCATTTTATCTCTGCCCCGAACTCAACACAATTCGAGGTTTTTGAGGTGAAACAAATTTCCGGTGACATAAACTTAATTAGCTTTTGTTCGAGCTTTTGTTTTATGGTTTTGCGGGTACAAGTCCTGCTTTAGTGTATGTGTATGTGTGTGTGGGTGTGGGTGTGGGTAAGGAACGAGGGGCGTGTGGCGTACTGTGCTTTATAAATGGCATGTAATGTTGAAAGGCGGCATTTAGTTTTGATTTAATTGAGGCCCTTAACAGATGTATCTTAAAGATACTTCACGCAGGACTCACATCCATGCGTCTCCTTCGTCTGCGGCTTAATTAAAAACGTTCCCCGGCAGATAAGCACGGATCTGGAGCCAAAAACTTTCAATAACTTGATGCTGCTGGAATTCCACGAAGACGACATGATATTTGCTGATAATATCAGAAAATGCGCGCATTACACAAATATCACGCACAACAACAAAGACGCAGGGAAAAACAAGAAGAAAAACAAAAACAATGAGCATAACCAGCATGGGCAAATATAATGAAATTGAAAACTGAGCTGCGGCTAAGCGTAGGTAGGGAAAAACTCAGGAGAAATGCCAGGGAAAACTTGTCGGGTTGCCTGTGGCCGGGGAAATGGGAATGAAAACTGTTCACAAACTAAATAGCAGAGACCCCAGACTCCCTGCGGATTTGCGGGTACTCAATAAGCACAAAGTTATAAACAATTCCCGATATACACATACTTAATGAAAGTGTTTGGTGGGGTATATGAGTGATAGAAGTGATATGATCGATCTGCTCGAAACACGGCAAATCACTTAAGGCATTCATTAGTCTGGCTCTAAGCAATTCTTCTGATGATTGATTTATATATTTATATTATTTAAATATTAAATATTTTTATTACGTGACTTGCACTACTATTTTTCAACAGAGTTCCTTTTCATACTTAATTAATAATAAATAATTAGATTGACTGGTAAGCCGCCTGTCGCTAGAGCTGTAGACATTTGCATGGACACACGCCTACAACAAACAAATACTCACACACACACACACACACACGTGCGTGCTCATAAATACTTCATCAGCTAAGAAGTCGAAAGGCAGCAAACTTTTCCACCCTGTGGAGGTAACAGCGGACGCATAGGCAAACTGACGATATAATGATCTCCCCTGGGGCAGCGTCCCGAAGCCGCCAGCGCTAGCGCCACCTCCAGCTCCAGCTTCAGCTCCCCTGAACTGCAGTGCATTGAAATTCCTGCGGCATTTCTCAGCATCACCTTAATCGCCTGCCAAAGTTGCTTATGCTTGCCATTCCGGGTTGACTGGCGTCTGCTCGGGCTCGGCTCAGGCTCAGGCTTGGGCTCGCTATCGTTCTTGGTCTCTGTCTGGGCTCAGCTCAGTTCTGGCCCCCGCCCTGGCCCGACCAATATTAACAGGAAATGAAATCAAAAGGTTGCCTTTTACTTGATTTTCCCAATTCCGAGTGCTGATACTGCTGCTGCTGCTCCTCCCCTCCCTTTGCCCACACTTCTCCCCCGTGCGACTCTTCATTGTTCGTGTGCCTTGTAGTTTAGCTTCATCATCTGCACTTGGTGGTCTGGCCCGTAACTTGCTTAGCTTGGTTTGGCTTGTGGCATCGCCTGCCATCGCCCTTTCTCCATCGCCCCTCCCTCAGTCTCCATGTTCCCTCTTGTATCTCGGTTTCCGTTCGCCTCAGTCTCATTCGTCATGACTGTAAGCCGGTGAGGACTCTGCTCTGCTGCTGATGTTGTTCTTGTTGCTACTGTTGTTGCTTTTGTTGCTGCTGTGTTTGTTGTATAAGTAGCTCATCTGCGGCTGAGCGCGTTTTATTTGTTTCAAATTGAGTTATGCCTAATGAAAATCAAATAAGCCGCAATCCAGCCGGAAATGTCGGTTGTGGATGCCGACAGCCTGGCCCGAGCTGAGTCGAGCTATGCTCCTCTTCTCTTCTTCTCTTCTTCCTTTATTCTGTTGTTCGGTGCCCATGAAGTGCCACTTACTCTTGTCTACACCACTTGCGACTGAGCATTAGCCACATTCTCACATTATTCGCACATTATTCACGCCTATTCGCAGCGCTGTGTAAATAATCTCACGTGTCCTCAGACTTCAGCTGTCGGGCCGCAAATTGAAAATGCCATTGAAATGAGCTGGAAATCAATTAAAACTGCCAGCAATGAAGTTGGAAACTTAGCGCATCACGCATACGCTCCGTCGCCCACACGAACTTAGCATTTCATCACTTGTGTCTTACGCGCTGAGTAGTTGGCCTGGCATATTTCACACACACAAATATATCTATACATCTTCCGCTTCAAAAATTGCATGCTTCTGGTCGGAGGGATAGGCAGGGAGAGCGAGGGTGAGCTGGAGCTAGAGGTGTAGCGGCAACGCAATGGAAACACTACAGCACTTTGTTTGTATATCAAATTGCTTACTCACACACACTCGCAAACATTATATCTGTTTATGAGTCCAGGGCCCGCCGGCACGTTAAGTGCAAGTGTGGAAAATTATTTAATGACTTTTCTGAATTTGAAACGGAATACGAGAGTGCGTTGTGGCGGAGGCGGCAAGTATCACGATGATGAGTCCAAATATTTGCATACGCAAACTTGTCAGACGCAACCGGTTTGCCCTGATGCCGAGGATCTCTTGCAACTGGCAAGTGGCAAGTAGAAACAGGCAAGTGGCAAGTGGCAAGTGGCAAGTCATTTAACACAACCTGAGCTTGCCCCCTGGGAACTTCGTTGCGCATTTTTCTACAGTTTTATTAATTATTTATGCGTCTTTTGCGCATCGGCCAAGTGCTGGAAGGTGCGAGGAAGACACGGGCACTTGCCCAACGCCGCCTAATGAAGCCGCACTCCACCTAGAGATGATGAAGTCGGCGTGCTGTGGTTAAGCTGCTGCCTTATGGCAACGACCATGTCGTCGTCCGCTCGCCAACATCAACATTAATTTGTTCATGCCACACTTACTAGACAGCCGAGGGAAGCAGCACTCGCAACAGCGGCAGTAGCAGCAGCAGCAGCACCAGCAGCAGCAAAGGCAGAGGAGCAGCACATAATTTGTAATTAATGACCAGTTAAAAAGCAACCTTGAGAGGCAGTGAGAGACTTGAGTCGACTGCGATTTACAGCAGCGATGGCTGACAGCCAAACGCTGATTTATGGCCACAGACCGCAAAATTTATATGCCATCACAGAAGTGCCGATGCGAGTCGACTTTCCTGGCGACTCCAAGCCATCTGTGGCGTCTGCTTGTCTTTACTTTCAATCTATATTCAATGCTGCCGGCATTCCGAAGAGTCTATCGAACTGGCGACGCGCCGTGACACAAAGCGAACTGCAAATAGTCGAATGAGCAGCCCAAGTGGCTCCATATCGTTACATCTTCTTATAGTGTATATAATCTTCGCATTCCACTTGATCTATCGTGTCTTTAGATTCTGCTTTTGTCACAGCATTTGCATGTGAAACGTCAGTCACATGCCGGCAAGGCAAGGCTGGGCTTTATGTTCGTCTGAGTCGACGCCCATCGCAGCGCATCGCATCGCATAGCTCAACTCTTTGCAGCTGCAAAAAGAAGGATATTCTCTGTTTCATTTTGTTGCTGTTTTTGCCATGCGAGTGGCAACCAAAGCGCAATTTGTCTTCTGCCAGCAGTCCCGATAGTCAATGCTGAGCCCATTTACATTCTCTTTATTGCCAGAGGAGTTTTTTCCCTGCCCTGGGCAGGCCTTCTTCTGCAGGCTTGCAGACTCACGCATAGGTCCCTTTGCATGTTGCGACTTTGTGTGCCTGCGGCTGCTGTCATTCGACCGGCTTATCCAACTCGATTGGGTCGTGGTCGTGGTAGAGCTGCAGTCCGCACTGCCATTCAAATTGTAATTCCTCAATTATTAGAGTGTCTATGGCATGCCTATAAATATTTGTTGCCTGACGACAGTTTAATACTGCCTTCACTTCGCCTCGCATTTGATTAATGGTTGCTCTCGATTTGATGCATGCTGCTGCCTACTGCTGCCTACTGCCGTCAATCGCACAGTAAAAGCGACGCAGCTAAGTGAAACAACACGAGTGAGATAACAGATAGAACAGAGAACAGAAAACATGGAACAGAAAATAGAAAATAGACACGGACAACAGAGAGCAGAAAGCAGAACACAGAAAACTGTTTTTACACTCTGTTTATTTTGAATCCAACTTACAGCTAAGTGCAAAACAATTTACCCAAATACACATGCAAACACATTTCGTCACTCACACACACACACACAAACACACACACAGTCGCACTAACACGCCAACACGCACACTAATTGTTCCCCCGACTATTGCCGCTTTGAGCCGCAAGCAGCAGCCGCAGGGAGGCGCCTCCCTGTTGCTGTTGTTTTTGGAGCATGCTTGTAAAATCAGTCAAAGCTGCTAAAAACTTGCCCCGCTCTGCACTTTATATTTAATACCCTGCAATAGCAGCAGGGAGAGTTTCTCAACGTTGGCACCAACTTCATACTTTTTTTAGGATATAAAAATGTGTATAAAATATATAGAAATTTAACTGATGTGCAGACTATATGCTCTGCAGATCAAACCGCGTATTATAAAAATTCTTATTATGGTGTAACCTCTAGTCAGGCAATATCCCTGCCACCTGATTCAAGGGCTAATGAAAGAGCTACACTCTCTGCCAGTTTGCTTTGTTATTGTGCAGGTTGATTGTTGGCTTTTTGTTTTATTTTTTGCACATTTGTAATCTTGCCAGGATTGGAGGGTGAAAACTGTGTCAGAAACTATGCGATGCGATGCATTTGTGTAATACTTTTTAAGTAGCATTACGCCTCTGCCCCTATGAGTAGTCGGGCTAGCCTAATGGGTTGGCAAAGATTCCGAGTAAAGTTATTATGTAGTATTAAAAGTTGCAGGAGCACTTGGAGGACTTTGCAGGCGTAGAAGCTGCATTCATTATGCAGATTACACCGGACTTGCAGTTGTTAGCAGACAATTCTGGTAATTCAACATAAACATGAATTGAAATAATTGAAACAACACTCTAATCTCATGAAATGTGTGCGCCCAGCTTGCAGGGTATTTAAGTCAAGCACACTCGAGTAGAGCCCCTAAAATGTTCATGCTTAAAGTGTTCCTTTGAGTAACTGCCAGGCTCTCCTCGCTAGTTAGTCCTAACGATAACGCTGAAAAGTATCAGCAGGGCACACGACGCCAGGTCGTTGGCTGAGAACTTCAGCAGACTGTAAAATAAAATAATTATGAGCGATAAATTCTGCTGGCGCGTTGAAAAAGTGTCGCGACGTTGATAATGAGCCGCGGCGCGCGAGCCAAAGGTTGTTGTAGGCAACCTTAGAGGCCAAGAGGCTGGCGGCAGGGCCACAGCGAGAAGAAAGCAATTATTCCGGCGAATATATACAGCATCTAATTGGATCGATGGCGACTGACATGCAAAGCAGCAGCAGCAGTAATAGAATCGTCAGCAGCTGCTTTGGCAGTTTGAAGAACGATTTCAAAGATAGCCGCATTAAAAATTCATAAGATTTCCACTCTGGCCCGTTTGGCTAATTCAATTTAAGGCCGTAAGTGAGGCAGCAAATCTACTTGCAATCGACCCGACACGTCGGCGCACTGCAAGAGCAGCTCATATTTTATCGGCCCTGTCGTCGGGCTGCAGTTGCACGTGCCCCCGCCGCACTCCTCCGGCCAACTGGCTGTCCGCTTTATCGGAGAGCGTAAATTTCGCCCGTTGCCAAGAAAGCCCTGCACAGATTTATTTCATTTGCAACACGCTTTACCTCCGTCCTTTATATAATTTCAATTATCGCCTCTTGGCCGTGTCATAAATTAACGCTGGATCCGAGAGGCGGCCGCCGTCTCCGCCTCCGCCTTCGCTTGCACTGATTGCACGGGAAATATTCTTGGCCGACGATTTAATTAAGTGCAAACTCCAGCGCGACAGTTATGAACTAGCATAATAAGCAGTAGTCTACGGTTGTCAGTTTCTCCCAAATATACACACACACACACACACACACACACACACTCTTACACGCTGGGCACACACAAACATATCTGAGAATTACGCCTCTGTGAGCAGACAATGCAAATGCGAGCACAAACGGAGCACAAATCTTACAGTCTGGTCACAAATTTTGTTGACACTCCAACGGGCACTTTGACTGCCAGGCCCGGCCGGGCCGGGCAGAGGGCGAAGGGCGAAGGGCGTGCTGAGGGAGAGGAAAAAATTCATATTGTTGTCGGCAAATGGTAGATAGAGAAACTGAAAAACAGTCAAACTGTCAAATGTTTTGCTCAAGAGTCGTAAAAAAGTTATGCAGCAGAGCTGCCGCAACTGAAAGCGTTGCGATGCCACAAAACAGCCAGAGCCAAACTTGCAACAAGCACCAAACAAGTAAATGCTAACAAACGGAAACAAACAGCTGCATTAGCAGACGCAAATCAGCAGCAGCAGCAGCAGAGGCAGCAGCAAAACCAGCAACATCAACATCAACTGAGGCTGCAGAGTTAAGCGCAGTTGAGTTACTCACTTAAAAATGCGAAACTCAAAACGGAAATATGCAAAAGCTCGGGTCAGAAACGGAAATGACCCCACACTCACCTCACCGCTCCCACGCGCCATGTTTGTCATTTTGGACACCCTGTGGCCATTGTAGTTACCTGTTGTTGCAACACCCCCGAACACACGCAAACACATGGCTTTATTGTTATTTCACTGCATATATATTCCATATAAATTTGTGTGTTGCTTAACGTAGCCATTGGCGAACTGTTTACAGGGTATTGTGCAGTTTCTACTGTCGGCTGCTTGCCTGTCCTGCTGCAAACGAGCCGCTAACGAGCGGAGCAAGACGGCGACGTCCTCCAACTGCAGGAACACATTTTGATTGCTAAGGCGTCCCACCTGCAGCCAGACGGCGTGTAAGTGCCACCCATGCCGCAGCATATTAGTGATAATGAATAATTTCCCTAGCGGTAATAAAGTGCATCATTAAACGGTGCCTAATTACCAGCAGAAGCCTCGGCGTTGCAATCTTCCCAAATTGAAGTTTAACTCTGGTACTCTACTGTGCGCGGACGTGCCCGTCTCTCTCTGTGTATGTATGTGTATCTATGTGTGTGTGCGTGTCTCGCTCTAAACGGTTTTCCAATTACCAAGTATCTGCGCCCGGGGCAAAAGTCATTTTCAGTTTGCATATCCGCAAACTGGCGCACTGAAATAGCGTAAGCAACCCGATTACGCCAACCTGCGGATTTTTGAACTCCTCCCACTAACCCTTTCCTAATCACCCGCTCCCCGCTGTCCACTTAACTGCGAATCGACGGCAACTCTCTGCCGCTGCCCCTAGCGCTGGTGAGGATTGCGAGACACGTCTGCAAACTGGACCTGCAGACCAACGCATTTTGGGCCTGCGAATGAGCAAGGCAAATGCTGATGGCTGCTGAACATGTGCGGCTTTGGCGTGTGTGCGATTTGATGCATGTGCGACACGTGTGGCCCGCTAGGCAAACAATCAGTGACCAGGTGCATCTGTAAACCGCAAATTAGTTGCTCCGCCGTCGCATGGACAACAACAGCCGTTTGTGTAGCAGCTCCAGCAGCAGTACGCAGCCGGCAATGGCGAGCCCGAAGCCGAGCACAAACAGTGCACCGGAAATGTCGTCCACCACCAGTGGCTTGGGCGCCTTCTTGGGCACAAACCCATTGACCAGGTTGAACAGTATCTGCCCGATTTTCTTGTCCAGATACTTGGCAACGTACTGTAGAGAGAAAGCAGGCAACTTATCGTTTGCGTTCCTTAAGCCCTGTTCGCCGCAGGGAAAGTACCTCGAGTTCCCAGTGCGCATACAGTCCCGCCTCCTGGCACGTGCGTATGTGGCGGTTCAGTTGGTCCATCAGCGTCCAGCCACGTATGGACACGGCGCGCGTCCAGTCAAAGTAGAGATCATCGCGCAGCACCTGTCCAAGTGAGAGTAAACAGATTAAGCGAACTTCCAAGCAGACGAGCATACAATGCGATTCTCCAGTGCAGTCAGAGTCACATAGTTGCCAAAGTTGAAGGCACCGGAACCCATGCGCTCCACTCCGAGGCCATAGTTGGGCCGAAAGCTCGCGTTGTACATGAAGTCGTAGTCGTGGACCTCGAAATTCTGCGCCAGAATCTGATCCGTTAGCAAGTCCGACTGTTCCACGGTGTGCACCCAAATAATGGATGGAGCTGCCCATTTCCACTGCGCTTGCGCCCACTTCTCAATTGTGTCCACAGGTTCGCCGTGGCTGGGCACAGTGAGCAGCGACTTGAGCTGCCCACTGTAGATGTTCTCCAGCGTAATCGTCGCGCACAGCAGAGAGGCCAGAAAGAAGCGGGCAGCGAAGCGATCGAAGCTGCAGGGACCATCGATTAGTTATCGAACATCGATAGCATCCGATATTTATTTTTGAACTGCAATCTGCTAAGCTCCAACCGAAACTCTCTTGATACGTACGACAGTGGCGCCGATGGCTGCTGAATAAAGAGCGCAAATATGTCGAGCAGCGATCTTTGCAGTTTCTCGGCATGCACGAATCTCCGCTGTTGCCTGGCCTTGCCCAGAAAGTAGGTAGAGTATCGCAGCACATACAGCATAAGGCTGCAGACCAAAATGGTTGCGAGCAGCAGTATCCAGCTGCCAGTATTGAAGGGCAGGATTTCTGTCACCCACGCCGACAGGGGCCTAAAGATCTGGCATTAACTACAGCAGAAACCATACTATTCATAGCTTCGACTCACACGGCAGCAGGTCCCAGAATGGTGACTGCAGATCGAGATATTGGATGCGAGGTCTCCGTAATGCCGTCATACCAATTGTAAATACAACCAATGACCAGTTCCACGCGCTGCCTGTAGATGTCCCCCAGCATTCCGTCGGCACTCTCGTTCTCATAGATACTGCCCCAATTATCGGCGCCATCTGCGAATACCACGACAAAATAAGTTGAATAAGACCTGGAGATATCAATCAAAATTAGCTGAAGTGTCTTCTTAGATTACGATTAATGGCAGATGGCATCGCATATATCGTATTCATATTCTTGGTCAGTGTCAGTTAGTGTCATTGCATCAATGACAACCACTCAACCCTCTGCTTACAGGCCTCCACACGCAGGTGGCAATTGTGCACCGCACAGAAGGTCTTCATAATGTTCGCCTCGGCGCCGTCGTAGGCAATCGAGCGATTGGCCTCATGCGGGTTAATTGGATCCTCATTGCCGGTACCAGCTGCCTACGAGAGGGAAAGCGACAGAGAGAGGGTAAGAGAGACAGAGAGAGAGGAAGATAGTGAGAACCAGAGAGGCGAGAGTTTATTAAGTTTGGGAGGCAGCGCCTAATTGGAGTCCATTGTTGGTCATTCAAGTGTCTGTTCTAATTTACTAAATGGCCCCGTAATGGCACAGGCACAGCGTGAACTACGCCACGCCCACTCGCATGCTGGCAAGCCAGCGACAGGCACCCACATGGACATCGACACTCGGCGCCAATTAAATGGAAACACGTAATTTAAATCAATGTTGTGCTAAAGCCGAGCCATAAACAAAACCACATGTACACGCTTGCGGCACTGTATGTGTGTATGTGTAGGGGCGTGTGTGCCGGTGTGTGCGAGGTGGTAGTTGTTGCCATTGGGCCGGGTGTGTTTACAAATGTGCGAATGTCCTTAAGGCAAACAATTGAGTGCGAACAAAACTTCCACCAAGTGACAACAAAGAATTTTTCAACTGTTTTGTTTTTGTTTGTACGTTCACATTGACCATGTCGGCTGGCACAGTGGTGCGCATGCGATTGTAACAGTGTGAAAGCAGAGTACTTAAAGTGATGAAAGTTAAATTAAAGCTGATTGAAATATAAATTTCAATAAAATAATATATGAATTCCAGTGTCCAGTTTAAAAGGTTATAGCTAAATTCGACTACAAATTTATATTAAAGATTTTATTTATAAAAATGAAAAATAATATAAATATGAGCTGTAACAGTATTGTTTATTACAAGATAATTGTTTTTTATTTTTTTTTATTAAATTGAGAACAATATAAAATAATACAATTTTATTCAAAACTCAACTTTTTGAGCGAAAACAGAGCCATATCAATTTCTGCCTATGTTGATCTGAGTTGTTTCTCACAGAAGTGATGACAAACACACACTGATAATCCAGAGCTACCAAAATTGTCGCCCACCACTACAGCGGCAAGTACAAATACAAATTGCCTGCCCTCAACTGCCAACCAACAATGAGCCCTCAACCAGCAGGCAGACCACATGCGGAACTATACTGAGCACCCGCCCAGATCGGCATGGAGACAACTGGGGAAGGCAACCGCTGGCCATTTATTCATGACCACTTGGCACAGTGCTCTAATGCGACAAGAACACAACGCTGTGGGGGAATGGGAGGGCGCGGCATGAGGGGGCTGGTAAGGACGACCAATTGGCTTTGCTTAATGCCGGCGTGCAAATCTCCGACATTTGTGTGTGCTTTGGGCGTGCCGACAACAACAAGGACAACAGCAATAACCACAACAAAAACAAAAGCAAAAGCGA
Organism: Zaprionus bogoriensis; assembly: GCA_035046045.1. Taxonomy (NCBI): domain Eukaryota; kingdom Metazoa; phylum Arthropoda; class Insecta; order Diptera; family Drosophilidae; genus Zaprionus; species Zaprionus bogoriensis. The sequence goes on from JAWNOI010000020.1 coordinate 1,921,738, forward strand.
AAGCAAAGTAGTGGTGGTGGAGGAGGAGGAGGAGAAGGAGGAGGGGTAAGCACGCCCGGCAGCAACAACGATAAATATAAACTTAACCGGCAATTACTTACCACATAATTAGTAACTGTGTATGGCACATAAGTAACGGAGCCCATGCGGAGCGTGCGCCGCTGCAGATTGAGCAGCTTGTTGGGATAAAGTTCGACTCGCCTGGCAAAAGTTTCGTTAGGCAAGAATGCGTCCAAGAGCACAGCATCCAAATTTCCACTGGCACCGACAAACTTTTGTGTCCACAGCTCGAAATTGATGTCGCGGTATGGGTGCGCCGGCAAAGTGGCTCCACCGCCGCCACTTCCGGTTACAGCTGCAGCCCCTATGTTTACGTCTCCCTCTGCCTCTCCAGCAACAGTTTCAGTTCCATCTTTGGCTTCCGTACTGTCCTCCCTTTTGGCCCTCAGCTCTGGTCGCACCATCAGATGGTGTGGGTAGACTAAAGCGCATTACAACATGGGTTTTATGGTAGATGTCGAAAGGGGCGGGAGCACAACAAAAACAACGGCAAGAACAACAACTAAATTAGGTCCCAGCCAATAACAATAACGGGCAGAAAGTTTACAATTGAACAAGACGCCGTCGAGCGTTGAAATTATTGGCCAGTGCGAAAGTTTAAAGCCAAAGTCAGTTGATCAACTGATGCGCCCTTCGGCTCTTTTCGCCACATTTGCGCCCGCGTGTGAACGATTCGAGTGTGGTGGAAAGTTTCGAGCTTCGAGCTGCGAGTTTCGAGTTTCGAGTTTGACTTGCTCTGTCAGTCCCCGGGGAAGCTCGCCGAAGTCTGTCCGCCTTTTATTGTCGACTAACTAAAATAATGCCAAAAACTCTGCTAAGCAATTGTTGGCAAATTTGAAATATGTCGCTTGGGGATTCAACTGGCTGAGCAGCAAAATCAAAGAGTTTTGTTAACACAGTGAGAACATCGGAGAGTAAAGAGAAGTTAAAGAACAATAACGATTCAATAAAGAGCTTACAAATATGACGCTATCTATATGACTCAGTATATCTCTCACTAGGTGTAGCGCATCAATTACAGTAAGACTGCGACTTCTTCTCACTTACATTGCAATATTTCCATGCCGAGTAAGTCCCTGGGATTTTCGTGCTCGCACAGAAATAGATATAGTTTATCCTTAAGCCGCACGTTGGCGTTGCGCGTGGCAAAGTAGCGTGCATGGAGAAACCGCTTTGTTTGTGGCAACACTGTAATGAAACCCTGCAAGAGGAATGGAAAGAAAACAAACACAATTCCAACGTTGCAACGTTGATTGGGTCCGATGAACCCACCTGGATCACGCTGGTGTTAACGCCGCGAAGTATGTGCCACTCGAGTGCATCGGGATGGGATACGTCGTCGGGCAGGTCAGCCACATTGATCCATTGCAGCTTTAATGGTCGACTAAGATTGCGTAGCGCCAATTGCAGCGCATCCAGATATTCCAGCTGAATAGGAGTTGCTCCACTCGTCGTATTGTGCACGATCAGCACCGAGGAAAGCGATGCAAAGTATTGAGCAACTGTCAAAGTGCCAAAGCCCCAATGAGATATGATAGATAATGCCATAGAACATATATCAAGCTCACCTATCAGCTGGATGAGCCGACTCAAGTGGGCCAGCTGCAGTGTCAGCAACATCCTGAAGCGCTTTGAGCCTACCGAATCGGGCAGAGTCTTATATAGCAGCAGTGGCCACCTCTCCGCAAATTGGCTGGCAAATTGAATTTAATGGCACATGAAGATAAACTAACTATTTGGTTACCTTAGGCCATGTTTGCCTGGGCATTAGCCTAATGAAAGGTACACAGCGCTGCTCATACCAATGTTGTTTGATTAGCCCTTCAAGTCCGCAAACAATGCAAATAACTGAGCAAGGCTTGCAGCCCATGCTCAAGCCGAGTCATTGTTGATGGCAGGTAAGTAGACAGGTAATCACAAATACTCATGTATTTACTTGCATATTGATACTGTATGATGGCACACAGGCCCTGCAATCCAGCTGACATTGGAGTATTATAGCCACAGACTGCGTGCGAAGTCATGTTACAGCGTAAATCAATTATTTTCCTTGGCTTGCAGGACTTTGCGACTTGCCTTAACATCCGGGAGCAACCGAAGCAAGCATTAGCTTAATGTCAACTTGCATATGTCAGGGATAGCGGCAATTGCAGTTCATGGGGCAACACAGATCTGCTGGCGAAGCATTGCAGCTGCATTGCCAATCAACTGACCGAACAAATAGCCATAATCCAGCCACAGCAGTAGGAACAACATCAAGAACAGGAACAACGACTAAGCCAACCTCCCACACAGTGCGAAAGCAGTTAACGCATTGACTTTCATTAAGAATGTGAATAAACAAGGCTTGCAATCAGGGGGAGGTGAGAGCAGAAATTGAGCCCGGTCCAAGGGGTAATTGAAACAATTCAATTGCCCCGCAGAACGTGTGTGCAGCTTGATGCCTGCGAGAGTATTTAACCACAGTCAGCTCGTATGGCAAAGACAGACAGATTAAAGGATTTACACGGAATAAAAAGAGTCAGCTCCGAGAGGGAGGGAGAGAGGCAGGGTGCAAAGGAGGGAGCGAGAGTAAGAGCTGAACTTAACCGACGTAGTTAGTCGGTTGAGCAGAACTGCCCATTTGGCTGCAACTGCCATTGCTGTTGGTACACAGACCCCTCACACACTCAAACACACACTGGCAGGCGCACAAACACATATGTACATAGATATATTAGCCAGTTTCCACATCCACATCCATTTCCATTTGCATTGCCGTTGCCATGGCAGCCTTCTACATTCTACGGCAATTAAGCAGTCAAGTGCGTCGGACTAGGGCCGAATTAGTTAAAGCCAGCCAAGAGCTGGCGTGCGGCTGGCCAAAAATATGTTGACCTACCTGCAGTCAGCGCCAGCAAATAACTTTTACAAATTAGGTATTTATGCCGAGAGTCAGGTGGCTTTTTCTGCCTGAAAATCATACATAAATACCTTCTCGCACGAGAGCAGCTCGGTTGCTTCGCCTTTTGGAATTTACACACCTCTCGCACGCAAATATCGAGCAGCATTCGCTTCCCACGCTGCCCCTTGCCAAAGCGGCGCAGCCACAGGCCAACCGACAAACCGGCCACAAAATGGACTCTGCCTCCGATCGTGGGCGCCAGCTGCAGCATATGGCCGGGAACTTCGTCTGGGCAGTCCAACAAGCAGCATTGTAGCAGCCTGTCTATTAGGAGGCCTCTGTGTGGCCTCTGGCCGAGTCTGCGGGTGGGTCGAGCCGAGCTCGCATTCCTCTTGTCTCTCTGCCTGGGAACATTTGTTATGTTTTCATTCAGGCTGCAGCTCTGCAATTAGCTTCGCACAAAATGCAGTTGAAAGTTAATGAAAAGTGTTGGCCGGGCTGGGAAGCTGTTAAAAAGAGAGAGAGAGAGAGAGAGTTGAAACGAAGTTGTTCGCCTAGAATAAATAGCATACTCTTTAGGGAGAATACAAAAAAAAAAAACAAAGATAGTCCAGTATTACCAGCATAATCCAGTCGATTTACATAAAAAACCCGTCAATGTGCCGTACGCACTTTATGTTAATAACTAAATTTATGCGGGTAATGAGATTGTCAGATTGTCAGCCTGCTGCCGGCCATGTTGACTTTCGTTTCAGAAAAAATAACACGAGCATAGACATGACAGACGCTAACAAATACATACACACACACAAATATACATACATAGTATGCACATTTAATTAATGCGCTTTAGCAACACTTGATTGCACAAGCACTCTAAACAATTGCAATCCATCACATTCCGCACGAGGCTCATACAATGTGACAGTTGTCGACTGATTTCTGAATGGCAATCGTAATGCAGAAGTGTGCACAGACACACTGACAAGCTGATACACTTGCACAATGAGCTATGCATAGAAATGCGGCAGTATTTACATGTTAATTAGCCGACACAGCGAGCAGCCAGCGACAGTTTGTCCTTGGGAGGACAACATGTAATTTCTATGCCAATAAAACAAAATATAATACAAAATTGCAAGGCCGCAGCACTCTGCAGTGGTAGTCATATTTCCTGCACAATTATGCAGATTGGCTGTGAGGACGCACATTTGTAGCAATCGTAGCTGTGGGCCTGCGGGGCGTATACGTAATGCGGGCGAGCAAATGTTTGCCAGTTGAAGCCGAACGTCATGTTTGCCTGCCGCCTGCTGTCAGCCGCCTGCAGCTGCGAATGTTTATTGCTTCGCCATTTTTGAGAATTCCAAATTGCATTTTTGCCATGATTTGCAAATAGACTTCAGTATTACGGGTATTTGTATTTGTATTTGTATTTCTGTTTGTATTTGAGCTTGCGCTTGCAGTTTTTTCGTTAGTTTCAGAGGTACTCGTATTTGTGGGCAGGGCGCAAACACTCGACCGTGTAAATGTATACACAGAAATAAAACTAAAATAGAAATACATTTCATTTCCGTAAGTTCTGCGAGCGGAATATGCCACACACCCGCACACTCTGACATGTAAGCTGCACAGTGGTGCTAAAGCGAAACAATCTACTAACAAAAAGTAGGAAAATATTGATTTGTTAAGTAATTTTGTTTAATGGTTGCTCATCGCTAGTAGCAGGATCGTCTAGCTATCCTCACGGCTTACATAACTTTGTTGGTCGGCTTAACGCCTTCAACCAATGTGCCTCGACTTGAAACACACACAGCAAACAGAGCTGCAACTAGAAGTGGCAGCGAGCCAAAGAACTACAAAGTGGAAATAAACTTGGCGATAAACTAGCGAAATCGATTTGAAATATATTTAACGAAATTGCAGCTTAAAGCGTCAAAACAGCTTGCCGCTGTCATTCTGCGGCATGCTGAGCCACAGCAAGATCCCAAGCAGAGCCTGCCAGAAAGGGCGCTGGCAATCTCCGATGAGATGAAATTTAACATCGTTTCGTTACAATGATGATTATGACGCTGCTCCAGTCGGACATTCAAGTTGCATTTCACTGATAATCGCCTCTCGCTCAAGTGTGCGATCCGACAGCAGCAGCAGCAACAGCAAAGCAACAGCAACAGCAGCAACAACGGCGAGCAGCAACAAGGAGCAGCAGGAGCACTAGTTAAAACGGTAACAATGCTTCGGTCAAGTGTTGTGCGCCGGAAACGAAGTGTAATGAAAGCGTGTAAAGTGCAAATCGAAAATGCAATACAAAATGCTCGTACTTGCAGGCAGGCATTTGTAATGCGGCACCTTTCCCTCTGACCTCTCGCCCGCTTCTCTCTAAATTACCAAAGTCGACACGGCGATAAGGTGAGTGAGGCCAGACCAGGCCAGGCGTGGCGAGTCGGAGCACATCCTGAACCTAACGGCACTGCAGCAAATTGCCGCCAAGTTGGCCGAGGGGGCCAAGGCGAAGGAAGTGTTGTGCAACGCGAGATTTTGCGCACTTCCCTTTGGCCCTCGAAGTGCCTTGCTGTTTGCTAAATTATTTCTTTAATTAAATGCTTTTAATTTTAATGTTGTCGAGCTGGCATTAAACGCCTGACTTATCAGCGACACGTGCAAAAAAAAAACTCTGCAATAAAATGGAAAAAAAAAGCTGAAGCAAAACAGACAAACAATTTCCGATGCTGTGCTAAATATTTAAAAATTGTTTGGGTAAAAAACGCGCTAATATGCACAGCACGTTCGCATTGCTAGACAGCGCTTGGCCATGTTTATGATGCTCGCATGATAAATAGATACATATATCCGCAATATACACATATATATATGCACATGTATGTACACAGCATTATCTGTCTAAACCGCACTTTTATATATTATTAACAATTACATTGCGTTCGCAAAACCACGAACGAATTAAATATTGTTAATTGTTTTTCCAAATCGCGTTTTCCTCTTGTCCCGACGAGCCTCGTAAATATTCGATAGGTTTTTCTTCTTCTATTTGTAAATTAAATTTTTTTCTGCTATTTTGATGGCATTATGTAAATCACGTTGCGCTGCCGTGGCCCCAAAACTTAGGTATCTGCATTCATGTGAGTTTTATATTAGTTTTGGCAATGGGCTTAAAATTTAAACTGCGATTTAAGAGCTGCTGCAGCAGCAAAGTTTTCAATTACTCTCCACTATTTGCAGGCATTTGTGTGCATTTATTTGTCCCTCGATTTGAACAGTTTTTAATTTGTTTTTTCCCTCTGCTCGCTCTGCTCGCTTTCAGCTGCGAGCAAAGCACAAATCCTTTTGTTCCGCCGGTGCTCGCTGTGCAACAATTAAATGCAGCCAATTGCACCGCATGCCGCCTCCGCCCATTCTCCATTCCCGTCCTGCCTGTGTCGGGGACACCCGCACTCGGCGCGAGATCAAACGGACCTGTGCGTGCATGATGGGCTGGCAGAGTTCTTTCATTGGATCAGAGAATGGTGACACACACAAGCCCGCCTGCCTTTCATTTATTCATATAGGATTGGCTTTGGCAATCAATGGACTACGTATAGTACGACTATGGATGAGGACGAGGACGAGTGCGTCCAGTGCAGCTCGGTCCGCTTTCCATCGTTTCCATCGCTGTCACAGATTTTCCGCAGCAAATCAATGCACATGCGGTCGCTGTGGCCCCAAATGGGTGTGCGTGGGGCAGTCTCTCTCTGCATATGTGAGTGTGAATGCGTATGCGTGTGTGTGTGTGTGTGTGTGTGTGTGTGTGTGTGTGAGATTGTGTCAAACGTGATTGAAACGAACAAAATCAATGCGAATTATTTGGTTTTCCAATTCGTTACACTTCACTACCGCGCTCAGTTAATTAACGCCAATGGCCCCCCCAAGAGCTCCATGCTAACAAGAGTCCTAACAATTTTTTGGGAGACTGAGGCAGCTGGCGTGCTGCCTAATGCCACACTATCCTGCTGATCTTTTAATTGTTTTATTTCATATCAATTTCATATATTTTTCCGATTGTTCATCAAATTGCCACAGGCGAATTTTATATCGGGCCACCGCATAAGCCACACTGCTCATTTGTAGCCAACATAACCGCCAATTTGGCAGTGTGGCTACTGCCCCAAACACGCCCGCAAACCGGCCCACACACACACACTCACACTCAGACACTCTTGTGTATGCTATGAACCCATCATTATCATCGAGCCCAAAAACCCCACGCTAAAAGTTTGAATTGAATTTGTTAGGCGCACGGCCTCGCATGCAGCTGTGGGTATGCGTGTTTCAATGTGTGTGTGTTTGCCTGCATATTTATTTGAAGCAGGACATTTTAAGGTGCTTGCAAAACACGAGGCATGAAAATAAACCAAGCTTATCGCACTTTAATTCCTCTGTATGAGCCAAAGCAGCCGCCTGCCCCTGCCCGCACACTGGGATCGCCCTCTCAATCGCACTCGCAGCATTGCCGGCGACGTAAATAAAAATTTATGACCACAAAAGTATGCTACAAAACATGCGCATAAAATGATTATGACGATTATGTTGCCCCTGCTGCTGTTGTTGTTGCTGCTGCTGCTGCTGCTCATATTACGCCAAGCCCAAAATACCGAACAGCAAAGATGAAACATCAACACATGTGCAGTGCTAAACGGTTACAGGCACACAAGCACACACACACCACACACACACACACATATTTATTGACACAAATTGCTTTCAGCAGAGAACTCTCGTTCGCCATTCGCCGTCTGTTCGGGCTGCTCGAGCGGCCCTGCTTCATGCCCCTTTTATTCTTTTATTAAAGCAATAATAAAATATTCATAAAGATTTCGTTTACGCAACGATGACACCATTTTACCGCCTATTTTACAATAATGCCTATAAATATGTAGAGCTCCCTCCCCCCCTTCCGAAACACACACTCGCATTGAGTCACACATGTATGTGTCACTTACATACACTACTGCAGTCTGGCTTACAGTTTATTAGCGCGTAGTATGCATGAGTTATGCCTGCCGGAGATTTTAAAATGCTCGGGCGAGTGCGGAACTACGATATGTTCATTTAAATGGCGGCACGACAAGCTGTGGCCGCGCAATCATGTCAAGAATTCAATATCAAAATGCGCGCACAGCTGTCGCTGATGACATCGAGCAGAGCACAACAATCAGCCACCCTCCGGCCTCCTCGTTCCCCTCCCCAGCAACGCTGCTCGATTGCCCTGTCTCACATTGTAGGGCCATTGATGAACTGGCTTGTAGTTAGGAGCGAAGATGAGAAGACGAAGGACCGCCGCGCGTTTTGATTACAAATACGTAACATGCTGACACACACGCCCACAATACAATGTCGCACTGTGGGCGCCAACTGGAATTAATCGATCAATATTGATACAAACAATATCATAGCTTTCCCATAAGCTTTTCAAAAGCTTCCTTATAAGTAAAAATAATTGAATATTTAAAAAATAATATCATATCACTTAAATTGAATAATGGTAACTATGTTAAAATAATTGCCAAAAGTCAATAAAAAAAAAAAACCGGTATGTCATTACCAAGCAACCTGTACTATTTGTATACATTTTGTTTTATTTATGGAATCTTCTATATTTAATAGGACTAATAATAGGCTAATAAATTTTATAAATAATTAAATGTTATCTGGCAACTATTTTAAATTGCTCTATGACTACAATGAGCTAATCTATCGCTAGGTTGGAAGGACATAAAGTCGAAGAATGGCCCCGTCACCTTGTAGATTTTGCAAAAGTTGGAAAGAAAGCTTGCTAAAGTTGCAAAGAAAGCTTGCTAAAGTGGCTTGTGCTGGTGGATTACTTAAATCTCTCTACATGTTTATCTTTCAAACTCAAACCCTATAGATACATACAGAGGTCCAAATAAGTTTTAGTATGCAGAGATCAGGAGCTTGTGGTGAAGACTAAGGGAAAACAGGGCGTTGATAAGCAAATGCAGTATTAATTTAAATTTTTGCTTCAATGCAAATAGCTTTGATCACACTGTGCACAAATTGAAGCATCATCAACAACTTATGCGTGTGCATGTGTGGCATGCATTTAATGGTGTTTCGAAATTGAATTAGAGCCATATTCAAGTTGAGAATTCTTGCAGCAACTTAGCTCATTTGGCTCGATAGCTGTCAATCTTGAGGAACTTCTGCACAAAACGGAAATACAAGCACACACATACACATAAACATACACATATGCAGCACGGTATGCAGCGCAGCAGATCGAACACTGCTGCAACGATAGCGCACAGGATCGATTCAGTCGAGCAGCTCGACTTAGAAGGCCGTTAAGAAAGTCTATTAGTTTAATTAGCTGCCAGCTGCGGGCAGGTTGGCGATGTGTGCGACGCCTGCAGCGATTGCCAGCGATTTGCAGCTGCAACAAATTGCCGCTCTCAACGTGCCCGATGTGCCTGCTGCTGCTGCTGCTGCATCTGATTACTTAATGCCTTTGCACATTTGGCCGCAACGGAGTGGCGGCAGGAGGGCGGGCAGGCGGGGCGAGGGAGGAAAGTCAAAGTTGACATGCTGTCATTACTTCCGACTGATTTATATCTGTGGCAGGCGCACTCGATGCACTCGATTATTCCGGATCTGGATATCTGCTTGCTTTTAATTAGTGCTCGTCGAGGAAGCCCGTGGCAGGGCAGCTGCCAGCTTGCTATTGGCCAATTCAGCGCAGACCCACAGCCGCAGCCGCAGCCACAGCCGCACGCGCACCCGTGCCGGAACCATAGCCGGAAGCCGAGCATGTGAGCATATAGAAATAGAGCACGGATTGTGTGTCATTAACTCGATGCACAGTGCCAGCAGATTGCTCGATTGTTGTTGGCAGCACGCCCCCAATACCAACTATGTGTGCGGTTACAATTGTCAGCCAGAGAGCCAGAGAGGCTGAGATTGAGGGCCAACTATTGCCGCTCGTTGGCGAAAAGGTCGAGGCCGCTCTAATCAGTTGTTGCGGTTTATCTGCCAGAGCTGCTGCTGCTAGCCCTAATGGCGCTTGAATAATTAAAAAAAAAAAAGCAGGGAAACACACGCTCAGCCGTCTTGATAGGCATGCACACATTTAGGAATGTATTTCTACATATATGGTAAATAACAGTTAACCACAAAATATATTATATTATTTATGTTCGTATCCATGTATATCGTTATATGCACACTCCTAGCCAAACCCTCTCACTCGAATGTAGTTGTGTATGTATATACATATGTATGTAGAATACATAAACACCGCTTATACATATTGCACGCAAAACAATTTCCTAGTTAACGCTATCGTTGATCGGTAATATAATGTAGGAATAATCAGTGCAACTAGTACTGCTGCTGCTGCTTCCCCTACGGATCCGCCTGCTGCTCAGAACTGCTGGGCTCTGCAGCCTCCTTGGAGTCGTCGTCTAAATTCGTTTCCTTCTTCCCGCTGTTGATCAGCTGCTGCAGCTCCTCGTCCCAGCCGAGTGCCTCGGCCAATGCCAGGACACCGGCATCGCAGTCGCCGAGGAACGCCACGTCGCGCACATTTCGCGGCTTGCCGTAGAGCAGCGTCTTTTCGTTGTGGTCCATCCAGGACGCGAGGCTGGCCCGGCCCACCGCATCGCGGTTGATGAGCAGCCGAACGCAGCGCGGACCTGGACGCTGGATGAGCGATGCGAATGGTTGCACCTCCAGCGAAGTACCCATGATGATGAGCAGGTCGCAATTCTTGAAGTCCTCCTCGGGGCTGCTGTAGAAGGACACAGGCAGGCTCTCCCCGAAGAACACTATGTCCGGCTTGACGAGGCCGTCGCACTCCTCGCAAGTGGGCAATTGGTCCGTGAATATCTGCTCCTTCATCCAGGCCATGTCGTACTCCTTCCTGCACTGCAGGCAATGGTTGGTATAGAAGCTGCCATGCGCCTCGATGATCTTATCGTCGGGCAGACCAGCCAAGCGGTCCAGCGTGTCGATGTTCTGCGTATAGTGACGCTGCAGCAGTCCCTTCTCGTGCAGCAGGCGCACAAAGTAATGCGCCGGAGTCGGCACAAAGGAGCCGGGATACAGCTCCTTGGCCAGGGCGAAGAATGGCGCCGGGTTCTTTTGGAAGTAGTCCACATCGAAGATGGCGGTCGGGTGAGGCAACTTGTACTTCTTCAGGTTGTTGTACAGCCCAGAGCCAGGCGATCGGAAGTCCGGAATACCCGCAGCTGCGATGGCGATGGCATGGCAAAGAAAAAAAGAAGATAATGTCAGCAGATGCGCTCTGCACACCATCGAGACCATTGACGCCCCACTCACATGTAGATATGCCGGCACCCACCATGGTCACAATGTTCTTGAAGCCATATTCACGCCAGTGTGCCAGCAGACCCTCGAAGGTCAACTCAGCTATTACCTGTGCGGTAAGGGGTAAGGGGGGGCTTCAGTACGTGTGGGGGGCAGAGCACCGCAATGGCTGGAGGAGTCTCACCTTATCCACGGCTGCTAATTCGTTGTCCGTTGGCGAGGCCTTGTCCAGGTTGAGAGTCTGAGAGAAGAACCGTTGAATCACATCCATTGTGCCATTATCTGAAACGAGTGTCTGACAGCAAATTCAGGAATCACTTGGATTTCAGGTGCAAACCGTCCACGCCGCTGCCGTTGCCGCTGCCACTGCCACTGCCACTGTCCGAGTCGGTGTCTTCGGCCGTTGACGTCGAGTGTGGGGACGCGGCCACCTTGTCGGCGTCTTCTTGCTTGGCACTCATCACTGCACTCTGCGGTACTGCTTCAAAGTGTTGTCCTAGTGGAAGCGAAACGAATCTTTTGCGTCGTATTTTTGTTTACCAATCAATTTTTTGTATTTGTAATGGAAAGCACTGGACATGTGTTTAGCGATGCCACAGGGCGGATATGCGTTGCGTGGCACAAGCTGATTGCTACGCAACCGCCAGGGCTCCGCGCACTCTTTGTCACTTTGTCACTGTTATCGAGGCCGATAACACTGCTGATGTGCTGCTGGCGCCAAATTCAAACAGATTTGTGAAGGAAATTTATAGAAAACTGTGAAACTGTGAAAAATATGAAATTTATTTTGAAAAATTTTGTATGTGTTTGTTGAAGCTTTACTGCTCACACTCTAGCAACAGTGATGAGACTATTTCTTCAACTTGACATAATAATATTAGTTGTTGTTGAATCAACAAAGTGGCAGGGCGGGAAAATGTTGTAGAGTTCGAAATGGAATTTCAATTGAAATCTAGCTATAAGCATAATTTTCCATAAAAGAGAAACGACTTGGTGTCAATTACGGAGTATCATTTAGTTTATTTTTATTATATTGTAGAATTTCCATTTCGTTTGCTTATTATTTACTTCTTTTAAATTAGCATTTGTTTTTCTCTTTTCTCAAATTCTTCACATATTTGGGTTTATGTTTAAAATTAACATATACATTTAACATTTAAATGAGTTCGAAGAAGTACAATATAATTTATTTCGTGTCTGACTGTTTGCTCAGCTTCAGTTACTTACAATACGTAGTATGTCGTTAGTCGTGTGTGACCAATGCACGTGAAGTGAGTGTGAAGGTTTGCTTGAGTATGTGTGATTATGGATTGATACATTCATACATCTATGTAGATACAGATAGTACATATAGCTAGCACATTTATATTGGGTATGAACAATGAATACTTCTAATGAACTGTGTGTGTGTGTGTGTGTGTGTGAAATCAGAGTCTTATGAGACAAAAAAGCAAACCGAAGGGAAATATATATATGTATGTCTGTTCTCTCGATCTTATCGGAATGTATAGTTGTATCCGTTGTATATGTAGCATGTATGTATGTTGGTTCGTTTGTGTGGACAGGTAAATATGTTGCAGAGCTAAGTATATCCTGTTGCTGCGTCGCTTTGCTGTAAATATATATGTATGTATGTAAGTTCGTGACTTGCTGTATATGGGGACGCAAAATAGACGTGTGTATGTGTGTATATGTGTACATACTATATAAAAGATTTAGCCCTATCCGCGCATACTTTGTAGTTCATGTGTATTGAGCCCAAAACTGCAACAGTTTCGGCCTCCGGATGAATTCTCGATAAAAAAGTGTGGCTATAGTTTTGTTCCTTTAAAATGTCTGGATTTACGTTCTGGCTCTAGTTAGTTAGTTTCTCCTTTAGTTTTAGTTTTTACAAGTTTCGTTTGCAAAAAATATAGAATGTATATAAGTTTCTCTTCTGTTCACTTTATGTTCTCTTTGTTTCTGCTTGTAGGTACACGATTCTCACGTAAAAAGTTTCTCTCAATATTTTGTAAGCTAAACCTTTTTACTGCTCTCCTGTTCTCGGTTTAAAATCTGCAAATTGCCTGCCTGTGTATGTATGTATAGTTGTGTATGGCCATATATATAATATATATATATATATCATATATATTATTTGCCCGTAGCTCTGCAGCGATTATGTAGTGTCTATACTTAAGCATGTCACATCAATTTCTAGTATATCTTTATTGGATGCCACAACAAGTTCTTGCTTCTGCCGGTACTGCCTGAAAGTATCTCGAGTTCCTCGTTTATTCGGTTACATGTGTATCTCTTGCGCGTATGCATGTGGCTTATAGTAGCATGTCGAGTATGTATCGTATATTACTGTATATTACGTTATGCTATATGCTTGCGTGTCTGCGCCTTAGTTAGCTTATTTAAGTATCTCCTCACCCATTTATGCAGGCTGAACATGCACTTACACGACATTTATATCTCTGGTTAATCTCTTGCTTTATTTTTAGTATGTATGCTATTCTGTTACTCGTTATGAAAACTTAGTTATGCTAAATTCAACTTTATAAGTATGTTTTGTAACTTGCTTCCTGTGTCTCTGTATCTGTGTGTGTGTGTGTGTGTGTGTGTGCACTGCCTAAGTTAAGTTTGGATGTGTCTGAAGTTTCACCTGCTCCGCTGGCCTCTGGGTCAGACCCCAGCCCGGGCCCATCTCAGTGGGGGCTGTCACATTGTGTGCTTTATTTGTACCTTGCAATGTGGTGTTCATTTTCTCCATCTTTCGATTTCGACAAATACAATCTTAACTGAATAACTGAATTAACCGTGTGCGCTGCCCTGCACAGCCTGACAACCAGTTGAACTAGTTTCTCGGTTAGCCTATCAAAGTTTACCAAAGCGGAACTCAGAGTCGGAATCCAAATTGTTTCGTTAACATAACGCATAATAATATTGAATACATACATATGTGTATGTATGTACATTTATATATATATATATATATATAGTTCACAGTTCGCGGGACTTTAACATAACAAACAATGTAGGTTCTACTTGGGTACATAATATTAATGATGTGTGAAAACAGAACATCGTGTGTTGAGCCGTTAACATAACAAAATGCTGCATTCGCTGCTTGAATATAGTATTACGATCCGTACGGATGCGGGATGAAGACACAACAACAATTATGCTTACGTAACTAGTCATAGTTTACGAACTACTCGAAATATTCATAATGCATATGGTATGTAGATACGATTACTATGTGAGTAAGTGTATGTGTATGTGTATGCGTATGTGTATGCGTATGTATGTATGGTATGTACTATGTAGTATATATATGAGGCATAAACGAACTGAGATGCACTCGAATCAAGGACGCATGATTCAGATAGAGATAGTCGTAGTTCGCGTTGTATTGTGCTTAGAAGTAGTCAAGCGCTTGAGGAGTGCCTATAAGTATGCGCTCGAGAAGCCCAGTGATAACAAAGTCTAAGATTAATAATGCAATTAGAAGTATTTGATACGAGTACGCCTAAGGTTTAAAAACGTTTAAGTAGCACATTTTTGTTGATTCGTAAACTTAATCAAATCATCCTCAGATCATTGTAAATGTTATTTGTAATATACGTAAGTTGTTATATATACACACATTCAGTATATATAATATATATATATTTATTTATATATATATATATATAAATGATTTTTGACGCACGCTCAGTACAGTGTATCCTCAATTCGCAAATAAAACATTGAAATTGTTCAGTTATTATTTTGCTGGGCGTTTTCGGCGCCAAATCACGGCCCAGGCGAAAAGTCTTTTGAAGGTTAGGTTCAATCTTTAGCCAATTTTGAAGACATTTTGTGGTTTTCCTATGCAACTTAGTCGAGTGCTATTCAAATACCTAAGTACCTCCGAGTCCACATAGACCATTCTCGCACTGAACGCGCGCTCTCTCTTACTATTTCTCTCTCTCTCTCTCTCGTTTCTTCGAATAGTTTTAGTTGTAATTTCGGTTACAAAAAATGCATTTGCCAATTACCATAAAATTTAAATCGTAAAAAAGTTACAACAACTCTCGGGTAGAAAAACTTATTTAAAAACTATTATTGAAATTATGTTACGTGTCACTTAAGTTAAACTGCGCCGCCCGCTGCAACCGCAGTGGTGCGCCCTCTCTAGGAGCCTTTTTGTAAAATGATGTGGCTTTTCATACATTTCCATTGTTTTCCCCTTTTACCTTGCTCTCATTTCATTTGGTTTTGAAGTCTCAGTCAGTTTATAAGGTGTATGTGCGCCTGAGAGGCACTGCGATGCGATGTACATACGTGAACCCATGTACGCCCGCATGCGAGCACATGTGATTGTATAAACAGCTTATTGCTTCTTCAGTAGAATAAGTACGCGTTGTTTGGTGATTCGAAGAGTTTAACTAAGCTATGAATGAGCTGATTCCTATGTGTGTATGTATGTATGCATGTATGTATGTATGTATGCATATGGTGCTTATGCTGGTGCCGATGATCTCTGTAGATCTGTAGAGTCTTATGGGCGATTGTTAGTTCTGTTGGCAGTATTGAGCAGTTCTGGCTTTGGTCTCTCTCCCCCTCCCAACCGGACCGCTCCAGCGGACAACCCACCTACTCTGCCTGTCACGCACCCTGCGTATGGTACATACATATCTCTCATGATGCGCAAGTCTTTTACTTGATACTCTAAACTAATCGATCGAATGTATGGGCGTGCATTGTGTAAAAATTTCACTTAATCTTAAAGGATTTTCCAATATTCAATTCAATTTCTCAACTTTGCGCGTTTTTCTGCTGGACCTAGTTGATATGACAGAGTGTCTACTGTAGTTGTGTACGTGTGTGTGTGTGTGTGTGTGTGTGTGTTGGGGTATGTGTGAGGTATGCTTTTTGTGGCGAGTGTGTGGGTGGGTGGAGCGCTTGTCTCACTATAATATCTTTATATACGAGTAAAAAAACGAACAAGTCAAATAAATCAGCCTTATTTTGAATGCAATTTTTTAAAACTAATTCCGCTTTCCAATTAGAAAATCCACCCACACATGCATGCATACAAACATATGTCCAGGTCGCAGAATCGAACAATTAGACAACTCTATGTATACTATATAAATATGTTTACCTAAAGATAACACCAATTCATTCCAATTCAATTCAATTCAAGTCGCTTTCGCTGTTTCGAAAACGGACAGATCGCCCCTCGCGGAGACCTACATTCATGTGCATATGTACTGTATTGTATATAATATGTGGTTATGTAATCGTCTTTCCTTATAGCCTTCGTTCACGTTATACAAGTATCTGTAGTACTAAGTTATCGTTTAGTGGATGCAACATACCGCGCTGTACCAGCACCTGCTGGGCCGGAACAGATCCGACCCACAGCTGCCAGATGAGATTATAATTGTAAAAAGACGTACACTCCTCCTTGTACACTCCTCGACTCGGCGAATCTTCTTCTCGACTTGACTGCTCTTAAGGTTAATTCTAACGTTTACGGTTAACACATCAATAAGTACAGTAAATATCAGAAGAAGTATCATAAGTATCAATCTAGATATTCTTTGCTTACATTTAGTACATACACATACACATTGGCAAATATAACCGATTACATTAACATCGATATTCATAATTCCATCGTTCGTCTGGATTAACATTAGATTGCGATTTCTAGCTTAAACGATCTGAAACTGAAAACGGAAAACGCAAAACCTAAAGGGGAGCAAACCCAGAGACGAGTATCTATTTGAGTTGTAGAAGATCTCAAACGTGCCGGAACGCATTCTACATTCGAAACTAACAGTCAATAGAATTACTTAGTGTCGTTATCTTTTAGCGAACATGGATTTCATTTACATGGTCAACTACTGAGACCGTGGGGAAACCATGTGATTTGCAGAAATGCCTTCGAAAGTTTGCATTGGCTTGTGAAGTTGTGGGGTTTGCACACAGACCACTCGGAAACCGTTGTGGGTACGAAAATATATAGAATATATAGAGAATGGCAAGGGAACAGAAAAGGTAGTAGTTGAAAGGAGTTGAAACTGAAAGCGAATTTAGAATGAAAATGTGAAAAGGTGACAAATAAAATAAAAACAAAGTCGATTGTTGTTTGGTTTTTTAATTATAAATAACAATTGTATATTTTTAATAAAACGGGTGTTCTTTCTTATTTTTGTTTTTGCTTTTGTTTTTTCTTCCTTTTGTTGTTGTGATTTGTGGTCATTGCATTTGCAGTTTGATGCTGTTTCTCGGCCTTACATAGCATATCATTAAGTCGGCAATGATATCGATGTCGAGCCCTCGATATTACATGACATCTACATATGTATGTATCTGTATGTATGGTAGATTACGTTACTCGTACTCTTCGCACATTCATATAACTCATGCTGCTTAATATTGGTTGTTGTTGTTGTTGATGTTGTTGCATGTCATCGCTCGCTGAACAACAATTGTGCCATTTCTTTTTTTTTTTGATGCTTATTCAGCGCTCTGGACAACATTTTGAGGATCCTTTGATAGAATTTGTAGTTGCATTTCTTGCGTTCTCTTCATAATAATACATAATCATAAACATAAAATAGTAGTATGATATACGATATACGTGTATGTATGTATGTTTGTATGCATTAGAAGTAATTATACAGTAATGGATAAATTTTAAAAATATCACTTAGACGTAAATAATTTCCAGAACGCAACGAAAAAGTTCGAGGGTGTGTTGGGGTTGTAAATGTGTGTGTGTGTTTGGTTCGGTGTAAAAGAATTAGCAAGAGAACCAATAATAATTATGGATTTAAAGTGAAATTTAGAAAAGCCTAAAAGTATTAAATGTATGCTCCATCTCGATTTTGCCTTCTATTCATGTATTTATGCATGTATGTATGTAAATATGTATGTATAATTGTGTGTAACAAACATTGTGGTTGTTGTTGTTGTTGTGTTTGTTGAAACTTAAGCTTAATAAAAACGAAATACAATTGTAAAAATGTTGTTTGCTTAAAGAAATTGTTAAGCTTTGTCGCATTCCAAAATAAACAATGGCCACCATTATGAATTTTATTCAAATCACGGCAAACAATTTCAAAGAAATCTGCGCGCCTACGTGTTTTTCATTATCAGTTTCTGTTTGCATCATATTTTCTCGAGAGAATGCACCCATGTGCACCTCCTTCGTATCATCGAAAAATGTTTTAGTTTTCAGTTTTCTTCAAGTTTTTTTTTTTAAGCTGCTTCTGCGCTGCTTCTTCTCTGCTCTCGTAAGCTCAATTTATCGTCTCAATTATGTAGTTCTCCCATTGTATTTATTTTCTTTTCTCGACATCGCCTGAGCTGTGGCGCTTAATTCGAAAAATATATGCATGTTCATATATCGTGTATTTGTTTTCTTTTCTTTTCTTTTTTTTTGTTTTATAGTTTATACATATTCTAGATTGTAGTTTGTACTTCCAATTTGGTTAAGAATTCCTTGTGTATTTTCTTTTCTCGATTCCCACTCTATCTGCTTGCAGTGTGCTTTTCTTTCCCTTCATTTCCTTTCCTTACCATTTCTTCTCTTCGCCCTGTCGTTCTATCTAACTCTTTGCATTTCACAAACCTCGTTGGGTATTTTGTGACGTCATTGTTGATACCGTAATTTGAACAATTCACAATAGTCGCACAACGCGACCAGTTTTAAGACCTTAATATATGTGTTTAGTCGTAGGTTCATTACAAATTAATTAATAGACTTTTAGAATCGTTGCAAATAATCAGCTTAATAACGAAACGAAATCAAATTTGAACAATTGAAAAATTTTTAAAAATAATCATTTATTCTTCTTGGCTCCAAAAGCAATTTTGATAAAAGTGATGCTGCTTATCTGTCTGACTATCGATCGGTCCATCTTTGTATGTCTCCTGCTCCTTATCAATTTCTTCGTTATCTGTATCTGTAAATGTATCTGTATCTGTATCTTTATATTTATCTGTATCTTTACTTTTTCTGTCTGTCTGCATTTATGCGTATTGCATTTCGTTTTTTTTCTTTTCTTTAAAAATTTCACTACGTTTAGATTAAAGTTGCTTTATATGGTATATGTTACATTAGCGCGGGTAGCTCTTCTGTTTGGGGCTGGGTACGGGGATAATTGTTCTATAGATGGTACATATAGTCTATGGTCTGTTCTGAGGGTGTTTGTGTGCCTGTGTGTGTGTGTGTCTCTGTGTGTGTGAGTGTGGCCTTAAGTTAACTATAATATTTAATCAGTGATTCTGCATTTGATTGATAGAATTTACAAAGCGCTCTGCTGCCCTGCCTCGCCCGCAACGCATTTCCATTTTCCATCGGCTATTCTTAAGTTTTCTGGTATGAGTACTCTTATATATTGCAGTTTGTATGCATTAAGTTGCTTAATACTTAGTTCTTAGCGATTCAACACACACATATAATCGGTTAAGCTGTTCTCAATCTGAAATATACACAATTAATTTCACTATTATACGTATAGCATGTACTTTGTCTGCGTAAAAGATTTCCGTTTGCCTTTTCGTAGAAGTCGATAGTGGATTATATAGTAATATGTTGATGTAACGCTTGAATATTTATATATGCATATTTTATCGGTTATTTGAATATTTTGATTTGATTTTACTTTGCAGTGGGTTTCTATGCTTTTCTTTTCGTTTTCTGAGTCGGCTTTTGTTTTCTTTTCTTTTGTTTTGTTTTTAGAGCAAGAAGAACAAAAATTACACTTAATACTAAGAAAAATTTACTAGAGTCTTAGAACTAAAAAAATCAGATGTATATTTGTTTAAGATTTGTTTGTTTCTTGTTTTTGTTTTTTTTTCGCGTTTTATCTTTAAATGTTTTGTATACATATTTATGCTTATCTGCTTGTGGTTTCTATGTATGTATATAAAAATTGCTGGCCAAACGATTTGCAGCTTAAAATGTTTGCCACGGCCACGGTTTTGTTTGTTTTGTTGTTTTTGTTGTTGCTTTTAACATAAGAATTAACAAAGTCAGGTTTAAAATAAATATGTAGTGTATGTATATTTATGAATAATAATAATAATTGTTATTGTTATTTGTTATCATTGTTTATTGCAAATGTTGCCCAGCGCAAATGTTAGCAACATTTGCACGGCAGTTGGCAACACCAGCACAACAACAAAGAGATACCGTTACGTTTAAGGTTTGCACATTTCCATGCAGAGTAAATAAGAAGAGACCATTTTCATTTATTATTAATTTTCATTAATCTTTTGTTTTTTGTTTTTCGCAGCGGCGGGCGCTTCCCAGCATGTCGGCAACAGGCAGCAGCTCCGACGCAGCTCCTACAACGGCAGACAGCAGCTGGCATGATACGCCTACTGTGGTTGCAGCTGTTGCTGTTGCTGCTGCTGACCCGCAGCGGCAGCTCGGCTCCAGGCCAGCAGCCCGTTGGCAGCAGCGACCTGCTCCAGTTGCTCGTAGGCGGCAGCGTTTGGGCCCGCTGCCGCTCCACCTAAAACTGCTGCTCTTGCTGCTCCACTGTCGTTGCTGTTGCTGCTGCTACTGCTGCTGGCGGTGGGAGTGGGGGTGGGCCTGCTGGCGACAGCAATGGGCGATACAATCACCGAGGTAGCTACACTCTTGATGCGCGCGAATCTATTAATATTGCTGGAGTTCGAGTTCGAGTTGTTGTTGCCGCTGTTGCTGCTGCTGCTGCTGCCACTGTTGTTGCTGTTGCCGTTGTTCTTCTGCGTTTGTATGTGGTGCACGCCGTAGCGCCGATTCGTTTTGATGGTCAGCGAGGCGGGCAGCTGTTTGCCAGCTGCCACCTCGGCGGCCAGTCGCACCACAGTTGTTGTCATTTTCGCTGCCGCTGCTGTTGCCGTTGCACATGCTGATGTTGCTGTTGCCGTCGCCGCTAATGCTCCTATCTTCAACAAGCCGCCTTGCTGCACGCTCGCCGACGCCAGGGCTGCCGCCTCCGCCGACGATTTCTGTCGCTTTCAGTCGCCGAAGCGAGTGCAAGCCTTCTTCCATTTGCACTGAGTGCACCACTGATCGCGCCGGTCCATGCCGTACACCTTGCGGCACTTCTTGTTCTCGCCGCGGGTGCGACGGTTCGGTGAGTTGGGCGTGTGCTTGGCCGCGCTCACTGTCTGTTGCACGGCCACATGCTGCAGTGTCATGTGCTGGCCGGAATTGGCAACAAGATTGTTGCTGGCAGTTGGCTGTTGCTGGCCGCGCAAGTGCTGCTGCTGCTGCTGCTGGTGTTGCTGCTGCTGGTGGTGGTGGTGGTGCTGCTGCTGCTGCGGCTGCGGCGGATGGTAATTGGGCGTGATGGTCACGCTAGACAGGTGGTGTTGTTGCTGGTGCTGCTGTTGATGTGCGCCACTGCCACCAGCAGCACCACCAGCCCCACCAGCACCGTTGCCAGTGTGGTGCGCGGTAACCGTGACATTCTGCTGCGACAACTGCTGCAGCATGTTGTTGGCACTGCTGTTGCTGTGTATGACCGGACTGCTGTTGCTGCTGCTGCTGCTGCAGTTGCTGCTGCCGTTGCTGCTGCTGGCGGCGCTGCCAATGCTGCTGTTGCTGAAGTTGTGATGATGGACGTATGTCGGCGATGGATATGGCGCTGTCGAGTGGGACGGACGCGACGACGATGGCCGCGTGTGCTTCAGTGTCGCCGAGCTGCTGCCGCTGCCGCTGCCACTGCTGCTGCTGCTGCTGATGTGATGCGCTTGGTGGGACGTCGATGGTGCGCTCACAGCGACCGCCGCGGTGGATGCCCAAGTGTAGTTGTGGTGCGCCAGCGGCGAGGTCGGTATGCAGCTGGTGTTGTTGTTGTGCAGCTGCTGCTGCTGGGTGCTTGTGATGTGGCCGCTGCCATGGCTGCCATGGCTGCTGTGATGCTGCTGTGCCTGCTGATGCGAAAGGTGGTGATAGTTGCTCATAGCGCGTCCTTGTCTGCGGGGGAACACAAGGGAAATGCGAATTAAATAACTAGAACCACTAGTAGTGGGCCTGCAATACTCACTGGAAGTTGCCAACGACCTGTCTTTGGTATTCTGGGTCCTCGTCTGGCGGACGTGCCATGTCCCGGTGGCTGAGCGTTGGTGCAGATGCAGGACTAGGCGTTTTGACCAACTCGTCATCGTCGTCGTCTTCGGTGTAGTAGAATTCCTCTTCGTGCTCATTTTCACTGCAGGAATCGTAGTCGCCGGAGCGTCTGGCCTTCTTGCTGCAATGGCCAAGACATGTCAAACGATTAGTGCATTGTTAACGCGCCCATCGCCAGAGCAATTTGTTGCTACTTGAGGAAAGCCCAAAAGTTTCTGGCAATGCCAAAAGCGCTAGAGATGCGCAAGGCAGTCACTGTCATGGCTGAGGCAGCGAGCAGGCAATTAAAATAAATACAAAAAAAAATGGCAGTCCACTCTCACACCAATATTAATTAAAAAAAACTGCTGCCTGCTAATCAAAACAACTAAAATTGTATGCAGCAATTGTTATTGGCAATTTAAAATCACATTCGCAGCAGTCGTGATCACAGTGTGACCATATCAGCATGATGCTGCCAGTTTCGCTGCGACAGCGTTGCCACCTCTCTGCAACTGGGCAAGATGGCAGCTCTGCGTGCATTCGCGTGTTTACGTAAACCACACAGCTGCAGGGTTGTAGCAACGTTTGCAAAAAATACGCACGTTCTGTGTCAAATCAATAGGAAATCAACAAAAATCGATCGATTTCTGCAGTTCCAGCGGAAGAAAACGCGCGACAAATCGACATAAATTGGCCAACAACGAAACGGCGTCAAACGCGTGCACTACTCTGGCTGTGCTCTCATCGATTTAGTTGTGGAAAATTTTTCGCTTTGTCGCCGACGGCTGAAAAAAAAAAAATTTGCGCGTCGCAAGTCTCGCGTGCGTCTGTGTGTTGTCTCGCTTTGTGTGTGCGTGTGCGTGTGCCTGTGCCTGTGCATGTGTGTGTGTGTCTGTGCACGTTTGCTTGTGTATGTTTGAGCGTGTGCCTGTGTCCGCGTGCATCCCACGGCCTACATTGTCAATTATAACGAAAAGCATTGTGATTTCTACCCCATTCCCGTTCCTACGCTCGCTCTAAAGCCCACAAGAGCCGCCACAGAATGTCTACCAGCAGCAGCAGCAGCAGCGGCGGCGGCCACGGCAGCCGCGTCGCCCTCGAGCAGAACAATAAATGCGCCAACAGCGTCGCCGCGGCGCTCTGCCCGCTCAGCAACTGCCAATTCTCGGGCGTCGAGATCAGCGCCATAGCCGACGAGCAGAAGCTCCAGTTCAGCAGCATATACAAGAGCAGTTGCACGTTAAGCTGCAGCTACGACTCGCAAGGCGTCCTGCTGCGCATTATGCTCGGTGAGGCCCCCGCCCCTTCCCTTCACTTCCCTTCCCCTCAATCGAGCCTCCTGCTCACGCTTGCTCTCGCAACTCTCCTATTTTGCAGACAACGATCTGGGGCATGTGCTGAAAGAGTACATGATATCCGCGGAGACGGACGCAGCGCAGCTGGGCAAGCGCTGCTATGCGATTTCCCTGGAGGCGGACAACCTGGTGCTGCGTTTCGGCAGCGACCAGGATCAACTGCTCTTCCGCAAGGTCGTCGAGAACGTCAAGCATCTGCGGCCGAAGTCGGTCTTCTCGCAGCGCACGGAGGAGTCGTCTGCGTCGCAGTACTTCCAGTTCTATGGCTACCTCAGCCAGCAGCAGAACATGATGCAGGACTATGTCAGAACGAGCACCTATCAGCGTGCCATTTTGGGCAACTCAATGGACTTTCAGGTAGGCCGTCCTGCAATCTATTAGCTTGCTACGGCTATAACCCATCAATTTATCATCACTTTCAGGATAAAGTCGTACTGGATGTGGGTGCGGGATCGGGCATATTGTCCTTCTTTGCCGTGCAGGCCGGAGCTGCCAAGGTGTATGCCATTGAGGCCTCTAACATGGCGCAGTATGCACAGCAGCTGGTCGAATCGAACAATGTGCAGCACAAGATCTCAGTGATTCCCGGCAAGATCGAGGAAATCGAGCTGCCCGAGAAAGTGGATGTCATCATATCTGAGCCGATGGGCTATATGCTATATAACGAGCGTATGCTGGAGACGTATCTGCATGCGCGCAAATGGCTGAAGCCACATGGCAAAATGTATCCCACGCATGGCGACTTGCACATCGCGCCGTTCTCCGACGAGTCGCTCTACTCGGAGCAGTACAACAAGGCCAACTTCTGGTATCAGTCGGCGTTCCATGGAGTCGATCTGACCACACTGCACAAGGAGGGCATGAAGGAGTACTTCCGTCAGCCGATTGTGGACACCTTCGACATACGCATCTGCATGGCGAAGTCGGTGCGACACGTGTGCGACTTTCTCAACGACAAGGAGGATGACTTGCATGTTATAGGTAACACAATACAGTTTAGCCAGCCGGCAGTTCCGATTTGACTAACCGGAATACTCGTGTTTAGATATCCCGCTCGAGTTTCACATATTGCAGACTGGCATCTGCCACGGTCTGGCATTTTGGTTTGATGTGGAATTTAGCGGAAGCAGTCAGCATGTCTGGCTGTCCACATCGCCCACAGCGCCGCTAACGCACTGGTATCAGGTGCGGTGCCTGCTTCCCATGCCAATTTTCATAAAGCAGGGCCAGACACTGACCGGTCGTGTGCTTCTGGAAGCCAACCGGAGGCAGTCGTACGATGTGACCATCGATCTACATATTGAAGGAACATTGATATCATCCAGTAATACTCTCGATCTGAAGAACCCGTATTTTCGGTACACGGGGGCGCCAGTGCAGGCCCCGCCGGGGACTAACACGCAGAGCCCGTCGGAGCAGTACTGGACGCAGATGGACACGCAGGGCAGTCGCAACTGTAGGTAGACTCAGGATTGATTCCCACAATATATGATTCACTAACCCCATATCTTCTGTTCGCACTTCAGCTACTAGCATGCTGAACGGTACGCTGTCTGTGAATGGCATGGGCGACGCTGGCATGGACATTGCCCATGGACTCATACATCCGCACTAGGAACAATCAGAACACGTTTGTTGAACGAAAGCAAATTCCACAACTTGCTGGCGCAATTGAATCAGATATAGACTGGATTGAAAGTAATTAAGCCCAGGTTTTAATTAGTTTTTGTGTTCCGCGCATTTCAGTTCGCTATTCATGTCCGAAAGTTCACACTCTTTTTTACTATTTATAATTTATTTATTTTTAAAATGATTGTGAATCACTTTTGTAGCATGCTGCGAAGACATGTTTAGTGACGTAACGTACTCAAAATTGTCCAATCCACGCCTAGTAATAAGTTGTATGTACTTTGTGTATCAGAAGATAAACGGGAATGAGGGAGAATAGGCGCGACGAGCATCGAGAAGAACATTGAGAATCGCATAGATCAACAATCAAGGCAGACTAATATATCTCTATATATATATATATATATATGTATATGTAGTTGTTCAGAACAGCGGCATATGAAATCGATAAGCTAATTTTAGCCCCCCAATAGCATTTAGTGTTTTTAACGTATATGTGTTATTATGTAATGCGAGTAATCATATTAAATAACCAATGTAGAGCAGCTGCAGCTTCAGGAAGTCTCTTAGTTAATGGCAGTTGCAGTTTTCGAAAGCTTTGAACAAAATACAAAATCAAACTTATCTATCAATCCCTGTATCTATGTATGTTATGCTATGTTAAGTGAAACAGATCATTACATTGTATTTGAATTATTATTATTTCGTGTACCTCAACAAACAAAAAAACGAAGAGCCTAGTTTCAATTCAGAATATATGTACGCAAAGTGGATTTCAATGTTATGCTTAGGTTTTCAAATTATAAACAATTGCTCATAGGAATTAGCCATTAAGTTCCAATTATTTATAAACTTATCGAGCTGAGAGATTATACATTTCAATTGAAACTCTTGTTTTTATTTCCGTTTCGATTCGCCTAGCATATATGCAATCTATACCGAATACCGATAGATCCTACTTCGCTAACAGGCTGCCAAGTGCATAGTTGACATGACATTCATATATATATATATATTTATTTATATATATATATACATATATATGTGGAGTTTTATATATACTTTATATTAATAGCGTATACAAGCGTAAATATATATCTACACAATTAATATTTAGATGTACACTCACACACATACACTGACACACACACACACACACAGACACACACTACCGCCGAGAGTATGTGCATTGTACTATGTAGCGTAGCCCTAGAGCTGTTCGTTTGCCAACCATACAACAACATTAACAACAACAACAACAACAACACACCCACAACAAGAAGCATAACAACACCACCAACACAACTGGAAACAAGTACATATAAACTATAATCCTATATACTAGTACGTACCCAAGCATCTACTTATGAAGAACAAAAAGAGAACAACAATTTTGAAGCGAAAAAAATGATGAAAATATAAAAACTGCCTTTCATTATACGGAATCCCCCCCCCCCCCGCCCTGCTATTTACATAGGAAACAGCATTGAGCATTCGCAAATGTCAACGCTTAAAGGGGCCCACACTCTGGACCTTGGCCTCAAAAATCTGCAGTGCAGCACGCCCCGCAAGCCGCGATGAATGCCACGCCTCCTGCACGCCTTCGCCAGCTGCGCCATTGGTTGTGCAGGTGTGCCCCGTTTGTGTGTCTGTGTCTGTGTGTGTGTGTGTGACCTGGTTATGGCAGTCTATACTACATACCGAAGTGTTCTACTTTCAAAAGCTTGAGTTCGCACAGTGGGCTGAATATCGCTGCAAATGTAGCCTGCTGCAGCTCTGCAGCCGCACAACGTAAGGGTATCAGAGTGACTACTACCATATTTGAATTGCAAATAACTGAACTTTTCTCTTGCAGATTTATCACAGTTTGCCCCACTGTGCAGCCATTGTGACGTGCTCTGGTATTATGGGTATTACGGCCATTGTTGTTGTTGCTGTTGCTCGGTGCACTAAGTCAAGGCCCTGCCACTTGCTGCTCTTGCAGTGCCTGCACTTCTGCTCGCTGTTGACCGATGGCAGCCTTTGGAGGACACTTGTCCGCACACTCGGGCGGACACTCAGCGGGGGACCCTGCTCACTTGATTTGCATTGCATTGTGTTGCGGCACTTACCGCAAATGTTTGTCCCTCACGTGGCGTTCGATCATTGACTGTGTGTGCTCCACGAAGACGCATCCCTTCCAGGTGCAGCGGAATTTTTTCGACTGCAAGAGAAAATAGAGAAACTGGAATTAGTCACAAGTTCTTATTACGGATTACGGATTACAGATCTTAGCGTACTTTGCGGTGCAGGGGGCGTGGCGTGTTGGCGCGCGACGATGCCGAGGAGAGGCAGCCCGGGCTGGCCTCACTCTCGCTGGGCCCACAGCCGCCATAGGATTCGTAGTCACTACGCTCGACATAGTAGTTCAACGCGGTGGCGTGCATGTCGAGAAACGGGAAATGCGAAACGAGAAATGCGAAATGCGTAAACAGGCGGAGCAGCAGCAGGCAGCAGCCAGTGAACCGGTGCCGGGCCGGTGCTAAGCGCGACTGTGTTGGTGCGGACAATGCAACTGGCTGCCAGGCTGCCCGGCTGGCTGGCTGCCCGGTTTGGATGCAAGGACTCGCCAGTTGGCCCACGCACACGAACTGGCAACGATGCCGCTCGCGCACGAGGTTGCCGAATGAGCTCCGGTTCCGGCTGCACTCTGCACACTGCACTGATAACAGCGCCCGCCTCCCATGCGCCTTGTCTTTGTGGCACGCCAGCCCCCACTCAGGCACAGCGCCAGCCTCGCGCCTATTTACTGGGTCACCTTGGGTCTCCTCCCCTGCCCGCTCGGTTCGCCTTGACACGCTTCTCGGCTTCAGCTCCGAGATCTCTGCGTTTCAAGCGGCCGTGCGCCTGCAATTATGCTGCGCTTTATGTTGAAGGTTAGACGACAACAGCGACAGCGACAGCGACGGCGACGCTGGCAGCGCTGCTGACCCAGTTTCAACATCGGGTTTCATTTTTTCATATTTAAGTTCTTTTTTGGTTTGCTTTATTGTGGCGTATATAAAACTGATTGCGTCCTTGCGACTGCTGCTGCTGCTGCTGCTGGTGCTGCTGTCCGTTGCGTCCTTGGGTGCAAAGTTACACAAATTGAAAATTGAATTTCGAATGTCAAACGATTTGTTTACAACTCAGTGTGCACCCGGGGGTATTTGGGGCAAGCTTAAGAGCTTTAACCGCCATTAGAGCGAGTTGCATTACAAAAACTGTAGTTATAATTGAATTATTAAAGTTTTGATAAAGCCAAGGGATTCTTCTGCCTTGGCTGAGTTTCAGTTAGCCTTAAGCAGTTGAAAATAATATGGTTTATCTAATATTATCTGGAAGCACTTATAACTTTCCCAGCATGATTTATGATTTATGATTTGAACTCTAACTTGATTTAGCATCAAAACTTGCACAATGTTTTTCTTCATTATTTAATTTTCTTATTTCAAATTTATTGCTGGCTTAAAATTATGTAAAAAATAAAAAAAAACGATTTTTTTATTTGGAAAGATTTTTTTAAGTTCATGACTGTGACTTTTAAACTTTTCTTAAAATTTAAAAAAAAAATAAATAAATTTTGCTTGGCTCCGATTAAGTAGAATTTTTAAAATAATACTTTAAAAACAAATTGAGCGCAAGGTCGCGCGGTTTTCTTCTCCAATTGTTGTTTATTTGTATTTACGAAAAGCGAATTAAAATTTCAGGACTTTGCAATTAGCAATCGCCAGCTGATTGCAGATTTCAATAACGAAGGTCACGCATCGATTGAAACCGCTGGAAAAGCAGGTCAAGTTCTTGTCGGTTTTGCAGTTTGGAGCCTCTACAAGTCAAGGCTTTGCAGTGATTGCCGCCCAGCAAACTCGCAGCCGAACGAACTTAATGACGTATGGCCCATTTGTGCAATGCCTGCTGGCAGCAGGGCGTGAGCTCTGGCGATTAAGGATCTTACTTCTGTGCTGCTACTGTTCCTGCTGCTATTGTAGTTGAGTGGCAGAGAGCGAAAGCGAATGCTGCCAACCGCAACGTAATCATAAACATAAATAACTTGGGCTACATACGCAGCGTAAATTGTTAACGCACGTGTTTGCCACACACATACACATTAGTGTGTGTGTGCGTGTGCGTGTGTGTGTGTAGCATTAACTGCCTGGGGCCTGCCAGCAGGTCTACACATTTTTCGTTTTAACTCGGCGCAATTAGTGGGCGCCATAATTCGTTTGCGGCCAGCGAACAGAGCGCAGGATATGGCGCATATCCTGCCCATAAATACACACACACACTCACGCACAGTGTATGTGTGTGCGAGTGTGCTAAACAATTGTTGCCATTTGTGGCAGATGTGTGCGAAGTGTGTGTAGGTAGTTCGGCTTAGCTCCGCCCAGCACTGAGGGTCGGGCATATTAATATGCAAGTCGCTCTTTAATATGCATGCACACTAACAGTTGTGTATGTATGTGTGTGTGTGTGTGTGTTTGTGTGTGCGAATGAGAAACGATAAAGAAGCAGAAACTGAGTTCGACAGAAACTTGATTAAATCCATCAAGAGGCAACGCGGCGTATACGCAACACGCAATTCACAGCACACGGCGTCGTCGTGGGCCTCAATTATTTTTAATTAACGCGCAAACAAGTTGCAAATTATTTTCGCTTATCAATTTCTTGCCAAGCCAATATCAAGCTAAATTCAGCTGAAGCTGAAGCTGAAGCTAAACAATCTGCCGAGCACGCAGCTTGCCACCTGCCGAGCTGTCGAGCTGGCGAGCTGCATAAATCCAGCAAGTGCCACGGTAAATGACAGCAGCCAAGCGGGAGTTTATGGCGCGACTGTGAGTGGGCGAGTGCTTGTATGTGTATGTGTGTGTGTGTGTGTGTGTGCGTGTTTGTGTCTGTGCGTTAATTATGTTGCCATGTCTAATGAGTTGCAGGGGGCGGGGCAATCGCTCGACTACTAATGAAAGAAAGCAACTGAAACTCCAGTTAGCATTTACTGCTACTCCCCGCCCAGCTAAACCCGCCTCCCGCCATCAGCCCTGCCCCTTCTGCCGCTTTGCCGACACACTGTAGCATCCCCCAAAACGCAAAGGCAGGCCACACACAAACACACACACACACATACACACCGAATGGTCGCTTAGTTCCTACCGCACTGTGTCCTGATTTGACGGAGCGTGGGCCGGTCCCGGTCCCGGTCTCGGCCCGGTGCCAGGGCACAGAGCAGCGCATAAATAGGTAGCGTGAGTGTGCGGAAATGACGGGAATAACACAAATCTTGTTTAACGCAGTCCAAACTTGCAAAGAGAGCGGGAGAGAGAGAGAGACCTCCAGGAAGTGAGAGAGAGAGAGAGAGAGAGCGCTTGCTTGGGAGAGAGAAAGTGAGTGAGAGTGGAGCAATCGACGTGGCATTCCCGGTTTGCCTGCGGCAACAACCGCCCCACTGCCTGCCTGACTAACTCCCCCTACCCTTCCCCTACTCCACTTCACTCTCCGCGCGACTCCAGGCAACATTTTTGTGTGCTTTATGGATCTGTGCGCTGAGTGGCATCGTTACGCTCGTTGCCTTATCCCGGCGCCTGCTTCGGCTTCAGCTTCAGCTTCAGTTGATGTTACAATATGTAAACGGAATAAGCTCGACTCCGAAGTTTGCCCAGAGCGCAGAGTGCTCCGCGTGCCGGCAGAATGTATGTGGAGCACGATAGAAATATATTTTTGCATGTAGTGCAAGGGGGGAAGTGGGAGCAGGGAGGCAGCTCACATGCTCTGTAAGCATAGCGTGAACTGGTTTAATCTGCTTTAATGGCAAACTTGCCAGGTGCTATATGTGCACACGAGCACATACATGCTCCCATGCTTCAGCACTGATGGACTGAGCTTTCGCATGCACACAGTGCTGTGGGGCTGTGAAAAGCTCACAAATACACACTCAACCGTCCAGCGATTGCCGCTGCTCGGATTGAATCTAATTGAAGGCCTTTTGTCAGGCAGATTCCGTTGCAGGAAATCAATATGCCTTGCAATTGTGCCTTATCAGCGTTTGCTGCTGCCTTTTAATTTCCCACTGCCTTCGCATTTGACGAGCATTCGCTTGACAGCCCGAAATAACTCCGGCCCGAAGCCCCGGCCCCTGCTCCCTGCCACACCTACTGCCATTTCACTTTGTATATAGAGCAAATCTATCTAAACATCTACGTGCCTTGGGTAAATAACAAGTTTCTCGATTTTCTCTTCTCGCTTCTCGCTTTTCTCGGTATCGGTTTCGGTTTTCGCTTTTCTCGCTTTCTGTTTTCTGTTTTCGCTTTCCCTTTTGTCGGCGCTTGGCTCGGCAAACATAAACAACCCCACACCCAAGAGGAATTGCCGAAAATCCGAAGCGAAGGCAAACCGAAACAGAAACAGAAACCAGAACAGCTGTGGGAAGGACAAACACGAAATTGGGTCAACTGTATATAGCCATGCGAGAAGGCAAGAACAATACACAGGCAGGTAGACACACACACACACACACACACACACACACACAGACACACATACGAACACAGTCGAGCATAAATATGCGTACTTCACTGGGGGTTGGCCCTGCCCCTGTCCCTGCGACTGTCCCTGTCCCTGTCCGTGCCACATGAAAAGCGTCAGCGGCGCTCCAAGTAGCGGCTGTTAAACTGGGCCAAAAAGAGCGGGCCGGGCCAATAACAGTGCGAAAGAGTGTGCGCACACTTAACAGCGCGACGAAAGAGCAGCAAAAGTCAAGCATGTTTTTTAGGCAATAAGAGCTGTGAGAGCCGTAAGAGAGCGAGTGGCTGCCGAAGAGAGAGGGAGCAGGAGAGAGAGAGAGAGAGAGAGAGAGAGAGCGCGGGAGAGAGAGAGAGAGAACGCCTGGAAGTGTGTTTGTTTTGATTTTGGGCCGAGGATTTGGGTCAATGGAAGCGCACAGGCGAACGGTTTTCCCCATAATATATTGGCATTCGCACACAAATCGGGCAAACAGTCGACTAAAAATAGCATTGGGTATGAGTGTGTGTGTGTGTGTGAGTGTGTATGTGTGTGTGTGTTTAATTTAGCGCTCTGTTATGGAGACTTCAATGGCGGCGACAAAGTGTGCAACGCGTGGATTTCATTCCCAGTTTGGCCATAAAGCGGCAGAAAAAAGTTTACTTTGCCGGGGCTTCCCCTCCATTTGGCCAAGTCCTGCCATCGCCTGCCTAATAAGGCTTAATTTTTCAACGCAATTCGAATTGCACTCACGGCGACGTTTATATTTCAACGCGCGCGACGCTGCGCACAAAAGTAGGCAACGGGAATCGCGTAGTCCTGATTATCCTCGGGCCAGCTGGCAATTTTATGCGCACCATTAAAGCTGCTTAAGCGCCTCCCGGCAATATTCACTGGCTCAGGCTCCGGCTCCGGCTGCGGCACCGGCTCCGGCTTCGGCTCTGGGTCTGGCTCCGTATAATTTGCATTACCGAAGCAACCGCCGCCACTGGCAACGGCAGCCTGGCACCGCCCGACCCCGAGCCCGCATATAAATTTATCTAGATGTATATATATAGAGAGAGAGCGAGCGAGAGAGGGGAGGGAGGCAGGCAGAGCATAGCATATATATTTACGTATTTGGGGAATGCAATTGATTATGTTCCGTTCTGACAGTTGTGGCTCGGGTAATTTGCATGTGGTTTCGCGTCTGGAGCGCTTTAAACGTTATCGCAGCGCCAGCAGGCAACAACAATGCCAGCAAATTGGGTCACATCAAATGATAACAGACAGACGCGCAGACAGACGGACGGACAGACAAGCAGCTCGGCTGGGGCAAAGGGGTGGCATGAACTAGCTGCTGACAGCAGGGACAGGGGTAGGACCAGGGGGGGGGGGGTGTATTGAAAGAGTGTGAGGTGCACCACCGCAGCATTTTCAACAGAATTTTGGGAGCTTTGAGGCGATGATTACAGGTAACATAATTGCCGCCGGTTGAGGCGCTTCGGGTTACTCTCTCTGCGGTTGCGTTCCCTCACTCAAATAGTTTGTGCCTGTAGCGAGAATAGTGGTATGTCTGTGTGTGTGTGTGAGTATTTGATTTTCAGCTCAGCGCACACATGTGTATGAAACATGATTACCTCAATTTGTCGCCCTCGTCTGGAAATTCGCTTCAAACTTAATTTGATTGCGTATAAATAAACACGCGACGCTGGCGACAGTGACAAACTGACAGAAATGTGCGCGCCACACACGCACACAACTGTGTGCATGTATGTATGCATGTGGTTGTGTATGTCGCATGTGCATGTAGATATCATATGCATACATACATAACTGATGTGACAATCGCACGCGAAATTGTCATTTCTGAACGACGACGACGACGACGACGAGGACAGAGCTCAACGTCGCGCAGGCAGGGCACCGGCGGGTAGTGCGGCCAGCAGGGGGGGCAGCGGGGCTGCCAACATGATTGAGCATGTCGCGAAAACGACATGGAAGCTGAGTTGAGTGTTCATTCATGTTGTTGATTTTAACAGTGACATCTGTGTGCGTGTGTTGGTGCCAACAAGACAATGAAAATGGCGTCGATTTGCAGCCATATTCACATATGAATACCACATACGCGTGTGTATGTATCGCATGTGTGTGCGAGTGTGCCTGCTTGCAGACAAAACAAACGCTGGACGGACAAAAGCACAAAACTGACTGAGTTCACATGACGAAAATTGTTTGAAATCAGCTTAAGGGTTGTCATACACACACACACACACACACGCACACACAATGACATGTGCAAGTTTGGCATTCATATATACAAAATTTATGTGAAAATTTCGTGAGTGCCTCAACTTGTGCCCGAAAACACATTTGAGGCAGCCCGGCGTCGACTTCGTGTGTCCTCAGTTCAAATGTTCAATTTGCGCAAAAATGTAACGAATTGCAATCGAAGTGCGAAGCGCAAACAGAAACTGTTTGGAGAGGACACGCCACACACACACACGCACACACACACAGACAGACACTTACAACTGCTACTCATATATTCAGCAGCAGCAATATCGCATATCGCATTTCACTTGTCGCATATCGCTGAGCGAATTGCTGCTGCCGCCTGAAAGTAGGCAACACTTTCCAACGATGCGATGCGAATCAATTGAATGTTCGCAACGTTTAAGGAGCTGCCTGCTACCCTCTCTCTCCCTGTCTCTCTCTCTCTCTCTGTTGTGTCATAAAAGAAAGCTGCGCTCTGCCATCAATTTGGCCATGTGCATAAGCAGGACTTTGACAAGAGGCTTACGAACTCGTTACTGCAAATTTATAGAAAACTTTATGGCACATAATGCCTTTTGTTTGGCCATAACTCTCTGCACTTTTCGTTGGCCATTTAAATTTGAGAGCATATTTCCATTTTTTTTTTTTTTTTTTTTTTTTTTTTGAGTAACAAGCTTCCGCTCCGATTTCGTTTCCTAATTGTGTTGATTTGGTCGACAGCATCTTACAGCATAATAATAGCTTGAACAGCTTAAAGCGGGTTACCTGCTTCCCGACTGATCTGGGCTGTAAGCCGACCGGCGCTTGCCGCATGAAATTAAATATTGAAAAATGCGATAGAAGGCTGCCATGTCCTGTGCATGGCATTAACAGGCTGTCCATGTGAGAGAGACAGTGTGTCTGAGTGTGTGTGTGTATGAGTCTGTTCGTAACCGACAACAATATCCGGCAGGACTCAATTTACCACAACATGGCGACACTACACAGGCGCTGCCTTCAGTTGCCTGCCTTGCCCTCGGTCCCAAACCACACACACACACACACACACTGAGACACACACATGCTTGCACATAAAATGGCTTATCAGTAGAAAGGCTCGAATTACAAGCAGGCAAACGTGGCGAACGAGGCAGCTCCCGGCTCACCACTTGCCCTCCGCCTGCCGCCTACTGCCACCGCAGGTTAATGGACCAGCCACAGGCGCATGCTAAGACCGAGCAATTCTACCACCCATTCCCCCCCTCGCGCGCCGTTAACCATTCAAGCAAACCCTATCCAGCCAACCCAAGGAACTTGGGGCTGATTATCAACGCCATTGTCACATCTCCCGGCGACGAGAGAGCAGCAACAATGGCTGAAATCCAATTATGACATAAAAATTTGCGTAAATTGTGAAATGTAAATTTTGTCAACACTTTCAACTGCTTCCAAGTGGCAACTAAAAAGGGTTCCTGCCCCGCCACTGCGCCGCAAGATAAGCAGGGCGGAATTATTATTTGACACACGTAAATTTCTGGGCTGATAATAAAATGTGCGAGCAGTACGCCGAGCTGCATTTGCCGTTGACTTTTATTGCTGCGGTAATTGCCAAATGGAGCTTGAACGGGTCGGCCATGTGAAGTCCTCTGTCCTATGTGTCCGCCTCTGTATCGTGGCTGCTTCTGGCCCCAATACCCGCACCACAGTAGCTGGTAGTGGGTAGTGTCGGCCCGTTGCGGTTTTGATAGCGCTTTAAAGACTCAACTGGGCACCGGACCCGAGTAATTGGCTTATAATAAAACATGAAATTGTCACAGAAGCGACCTTGTTGCCTGGGGGCGGGGTTGACATTTCTTTGGAATCAGCTAAGTGACAGCCTGGGACAGCCAGGGACGACAACTGCAGAGCATAACTGTACCAAAGTAGCTGCCATACATAAATGTCAGTCCGTGTGTCTGTGTGTGTGTGTGTTTGTGTTTTGTGTGTGAGCGTGTAGATTGGCTGACGGCAGCTCATCTATTTCAATTAGGTTCAGAGGGGCAGAGGCTAGGGCTCGGGCTCGGGGATGACTGGTATATTATAGTGGCACATGCATGAGCTGTTGCTGCTGACCCGCATGTTGACCCAGAATGCAGCCCAAGCGGCCAAGTAGCCCGTCAAGTAGCCAAGAAGTCGGGTAAAAGTGTAACTAGGTCAGGCGACTATACAATTGACGAAATATGCACACTCCACTTTAATTTCCCCGCTTGCCGCTCTCCCTTCCCCCCTGCGCACCACTTACTGCCTGCCAATTTTTATTGCGCGCTGCGGATATAGCACAAGGCTCTGAGAGCCCGACACGACCTTGCCACAGACTGTGGCGGGGCTGTACCGAAAGCAACGGCGACTGCATCAAGGCCTAGCGCATACATAATGCAGCGACTGTACCATGCAAAAAGTTATGTTTACTTATCAGGGAAGGGCGCGAGACGGGCGAGAGGGCGAGCGGGGCGTTCCAATTCCGTTGCGAGTGCACCCCTCGGGCTGTACGTACTCGTAAGTAAACCAGGTCAAGCGTCAAGCCAACTGTTGTACATAACACACATAACACACACACACACACACACACACACACACATGTATGTATATGTAAGCAGATGAAGAGATATGCCCTCCCGTTATGTACGACTTCCTCCGTGCCGTCGAAGCAGCCTGACGGATGCGTCTGCTCACAAGTTTTCGGCTGTGAAAGGAAGACTCTGCTTATGATACCCTGCCGGTGTAATGGGCAATTATCATGGCAGTGTCGGGAAAATGAAATTGATTTTAAAATTCCAATTACATTTATCGAGTTACGCCCCTAATAAGCAAATTCTCATTTCCAAAATTTGTGCGTGAACGCACCTGCTGGAAAACAGAGGCAGAGACAGAGACAGAGACGAACACAGAGTCTTAAATACTTTAAACTCTTTACAAATTGGAAGTGACTTTCGGGCAGAGCCTTGGCAGCCCTCGTCAGGGTTGGTCCTGAAACTCGCACCACCCCCCCACCGCCCAGGGGAGACATTTCAATTTAGCTCTCGAAGGCAGCGCATAAACTGCCAGACAAGAACTTGATGTACGAGGCGACCCAGACTCGGGGACAGCTGACTCAGAGCCGGGAGACTGGGGAATGTGAATTGTGGTGGGAGGGACACGTGTCTCCGATAACGTAACGGCAAAATGGCCACATAATAATTCCCCAAACTCGGCAGAGCGGTGGCAAAAAATACTGGAAAAAGAAGCGAAGAGGCGACTGAAAAGCTGCCCAAAGTGGCAAAAAATGTCGCTGGCAATGGTCAAAAAATAATCAACTTGCGGGCCGGCTTTGACTTTATGGAGAATGGAGAATGGTCTTGCATGAAATGGAATATAGAAACGCTTGCGATTTCAACTGAACATCGAAGTGCGACGAAATGCTGTCCGAGCCGAGGTCCATTCGCCTGAGGGACGTCAAATATTGACGTGGAACTCGATGGTTTCGCTCGTCTATGGCGGGGATTACATGGGGAAGGCGAAAGCGGTTTACAGGGCGCCTCTAAGGGAGCCCAGCGTGTGGAGCACTCTACGGCTTTAAAATGCACCTGAGTGCGTGCCTGTCTGAATACCTGCCTGCTTGTCTATGTGTGTGCCTGTCGATGTGTGCGTATTTCCAATGCTATTTGATGTGCCGTCAAAGGAGCGACTTTAAGCCGCTTATGGCCAGCAAATTAGACATTTTCAAAGTGCTTACAAAAGCAGCAGGACAGAGGGCAACGGGCAGAGGAAAATACGCATTCAAAACTCAATTTTTGTAGAGCATGAAATATATTTTGACTGCTTATCGGGATAATCATGTCAATTAGCGCAGTGCATGGCCGAACATGAAGTCACAGGAATATGAATAAGTTGGGGACAGGCTGTTGTTTATCACACAAGTGTGAGAACCTGCAACTGTCGGATTTATGCAAGCCCTGAAAAGCCTTGTAGAGTCAACTGGAAATTGCATAAAAGTGCAAAACTTGTGGCAGTTGCATAAACAAAGCCATATCAAAGCCGTAAAGCATATCGTTATGCTTTCGCCTACTTCGGCATGGGCAGGGCATGGAATGGCGAATGGAGACTTGGCAATCGGATGGAAGATGGAAGAAACGCAACAGCAACAGGCAATATAATTTGGAATTCAATTTCAATTCTGTATCGCCTGGCACACGCACGTAATAGATATAAAATCGAAATGTAACGAAATGTGGCAAAATTTGAAAGCAATTTCATTTTTGGAAAAACAAATTTCGCACGAGCTGCGTTTCAGCAGCAGGGCCAGGCTAGCATTATACGAATACATAATTTTCATTCCACTTTTCTATGTCTTGTTTTTGGCTTCTTTTTCGCCGTTGCGTTTCGCATCTCTTTGCATATTTCATGTGTAGCCCGAAGGGGTGCAACCCTTTTCAATTTGGCGCTTCTTTGGATTTGCGCCGGGATTTAAATATTCAATTTCTTAAATTCCCCGGCACTTGCAGCTCTGACGCCATAATCCGACATCCAAGGAATCTTCCCCGGGTCCGACAGCCTCGCCAGGCTCGCCAGCTGCTTCTAACAGTCCAATTTGTTATAGAATTAGGTTGCTTTTTGTGCTCGGCAGCGAAACTTTTGGTCCAACATTTTGGTTCTTTTTTGCGCGTTCTTCCCAACTTTTTGGCCGGCCAAGTGTCGACGCGTTTAATTGCGAATGATAACAGGCCAAGCTTAAAGCCGTCTTCGTGCCGTCCTGCCGTCTTGCCGTGTTGTTGTCTTGCCGGGCTTGGCTTTTTAATTTCTACTTTCCTGACCCAATTTGCAGCTTTTTCATTATTTTCATGCAAGCAGACAGCACTTGGAACTTGCCCTCCCCCGCCCCTTAGACACCAGCGAAAGTGTCGCTGGGTTTCCATTATTTGCTCTCTTCTCGCTCCTTCGCTCGGCTTCATCTGTGGCCGCCTGCGACTGGCGGCAACTGTGCGGCATCTCCGTGTTTAGATAAAATGCCAAACACCGGAAGATTTTTAATTAGAATTTTTTCATCCTCTCCTTCTGTCTCTTTCCTTCTCGCTGACAGACCTCATCTCAATTATTGACTCTGAACAATGCGACGGGGGATGGCTCCGACAACTTTGGCCCGAAAAGAGTTCAAGTGAAAAGCGAACAATGCGCCAAATTGCCCCTGTTTCTGGGGCGTGCCAGGGCCTGCAGCATGAAACACTGGAGCAATTCAGCAGCTTAAATCATTTTAATAATCTTCTGTATTACTTGGCAGGACTTTTGTTGGCTTTAAACCGACTAGTCCCTGCGTCCCTTCTAAAACTCCATTGTTAATTCCACCCGCAGTTTCTGTTTCTGTTGTTGTTATTGTTGTTGTTGCTGTTATTACCGGACTTGTGAAATTTAATACAAAGTATTTTCGTATTTTCTAATTAATTCCGTTTGCCTGCGGTTTTCGCCTGCCTTCCGAATCATAAATAGTAATACGATACGGGAGCGATAACTCCGTAGCCGCGGGGAATCTACTGGAGTTATGCAGAGCTTACATAACTGCCGAGCTGCTTAGTTACAGCTACGAACTCAACTCAATTATAGTTCGTATACAATTTCAATGTAATTCCAGTCGCAAAGTGTCACGGAAGCCTCAGATTAATCACGCTAAACAGTGCAATAATCGAGACTGAACGCAAGAGTCAAGATTAAATCGAAGCGCGTAATAGTTTTCGATTACAGCCTGCAGTTCATTAAAGACTTAAACACTGTGGGGATACACATTTATTTACTATTGGCCAGTTGAGCGGAAAACAAGTCCGCAATTTACAGTTGCCTTTTCGGATCTCATTGAAAGCAAACAAAAGTCTGGTGAATTAAAATCACATTCAATTCGCCAGCGTGCCGCATTTGCATTGACGAAATGACAATTGTTATTTGAGAGACAGCAAAGAGACAGGCCGATAGACAGTCGGAGAGACAGGCAGAAATGCAAATTTGGTTGCCATGGCCAAGAGGCAAGAATGGCGCCAAAGCTAAAATAATAATAATATGGCTAGGCTCGGACAGTGGCCAGCTCCGGCCTGGACATGGGACATGGGACATGGAGCAGCTGCTGCGAGCGAAATACATTGGAAAACATTTTCGGCTATCGCCATCGACGGGCGAAAGTGAATAAAAGAAGCAGTAGAAGAGGCAGAGAAGAAGGGGAGCAAATGGACTCGCTGCCACAATAATTTTCATAAATTTCCCTCAGTTTTCGGCAAACGAAATTTCCGCATTTTTCGGGGCGCAATCAGCACTGAAATAAAGACAACAACAACCAGAGCGACTGAAGCAAAAATGCAGTAGTCCAGGCCGATGATGTAATGGCCGGCACAAACATTTCATTTGAATAACTTCGTAATCACCGGACTGGCCGGACAACCTGAGCCGAGCTGAGTCCCGAAACTACAAACGGACAGGGACAGGGACAGAGACGCAGACGGAGACGGAGACTGAAAAGCAAAAACAATGGGAGAGAAAAAAAGAAACAGAGAAGCGAAAAAAAAACATCGAAATCAAATTGCCTTTTTGCTCAATGGGCGATTTTCGTTAGTCGAGCAACGGATTTTATGGCTAACTTTGTTATGGCAAGTTGTTGTTGTTGTTTGCCTTAGCTGGCATAGGTGGGCGTTCGGGCCACACCCACCGTCTCCCGGCCGACCAAAGCTGAAAAGGTTTTTGGCTGTGGCTGCCGCCTTTGGCGTTAAATGTTTGTTGCCGCTTGTTTTGGCCCGACTTTAAAATGTTATTTGCAATTTTGATTTCGCCTCAATTGCCGCCTCCCCTTTTGGGAGGAACCGGGAAAGCGTCGAGTCGAGTCGAGTCGAGTCGGAGCCGACTTAACGTAAGTATTGTTTAAGTTTACTTACAGCATTGGGCATTTGGCAAAGTCGGGATGTGGAGCAGTGCGGCAATACTGAATGGCAGGCACTCACCTGAAAAGTCGAGAGAGAAGGTGGAGAGAATTAGTGAGCGAGCGGCGGTATATAGTGCGGCAAATCGTTTGGTATATAGTACAGTATATTATAGTATAGTATGATACGCTTTAGAGAGTTAACGATTTGATTGCGCCACGCCAATCACATCGATTTAAACTTCAATTCGATTCGCTAAGCCCCGTGGGCTTCTGTCTGCCTTCGACTCCAGCGATTTTATGGCCATATCCTTTGGCATTGGCAATTCGGATTGACGATTGACATATTCTCGCCTCGTCTGGCAGAAGCAGCGATGTCATAAAGTGGCACACAAAAAACACACACACACACACACTCACACAAAAACCCAGACACACACACACAGTCAGTCATACACAGCGATATGGAGAGCAGCCCTGGACTTGCTGTGTGTTTGCATGTCGCGACAGAGATATAGCCTCGTGTGCCCATTTCCAAGTTTACCATGTCGGGGTCAAATAGTTTGCCGACTTTCGTGCGCGAACCAATTGGAATTGTGCCTATAAATATGCATTACACTGCGATTCGTATCGCTCAGTTTCTCATTTCTTTTTTTTCGTTTCTTCTACCCTGTACTCGGGTGTATGTGGAACCGAGTTCGGATTGGGCTTACGGATTGAGGCAGAAAAACCTTATTATTAAAATTCTGAAATTAACTTCTCGTGCTGAAATTAGAGGGTATGGCCTAGTTGAGCCCTGTCAGCACTTTTTGCTCTCGCTTCTCTGCCATATTCAGATGTAAAAACACAAAAGTTCTTTGCGAGTTTCATGTCGGAGTTCATTTACAACGAACGAGCAGACTTTGACATGATTCCTCGGCCAGCTCGACGACTTGTTTTGCATTTTCCTCTAATTGCCATGATAATTGTGAGCAATTACGAACACCCTGGAAGGCCGGCAGTCCGTGGACGGGTGGCTTGCATGTCGAGGCTGCAGCGCTTCTTATTGTGCTGTGCGGTGCTGTGCAAAAGGTTACAATTCGTGGAAAAAGCTTTAATTGATTGTTTTAATGATATTAAGGCATGACTAAAAGCTGACACTAAGAGCTCCGAGAGATAGAGAGAGAGAGAGAGAGAGAGAGAGGGAGAGAGAGAGATAGCAAGCCGCAGTCGCAGTCGCAGTCATGAGTCGGCAATAAATTTGGTTAATTAGCAAAAACGTCGCTTGGGACAAATTAAAAACCAAACGCAGGGAGAAAACAATTATGCGGGGAGTACGCGTGCAGCAGCAGCCAGCAATTTGTCATGTACGTGCAATTAATCAAAAGTTGAATGACTTGACAGTGCAAAGGCTTCGCTTCGCTTTCGGCTGCGGGCAAGGCTTGGGCGTCAGCTTCGACTTGGACTTCGACTTGGTTTGGCTTTGGGCTCTGATTAAAGTGTTTGTG
This sequence comes from Zaprionus bogoriensis, assembly GCA_035046045.1. NCBI lineage: Eukaryota > Metazoa > Arthropoda > Insecta > Diptera > Drosophilidae > Zaprionus > Zaprionus bogoriensis. The sequence goes on from JAWNOI010000020.1 coordinate 1,964,240, forward strand.
CTTTTTTCAAGCTTCGCGCTGTAATTGTTATTAAGGATCCCGTGCCGGGCGACTGCGATTGCAGTGCGCGAAATTAGTCTTCATTACGCCCGCGCAGCACAGCGCTGCATACTTGTGGGCGTCCCAGCGCGCTGCCGTCAGATTTGATGGATGAGTGGGGCGTGTGCCGAGATAATTGACCTCTAAACATACTTGCCCCAGTCGACGGCAGAAGCACACAAGTACAGCTAGAGCCACCCACCTACACACACACACACACACACACACACACACGCACACGCACACACACAGTGAGAGCGGCGCAGCTTAAAAGTCGAAACCCATTCAGCCGGCATCCCGCGCCGCAAAGTAGGCTAAAAATATGGCACACACAGTGGCAAGCGGCAAGCGGCAACACCGACGGCAATGATGATGATGTTGGTCCAATAACCTTTCGCACGGCACGCCTCTGCCTCTGCCTCTGCGCCAGCTCGAGCTGGGCCCAGGGCACAGCTTGAATGCCATTGACACTGGGCCGAGCCGAGCGAGCCGGGCGAGAATGGAGGATGCCTGCGACGCTCATGCGGTGGGTTGCCGGTCGGCCTGAAAGAGATACCCATTTGCCAGATGAGCTGCGGCAGAAGAGGCACAGGCAGCTGCGCATCAGCAGAGGAAGATGAAGAAGCAGCAGCAGTCGTTGGCTCGAGAGGCTCACGCACTTATTGTTGCCCCTTCTTCCGCCAGGGGCAGCAGCCTCTCTCTCTGCCTGAGCTGCTGCTTTGTTTTTGTTTTCGCGCTGGCTTTTTTCGCTTTTCCTTTTTTTGTTCTTTTTCTTTACTTGATTTTACTTTACTTTGCGTTTATTATTCTTATTCTTCTTGCTGCTGCTGCTGCTGTTGTTGTTGTTGTTTCTGTTGTTCTTGTTGTCGTCGTCGTGGGGATTTTATGGCTTTGAGGCAGGCGACTCGTGCGTTGGCGGCGTCTGCGTTTTTGGCAGCCTGGAGTGACGGTGCGTAGTGCGTGCGATTGCCCCGTTTCAAGGATATCTCCCTCCGCCACAGACCCTCCGCTGGGCTGCCTCTGGGCCGTGTCGTTGGCACGCGGCGTGCGCAAAAAGTTAAATGGTTAATCGCAAGAAGAAGAAAGGTAGATAGACAGATAGACCGACATTAGGCAGGACTAATGGCCGCCCATTTTCAGTTTCTCAGATGGGAAAGTTGTCTTTCAAGTGGTTTTCAATCAAACGCGATGTGAACTTTGCCTACCAAGCGAAGTCGACGAGCAGCAACTGCAGCACCAGAGCAGGTGAACTTCTCCCGAGCTTAAATATCAGCATCTTCAGTTTCATAATTTCGTTAAATGCCACCGGTAATGTTACCCCTTCCCCTTCCCCTTCCGCCATCGTCCATCGCCTTTGTAAGCCATTCGCTTATCTGGTTAACACTAATTGCTGCCAAGTCATAAAGCGAAGCGTGGGCTACGATTTCGTCCCGGTTTTCGGCTGCGAGTTAAATAACCAGTAAATTTCATTAAGTCATCTATCCCTTTCTAGCGGTGTCTCCCTCTCTCTCTCTCACTCTCTCTCTCTCTCTCTCTCTCTCTCTCTTGCTCGCTTTATCTGTTACTGTGCTGCGTGTGCGCCATTCTGACAATCGCCGCGTCGACTGTGCCAATGTCCTGGCTGTTGGCCAAGCTTGCAGGGGGATTGCAGAGGTGTGAGCTGGGCCTCCAAAGTTCGGCAAGTTGAATAAACCCGCCGCCGTTCACAATATTTATGTCTGTGTGCCAGTCTGTGTCTGAGTGTGTATGTGTGTGTGTGTGTATGTAGCTATGTAAAATTGTCAAAGACGTCTAGACATTGAAGGTCACTGCGGATAAAGGTTTGGGGCATTCGATTCGATTGTGTATTACTGTGAGCCCGGCTGGGCAGGGCCGGCACGACCTTTCGCTGGCCAAGTGCGAGGAGCGTAACTTGCCTTAGTTGTGATTTAATTCTACTCCATTTGCCTTGCTAATTGACATATTTGTGTCATTTGATTTGATTTGTTTGCCAGTCGCTGCACTCTGCTTTGCTTCCCTGTTATTTTCCCGTGACTAACAATCGCCCGGGGATCTTTGGACTTCCCCCATGCCCGACAGCGAATCCGAGCCCGAAACAAACTGCAATATGCGTAAGCGTACAGTAACTTATTCTGCGATTGCTCATAGTTCGGATCGGGAATGGGAATGGGAATGGAATTGCAACTGCAGCTGGCAGTGGCAGTGGAACAGACAAAGCTCGCACTGCACTTGCTTGAGTGACGATCGTTGATCACGTTGCAACTGTTGCAGTTGTTGTTGTTGTTGTTGTTGTTGTTGTTGCTGTCAGTGTTGTTGTCGTCTCGATTCAATTTGCTGCGCTCTCCACTTTCCCATTCTACGCTGTTTCAATTTCATTTCATTTCCAGCCGAACGGAGCATTGACTTTCGACAACAACAACAACAGCAACAACGCGAACTTGTTTTCAGTCGTTTTTCCAGCCTGCCTGATTTTAATTAAATTAAACTAAATTTAATTAGCATGCTAACGCAGTTAACTGTAGTGCAATCTGCAGCCGTCGGGTCGTCGAACTCGGCTGTGAGTCGCTCTCCCCCGGCAAGGCTAATGACGCGAGCAGTGAGCCGATCCCATTGATTGCTAGCGAAGAGCTTAAACTTGGCACCGCCGTCTTATCGGTCGGTGCAAGGGTCTAGCTCAAGGCCGGCCAAGCGAGCGGCACCAAATATCAATCAACGATTAGTTTTGTTTTCCTATTCGCAACGCTTTTCGCTTGGCTCGTTGCGCTGTCGTAATCGCTTCGCCTTTGCAGTCACACGACCTTGATGACAATGAACTCAAGCACACGCACACACACACACACACGCCCTGCACCGAGGTAAATGCACACTTGCCCGTTCGCTCCGTCAAGTGCTCGATTTACTTTATGAAATAAAAACATCTATATGCTTATGCCATATCGCGCTACGATAAGATAGCCAGCCGCACAATTTGCATCATAAAATATACTAGAATAAGAAGAGAATATAGAAATTATATTCTGTTTACCCAACTTCAACGCGCTGCCAATAAGTCTGCTCGGGTTTTACGACTCGTTGATATGAAAGCCATCGGCCCCGATCCCCTCCAGCCGCTGCACCCCCCTCGCTCTCTCAGCAGTACTAGCAAAGCACGCTGTAGTTGGCTAAGAATTGTGAAATTCTGACGTCTCTGCGTATATTGAAATATCGCAGGGAGTTTATAAAAGATTATATTCAAATGGCAAGTAGCAAAACGCAATTCGTTCGGGGTCAATACCGCTGCAGAGCTTGGAGCAGGCACCAGGATATTTTTCGGCGATTCTCTAAGCAGCTTTGGCACTGCTTTCATGAGGCTGAAGGCCTTACGCTTCACTCAGATGCAGCGTTAAGCTGTTGAAAGCTCACCCACACACAGACACACAGACATGCACATTGCATGCACGGGGCTAAACACTCCAAAACGTTATGGCTCTCCCGGCCACTGTGAACGCATTTATATTAGCGGAAATAGTTGCAACATATTGTGTTTTAGGGTCGTTCTGTCGTGCTGCATGTATCATTAAAAATGCCACGGCGCACAATCGACTGGGCGCAATAAGTGGGGAATAGACACACATACCGCACATACATATGTGAAGGTATGTATGGTACTCTATATGCTCTGTAGCTCCGACTGGGCAAATGGACGGGTCTCGAGCGCGCTGTGGAAATGTCGACTGTACATTGCCTTGTGTCATGCTATTAAAATTTGAAAAGCCGTATCGAGCGATGTCGGTTAATAACAGCCTACAAATTGTGGCAGATGACAACGGCGGTGGGCGGTGGGCGTTGGGCGAAGGGGCGGGCAGATGGAAATTATTGCTGCAGTGGGGAATATAAATATCATGGAGGCGTCTCAGCGCACTGGCACCTGGCTCCTATTACATGCGCACGGCATTATTACAAAGCCAGCGACAGCAACAATTGCAAATAAAAGCTAATATTAAACGCGGCAATTTGCCATGGCACCGGCAGAAAGTAACCGGCAGGCGGCAGGCGGCAAGTAGCAGGCAGCAGGCAGCAAGCAGCAAGCAGCAACTTGCAGCGCAGCAACACACACCACACAGCAGGCGAACCACCAGACCAGCAGACCATCAGGCAAAGCATGCCCCACCGTAGCTCTGGTTTTTGCGTGCCATATGCGAGCTCGAAAGGATTTCCGGTTTATGCTGTTGCTTGCCAACTGCCTTTGCCTGCGTCTTCACCTTCCCGCCCACGCCCCACACACAGTTCTGCAACCTTTTGTAATTGTTTTGTTAGGCAAATGCACGGCACAAGGAAAATGCCACGTCTTCTAAGCTAATGACCGAGTCAATATTTATTATTTATAATCCCATGGCCTCGATACAGCCACCTCTGCATTTCAAATCTGGCTCTGCCTCTGCAGCGTTTCCGATTTTATTGTGGATAATAAAAATAAAAGGAAAAGAAACGCAAAGCTCCAGAGCAAATCACTGCACAAAGCTAAATATTGAAAAAATGCAAAATGCAAAAAAGAAAAGAAATAATTTACAATTTGCTTTTAATTAAAATCCTCTCTGAGTGCGTCTCCAGCTGTTGGTCTTTGCTGCTGGAATGCTGTCGAATGTGGCATGCAGTGCGGAGTGGCTTTCAAAGGATACTCGCATAAAGCAGTGCCTGAAAGAACAATGCAACTGAGCAGAGCGGACATCGTGGGTTCCACTCATAATTGGCAAAGCATCAAAGCGGATCCCACTCCCATTGCGAACTAAAATTCTGAACTGAAAAGTACTGCCCGCGAACATATGCGTGAAAAACGTGCGCAGGATACTGCAGAGAGGAGGGATGGCGGGGTCAAACGAGGAGCTGGGCAAGCCCAGAGCACTAGAGAGGCGTCTAGTTTCGTGCGTGCCCGGCTTCATGTTTCATGTGCCGTGCTGATCCCAAGCAAAACAGAAATTAAAAACGAACTCTGGAAAATTGGGGCCCGAGCCCGGACCCATCGCTAGTGCGCACACAGGTTTGCAGTTCGGGATTTCGGTTCGGTTGCAGCTGCTGCAGCGCTGGCTTCTACCTGAAGTGCAGGCGCTGTACGTGCTGCCTGGCAGAAACTAAGCTACGGCAACGGCTTCCCTGGCCAGGCCCCAGCCCCCAGCTCTCCCCCTGCTGCTGCCTCAGCCACGGCTTTGTTTTCGATTTGAGCTTCGTTTTGCCTGCACTCGCCGCCTTTTTGCAACGTTTACATTTTGTGTGTTTTGTATTTATGCCGGTCGTTGTTGTTGGGGTAGGCCTTGCCTTGTTGCTGTTGCTGTTGCTGTTGCTGCTGCTGTTGTTGCTTATCCTGTGTGTCGTTGAACTTTAAGCCGGCGCAAGGAAGGAAGGAGAAGCAATACCTGACCCCTTCTCCCCAGCTGCATTGCATGTCGCCCCACACAGCACAGATGCCTGCCCCGAACCTGCTCTGCACTTGACTTTGCCCCAACCCGGACGCATGAATGCAGGCAGGCAGGACACACAGAGTCGCAGTCGGAGTCGGGGTCGGAGCTACAGCTCGAGCTGCTTCTACAGCTGCAGCTACGATAACTCCAGCGACAACACGAAGCCTGAAAAGGCGCTGCCCACAGGCTTGAGCATGAAAGCCGAATAAGAAATGTAAACAAGCTGGCAACAAAGTGCAGCAAAAGTTGCCGCTGCCGCTGCCAGTGCCGGTGCCGGTGCGCTGGCGTTGTTGTTTGTGCGGGCGCCATGGCAACCCTTTTTGCACGCTGCCAACAATATGGCGTGTTCCCTGCCGATAGGGTGGACATTTTATGCAAAGGCAGAATGGACGAGAACGAGGGAAAGCAGCAAGGAAAAACAAAACAAAACTCTATTGGAATTTACCTTGCACATTGTCCGCCCACGAGTCACGGGCCACGGGCCACGGGCCAATAGCATAAATTGTGAGCATGTGTAAATATTTTAGCAGATAGAAGCAGCAAGTCGGTGCAGTCAGGTGCAGGAGGTGGAGGCACCCACCACTCGGTGGTGCACTGTCAATATACAATATGCGCCATGAATTCATTTCACTGCATAAATTAAGCCATAAAAAATGCAATGGCCAGTCCAATGACAGTCCAAAAAGGTTTTCAAGTGCTCGCCCAACTTTTCGGACATCCGAAATTTAGAGGGCGGCATAATAAATTCGGATTAAATGAAACTACATCGCAAAGCACTCGTATGCAGTATGCATACACAAGTGTATATAGTACGTACGTGTACCATATATGGTATGGTATATGCCCATGGCCAGCGGCAAAGTCTGGAGACAAGTGGGAGACTGAAATGTGACATGTGAAATGTGCAATTGAATTAGTTTCGGATTTTCAGAGAATATCTTCATGGAGCTAATCGAATCAGGGCCAGCCAATGAAACTGCAATTCCTCTCACAACAGCACAGCACACAACAGATACGCACACACACGCTGCCTGAACCGCTGGCCAATTCGTGCTTTAATGCGCACATCACGATAAAGTTGCCCGCGAGAGAGGCAGAGACTCGACGTACATAATTCCATAGCTGCAGCTTGGCCCGACATGGCCAGTGGGCTAAAGACAGGCATACAGATCGAAGTCATATGCAGGTAAATGGTCAGGGCAGGGGCCGGCGGGGGGGCAGGAAACGGCTGCGGGCCCGGTCCTCATTTGCCGACATGTAAAATGATGCGTAAACAATATTCTGACGCATCATTAAAACGCCTGAACGAGTCGTATCGATCAGCTACACGTCCAGTTGCGAATCATCTCGATGCATGCGTCTGTCCGTGCGTCCGCCCCGTCCATGTGTGTGTCGTGTTCTTTTTTGCGCAGAACGAACATGATTATGATGACGCATCGCGATGCATGAAAGCCAAGCAGCCAAGCAGCCAGCAGCCAGCAGCAGGCAGCCAGCTCAGTTCCCGATTCCCGATTCCCAGTCGCAGCTCCAGCTCCGGCACTGCCCTGCCGCAACAGTAACAACAGCAAAAACAACTAATTCAATTTTGCCCGCTTGGACACGGATCGGGGACTGAGACCGCGCATTGAGCATAGGCCTAGGCAGCGAGTTGGGGGGTACGGGGCCTGGAACTCGTACCAAGTTCGCCTCTGAGTTCGTCATGTCCACCTTCACGCGCTGCAAACAGAGTTCAACTGCCTGGAGTACGCAAGATGCCACACGCTCTGGTCCCTCGGTCCCCAGCGAGGCATGGGGCATGTATGTATGCTGCACAAATGTATCGCTCGATCGCCGTTGCTGTTGCTGTTATTGCTGCAGCATGCTCAGCGCTTGTTTATGCTGATCTCTGTAATGAGATATAATGCCGGCCGGCCGGCCAGCAGACCAGCGGAGCAGCGGGCCAGTCGACCGGCTGCTCTGCTCGCAAACAACCGAAATAACAACAAACGTGCAGCAGCAGCAGCAGCAGCAGCAGCAGCTTCTTTACGACACCGGCACCTGACCTGGCATAGAATGGGAGCTTTGTACTCTGCTCGGCCTGTGGATCTGCCCCAACACGGCAAGCGTTGTCTGTGTGCAAAACACAAGCGAGGGTCGCTCGATCGATGTGCTTGCTGGTGAGATCAGCAGCGGGAGCATGTGCAAACTCTACGAGCGACCCTCGGGCAGGCAACGTATGCTCGTATGTACGTGTACTTATTAGAGTGACTGTGGGGCATTGTGTGTGATCAACAACAAACATCATTATCAGCATTTGGGCCACGTCATTATCACGCTGCATTCGTGATTGTTGTCGCAGCACAAACAGGAACAGCGAGCGCTACAACAACAACAAGAAGAGCAACAACAACATTGATAAGTCGTGCGGCGACAGAAGCTTTGCAGCCTCTGACAAAGTTTTGTCAAGCAACTCACGTAAAGGCAGCGAGGGAGCGAGAGAGAGGCAGAGGCAGCAGCAGCTGGCGAGTGGGAGAGAGATGCAGATAACGAGGCACAGAACTGACCTGGACAAGTGGCCAAAGTGACGAAGTGACTGAGTGACAAAGTGACGCAGCGGATCCTCAACATGGCGTCGACTGAATCAGCAAATATTATGCATTCAGCTGATTCTGATTGGAGGAGGCCTCGCCGGCTCGCCAGATGTAGGCGTATGCTGGGACAGCTGGGCATGGCCGAGGGGCGCTGCGGGTAGCAGGCCGGGGTCGTTGCGCTGAACTTCATGCGTGGATATTAATGACCGGCCTCGACCCCAGCGCGAACGGCAGCGACAGCAGCGTCAACGAACGTGCCCAAGTAATAAAGAAATCTTCAATGTTCGCGGGGGTGCACGTTCATGCGGATGCATGGATTATGATGATGGGGACGTTGCAGTAGGGGGGTAGGGGCAACGGGAAAGGGGCAAGGGGGCGCTGCTGTTGCTGCTGCTGCTGCTTCTCGGAACGGAGCAAAAAGCCAGAACAAGAAATTGGCAAAGCGCGTTCAAGAGGCGCATAAATTACAGCGCGCACTGTGCCGGGGCTCGGCTCGTCTTTTGTTTCTGTTGCTGTTGTTGCTGCTGCTGCTGCTGTTGCTGCTGCTGCTGCTGCTGTTGGCAGGAAATGCATTGCCAGCGCATTGTCGCATCGTTGACATTGCAAAGCTTTTGACTCCAAGACGCTGCCGTCGCGCCCATTTGCAGCAGCATTTTCGCTTAATTTTTTAATTGCCTCAAAGTTGTTTCTCTCGCTCCGCGCTTTGTTCTGGCTTTTCTCGTATTGTTGCTGCTGCTGCTGCTGCTACTGTAGCCGCCGCCTGCAATCGAAGTTGCTAATTAAAAATGCGTAACGCGGTTTCCCGAAAGTCGCCTCTTTTCTTGTCGCTGTCGCAATTGCTATTTTGTTGTTGTTGTTATTATTGCTGCCTCTTCTTTTGTTGCTGCTGTCGCTGCATGTCGGCTGCCGGCTGCTTCTGCTGCTGCTGCTGCTTCCGCTTTTATCGCGGATGCAACAGCTGGCGCTTGCGAGCGAACTTTTGGTTTTCTATCAGGCACAGTCTGAGGCAGCCAAAAAAGTTATGTTCCCCCAAAAAGTTAAGTGACTTACCATTCTGCCGCAATTGCCCTGACTTTTAATTGAGGTTTTCTTATACTTCACGCAACTCACCTGCAACGATAGAGAAGCAAAAAGAAGGCAAATATTAATTAAAAACGTCTACAAAAATCAGGAGAGCAATTCATAAGAAAACCAACATGGGAGGTGGTAAGATTTATAAATGCTTTCAGCTTAATAATATTTATATCTATATACAATTTTTTAAATACTCTTGTATACATATTTCATTTAATTTTTATACTTTTCTTATAACAAAATTACTGAAATGTAATTTTTTTTTTGCTGTAAGATTAATTAAAATTTTTTTTTTGTTATTATTTATGTTTATTATACTAAAAGTTTTGTATTTGATTTATTTACACATTTTTTGCAATGTTCGAGCTGCAAACAAAGGAAAGATTGCACTACTAAATTGCTGTTGTTGCTGTTCTTCTTCTTCTTCTACTTGTGCTTACTTCGAGAAGTTGAGCGCAGGGCCTAACCAAAACCAGATGATAATAATGGCGATGGTTCAGGTTCTGGCAAGCGGCATCCTAAACTGAACCTAGCCCAACATTGTTTTTGTTTTCCCCCATCTTTTGCGCGGTTGTTGTCGTCGTTCTTGCTGTTGTTGTTGTTGTTGTCGTGGTCGCCTCGTTGCCGTTGCCTTTGCTGTTGCTGTTGTTTTTCGGCTTTTATATCTGCGCCTCAGAATCATGTCGCGGAGCCAGTGAGCAACATGTTTGTGCGCCAGCAACAACAGCAACAACAGCAGCAGCAACTCGCGAGTGCTTTGGCACTCGGCGAAGGCAATGGCCAAGCCTCTTGCCAGCTGCTTTTTGTGCCACTTCCACACACACATGCAGACATACGAGCACACAGCGATGTTGTTGTTGATAATGCCAGGGCAATGTTGTTGTTGTTGTTGTTGCTGCTGCTGCTGCTGCTGCCGCTGCCACTTGCCGTGGACTTGCTCATCAACTGGATTTACTAGCACATGCGAGTGCGGACTGCAAGTCCAAGTCGCTGCTTGTTGCATTTAGTCATCGTGCTCCTTCTGCGCTACAATCATCATCCTCATCATCTTCATCATCATCGTCATTATCGTTTTCAAGCTCCATTCGCCGTTTGTTGCCTGCCCATTCGCTCTGCGTTCCACTCCAACACCCGGCACATTGCCTTTCCCACAGTTGCTGCTGCTGCTGCTGCTGCAGTTGCTGTTGCTGTTGTTGCTGTTGCTGTCGTGTTGTTGTTGCCGCTGCTGCTCAGAGTGCAGCAGAGTTCGTTCCACTCGGCCTTTTATTTATGTTGTTTTCTTCGTTTTGCCTTGGTTTGCTTTGTTTTGATTTCGTGCATTTTGTTTTGCTATTCATATTTCTTCTGGATTTTGTATTTTGCTCGCCGTTCCCGACTCTCTCTCGCTCTCGCTCTGGACTCGCATTGGCACAGCCTGATAATTGCAGCGAGGCGAGAAACTTGATTCGCGACTGTGACGTCACGGAGGGCATTCACTTTGCTGCTGCTGCCACTGCTGCTGCTGCTGCTGCTGCAGAGGCTGTTGCTGCTGCTGTTGCTGCAACATGTTGCTGACAGTTGCAGCCGCATGGGCAATCAATTATTTTCATGTACCGACTTTGGTCGCATTTACAATTGGCTCCGCTTACAGCTGACAAGCGATTGCCCTGCGCTTTGTGTGCCTTCTCCAGCTGCAGCTCCCGCTCCATTGTCCAGTTTATGAGACACGAAATTTAAATTTACACATCGATAGCTGCCTCGCAGTGCGCCCATTGTCACGATAAATCAATTGCACTCTTGGCCTGCACTCCATTTCATTCGGCCTGGCTCCATCTGGCAGCGACTTTCAGCCAACTCGTACGGTAGCTCCTTCAGCGCCTCCAGCCACATGCGATTCCCGGCCAACGATGCTGCTGCTGCTGCTGCCGTTCCGTGCCTGGGGCCTAGCTGTGCCTGCCTCAAGACGTCGCATCGTCGAGCTCTCTCACAGTAGCAACATGCGGCTGACACTGACACTTACGTATGTTAATGTTGACAAAAGAGTCAAGACAAAACAGCAGCAGGCACAACAGCAACATCAACAGCAGCAGCAGCAGCAGCAGCAGCAACAGTTGCGGGAAAGTGCAGCCATGGCTGAAGGCAATTGCCTGGCAAAAGTATTCAGATCGCAATCTTGAGATGATTTTTGACAAAACACGAAGCGAACGAATGGAGCTGCAGGAAAAACTTGAGCAACCAATTTTCTCAGCCTTTCAAGTGCTTGGAATAAATATGCATAATAAATGCAGTTTTGTTTTCAGAACTAGCAGTGAATTTTAAAAAATGATAGCATGTATTTTAATTTTTGTTTCTCAGAATATTTTACAGAAAAAATTAGAAGCTGCGCGATAACTGAAAAATAAACGTAGAATTTCGAATCTTCACAGTGTTCTCTTGTTTTTCTAGCGTCTACCATAGATATTATGGAATACCTAATTATTACCTATGCAATTTTAGCTTTAGTCTCGTTCGTGTCGCGTCGTGTTCGGGCATCACCCGAACAAAATACATACGAGACAATTATTAAGCTTCTGTTAACAATTTCGAAACTTGTTCAGCGCTTGACCTTTTTTCGACGCTCAATTTATGAGCCCGACACATGAGCATGATACAACATGCAAAGCGCCATGTCAACAACAACAACAGCAGCAAGAACAGCAACAACAACAACAAGAAAGCCAGTGTGTACCTCGCACCTAGCGCCCCCTCTTGCCCCCTCAGCACCTTCTCCCACTGCAAACTGGCGTGTCAGCGTTGCAATTATTGTGATTTTCCGAGGAGTAGGATGCCGAGGGCGTGGGGAGGGGGCGTCATGGCATGGCAAGAGCAAATAAAAGCCGCCAGCTCACATTTTCATTTGAAGTCAACGTTGAGGCTTCAACTGGATCATTAGGCGCGCCCTGGAGCCATTAATTTCTGCAGCCCGAAAAGTGTTTGCCAATAGACGAGACTCGTCTACGTCTACGGGAGAAGAAAGACATAAGCGAAGAGCAGAGCAGAGAAGAGAAAGAAAGAAAGAAAGACAGAAAAACACAAACTAAACGCAGCATTTAAGATAAATTTGCGACGATAGCACAGAGAACAGGGCCCAGACAGACTGTGCCACGTTGCAGAAAGGAGAGAGACAGAGAGAGAGAGAGAGAGAGGGAGAGAGAAGCACTGAGAAAGGGAGCAGGCAGCAGGCAGCGAGCATGTGAGGATGGGAGCATGCAGCATGGGGCAAACGGCATAAGGGCATGGACAGCAGCAGCAGCAGCAGCAGCAGCAGAGAATGGCAATCAAGTTCAATGCACAGCAACAAGTCGGCGAAGCCGGCTAAAGGACCGGGCCAGGCGACCATTCTTGGCCATTTCGTTTCGTTTTGTGGCTGGCTAAAAACTTTGTCTTACCTTTCAATCTGAGGGCCAAAAGGAATAGGCTAGACTGGCGGAGGCAAACAGCAGAGAGTAACGAACAGCGAAAAGCGAACAGCAAACAGCAACAACAACTGCAGCTTACACTGTGCAACAGAAACAGGATGAGTTTCACCTGAGCTCTGAGTTCTGAGTCTGAATCGCACTCGGAGTGGAGTGCAGTTCAATGCTCCATTAACTCGCCGCAATGCAAGGGCCGCCGCTGGGCAGTAAATCAGAAAAATCAACACATAAAAACTAAACAATCGCCTCATTAATTACAATTAGAAGTGTTTATTGCCGAAGCGCAGCCATAAACCCCTTGCTGCACTGCAACATCGCTGGACAGCGGGCATTGTGGCTTGCGTCATCATCAAAGAGCGGAGAGTTTACTTAACGATCACAGCGAGCCACATTTTCGCCACATCTTGTGGCACAAACAAAAACTGGCGACTGGCGACGCCGCAGTCGATGCCAGTTGACAGGCCAAGACCAAGTCTCCCCAGGCAGGAGTCGCAGCAGTTGCCGTCCACGAGAGATGCCACTCGCGGGCATTACTGTAGGATTCATCAATCAACAGCTGTCAGTGCAGACGGCAGCCGGCAGCCGGCAGTCGGCAGCCGTCAGGCGACCGGTTCACTCTGCTCCACTGTCCACTGTCCGCCGTCCGCCGTCCGCGCTCCACTGTCCGCACGGCCAGTGTCCACTCTAAATCAGTCCCGCTGTCCCTTTATGCGTCTGTCACTCGCCGCGGCGCATGCGCAGCGTTTGAACAGTGCCAATTCCGCTTCGCAGGCATCTCATTCATAAGGGCCCAGCGGGAGGCAGAGAGTAGTGGCAGTAGAGCCGCGAAAGGGGAGGCGGCATCCCGCTGCTGCAGCTTCCTGTTGCCTCGTAACTCTTCCAGTTCGTTGTTTGTTTGCTCAACTTCCTCTGGCTGTCTATTCGACAGTTCTGTCCGTCTGTCCGTCTGTCTGTCTGTCCGCGTGCCTGTTTATTTGTTTATTTCTTGCCCAACTCTTTTGGCATTTTCCAATGCACTTTTCATTTGGCTGGAAAATTGCTACTCACTCACTCGGCTGTCGGAGTGTCCGCTTATGCAAATGCTGGCGATAATTGTGCCGCAAATATTGCATAATCATGCCACATGACGAATGAGACGCAGCAGCAGCAGCGCAGTAGCAGCAGCTCCAATGTCAGGGCTCGTTGGGATCGAGCTGCGCGCTATCGCGCCGTCATCATCACTCGCAGGCGATGTCCACTCACAGCTTGAGTGTTGGCCCCCAAAAAAAAAGCAAATGCCTGGTACCGTTGGAGGCCTCCCGAACTGCCATCATTTCCAGGCCATTTAGCCTTGCTGCGCCACTGATTTGCCACGCCTTCCTTTTGCTGCTATTTTCAGCTGCTGCTCTGCTCGGTTGATTTTCACTGCCGACTCCAAAGCCAAAGCCAAAGCCTTTGCTTTTGTTTCTGTTAGTATTTTTGTTTGGGTTTTTCTCTTTTCCAAGATATTTTTATCTGCAGTTCGACACCTTCACACACACACACACACACACACAAAGCAGTTGCCCCGTTGGATATTTTTTAATTTAAGCACCTGCCAACACCTGCTTTGACAAAATCTCTGGACTAGGCAACGCCCAGGCTCAGCTGGTTGAACTGCCGGCGGCACCAAATATCTCAGTCGAGCAGAAGAAAAAACCAATCCTGCGATAGGATAAAATACCAGGAGAGTTAAACTTCTCCCCCTTCAACATGCCAACACCTTCTCCTCCCTTGCGTTGCTGCGTCAGCGCAAACACGACACGCCCATCCTTGCTTGACTTTAAACGCTTCTCATATCCATTTCCGTTCGGGCGACATTTTGTTTTGCTTGCTCGTCATACACAATCTATGAAGACTCTACGTTATTGCACCTTCAAGCGCACTGCGCTTTCCGTTTGCAGAGGGAAAGAGTGCAGTAGAGCATTAAGTATCAGAATTTTTCCTGCTGAAATGCTACTAAATACCGCTAAGTATCGCTAGCCAAGTTTGCTGCTCGCAGCTGCTGCCCGTTTCAAATGTTGGTCAAGCGCTGTTTCTCTCTCTCTCTCAGTATCTCTCGCACTCTCTCTCTCTCTCTGTCCCTCTTGTGCTTCACTTTGATTTGCGACTCGACAGCAATTTGCCGGCCAGTTCGAGTTCAACTGACACGAGCGCCTTTGGGCCAAGCGATAAGCGGAGTGCAGCGACCGAGCACTTTTCTTTCTGGATTACTCAGCGTTGTGAAATTGCCGGCTGTGTTGTTCCCCTATATGGCGTACCCCCTCCCCCTGGCCGGAAATTGGGTTCGTTAGAGGTGACGGCATAAAACTTGTGTCCGATATCCTGTTGGAATAGTGCTAATGAGCCGCCAGTGATGGAGCGCATAGGTGAAGTGCATGAAAGTTTCATTTGCGAACTTAACGAGCGCCAAGTGCGATGCAGAAAAGACAAGAGCAACCAGCGGTTCGGCTCAGCTGCAGTGTACCCGGCTTTGTCAATTAATCAGCCCACAGTACGCAATTAGCAACCCTGCGACCCACTGTGAGCTCCATTCGCCCACTCCAAGCCGTGTGACAGTTTGGCTGGCAAATCGCTTTTGCGTGTGTCGAGTGACATTTGTGACGAATGCAGTGTGCACAACATGCCCGACTCGCAACTACCCTGCAGTCATTAAACTATAGCTATACTCGTTGGCTGCAATTTTCCAATCGTAATTGCAACTAATTTAATATTCTTGTTGATTTTGCCCTCGATTTTCGCGCACTTTTTCTATATCTGCGATAATGATGATGCATGCCTTATGCAGCTGGCAAAGAGCATTAGTAATTGGCTTTATAATTTGCACCTTTGACGTGCAAATTACAGGCAATAAGACAAACACAGGCACACATGGACACACCCACACACGCTCGCACACACACTCGCACACACACACACACACACACACGCATGCATGCATGCATAAATGTCACTTGGCAATTATTTGACGTGCTAATTAAGCTGATTTACGAGCGCATTGCAACATGAAAGCGTTATTAATTGAAGGCAGTGCGCTGGTTGTGTCTGCAACGGATTTGGTCTCGGTCTCGGACTCAGAGTCGGAATGGGTTTCAGATCATAAAGCAGTAGTTCTCCTGCATATAGACGTATCGCCTTGTATCTCAGCTGACAAAAAGCTGTTAAAACGGGCAAAGCGAACAACGAACAGCGAACAGCGAAAAACGAAAATCGTTAACGTAATTACGGCAAACGGTGCAGACACACACACACACACACAGATACAGCTATATCTATGTGCAAGTGTGTGTGTGTGTGTGTGTGTGTGTGTGTGTGTGTGTGTGTGTGTGTGTGTGTGTGTGTGTGTGTGTGCGTGTGTTGTGCTCGAAATGCAAGTGCGCAAAAATGAATGTGAACATGATATGTGCGAGTGCGGGGCGCGGGGCGCATGGTAGGCGGGGCGAGGTGGAAAGCCACTCAACGGTCGGCTCAGACAGCTTGACGCCAAAGCGAACGCTGAAAAGTTCCGTGTAATGATGATGAAGCTCGCCACTTTATGGCTGTAGTTGCCGCTGTAGTTGTTGGCCCTGCCCCTGCCCCTGCCTCTGCCTCTACCCGTGCCGCTGCCCCTGCCTCTACCTCCGCTGCCGTTGTTGTTATAGCACAACAGTCAGTCAGCGGTTCAGGTAGTCGAGTAGCCAGAGCCAGCCGGAGGGGTATAACAATGTCTATAATAGAAATTACGAGGCAATGGAAATTCCCGTTGTATTTGTGCTGTTTATGAAACGCTGGCAAAATGCAGTGCAAACTTTTAACAAAAGCCAAGTGGACTTTACCTATCAGCTGCAGGCCGACTGCGAGAGAGAGGGGATTGAGTGTGTGATAGAGAGAGAGAGAGAGAGAGAGAGAGAGAGAGAGGGAGAGGGTAAGAGCGGGCAGACAGCGACTTAGAGCGGGCGAATGGGATAAACAACGATAATGAGTCGATTTGCTGCATAGATGCAGAGCTAAAGTTCTGCTAGAAATAATGATGTTAAGCCAGGGAAGCAATTCACCTGGACGGGAACGTGAGCGTGCACGCAGCCACCGAGGCAGAGGCAGCTTGAAATGCAAACGACAGCGCCTTACGCACTGCACGCGCTGCAACATGATGCGATGTGCCGCGAGCGTAATGCATAATGCACAACAGCTGTCAGTTGCAGTTGCAGCGGCCTGTTGCACGTCTCTGCTGCTGCTGCAGGCTCTCCCCTTGTCTTCGGCTTGGCAACTGCGCCTGAAGGTGGGCGGTGCTAGGTGCAAACGAGTCGACGGTCGCCGGTCGTCGGTCGCCCCACGCTGCTGAGTTGTCAAAAAGATTGAATAACAAATGAAATGTCAAAAAAAATTTAACTTGGCACGCCATCTAGCGTGCAGTGGCAGAGCAACGTCAGCGGCTATAATAAACACCAGCAACGACGGCAACAACACCAGCAACAACACCGGCAACAACAACCCCCCCGACAGCAATCTCTAAATGGCCGTGTGTAATCCTATTAACCTTTTGACTACCATTATTCAATTGGCCAGTCAAACGGCTTTTGCGCACAGAGAGTGGCAAAAAGGCAAAAAAGGCAAAAACATAAATAATGCAATTAATGTGAAATTAATAAAATTGGCAACAACAAAAAAAAAAGAACAAGCGTCAAAATGTTGGCAAATAAATCAATTTCGCATGCAGCGAAAATCAACTTCAAAGTGATTCCATAATGGCAAGAGAGTTGTTAACAGTAGTTCGGCAATCAAAAGCAGCTTAAGCTCTCGTTAGATAAGAGCGACGGATTGACAAATTAAGTACAAGCGAAACGAAGTGAAGGCAGCAGCAGGAAAGAGCTACAAAAAAAAGCTAAAAACAAAGCTAAAGCAGTAAAAGCAGTGCAAATTGTTCTTATCTCGTGCACTTTGTTATGACTTTGGAATTATGCAAATTGCGGGCTAATTGTCTCGGGGCCAATCATTTTTCGCAGTTTTATGCATTCTAATTTTTCCATTTCATCATTTTTTTTGTTCGCCTTTTTTTCGGCAAATTAGTTTCATTATTATTATTATTTGGTTTTTTTTCGCATTACTTTCAAACACGGGGTATTGTGTGAATTTGTGTGTTGCTTTTTTGCTGCTGTTGTTGTGGCTGTGTTTTGTGTTGTGCTGCGGTGAAATCTTCAAGGCCGCGCATATTGAGTGACTCGGGTTTTTGTCGATTTGCTCGCCGCTTTTATATAATTTTTTTAACAATATTTCTGCTCATTTTACTTTGTTGCTGCTGCCGCCGCTGCAACCTGTCGCAAATATTTCGACGCATTTGTTATGCTCAGCTTATTTCGTTGTGTTTGTGTGTGCGTGTGTGTCAGGTGTGTGTGCGTGTGTGCGCTGCGGTTTTATTTATAACTGCTGCAGTCATTCATCATGCGAAAAAATTAATAAGCCAAAAGCAGCGCAAGTTTCGCCCACATGCCGAGCAGGAAATGGCCGGGAGAACAGGTTGCCAGCTCGGACTCGCACTCGGAGTTGGAGCCAGCGATGGAGTCGAAGTCAATGTCGAACTCGGACTGAAAGTCAGACTCTTGTCGAGTGCTCGATAATTTTGCCTACTTAAGTGTGTGCCACATTTCAAATGAGTTTCTGCCTTAAATTATGCACACAAGGCCAAAACAACAACAGCCAGCGAGGTGCTTCGGCAAATGCGCTGCGATTTTGATTCTGGTCTTTGACCGATTGCCCAGGCGTCAAGGTTAGGCCCCGCCACATACATTTCCCCATAACGATTTCGTTTATCTGTGTGCGTGTGTGTGTGTGTGCGTGTGTGTGCGTAAGTGAATAGAGGAGACTGCACGCTGCTTTCACTTGCCGTTCGATTTGGCAAATAAATCAAAGCGCTCGCTCCATGCAGCGGAAGATGCGAGTAATGCGATTGGGCACATAATTAATTAAACTGAATACTAAGCGACTAAGTGACTATAAATCTGCAGAAGCCTGTTAAAAAGCAATTCCCCAGTTTAGATTTCTAATGGCTGCGAAATTGTCTTGATGACGTGATCTTGCGACGCGCTTTATCAAACGATTTTTTGCCGCTGGCCCAAGCCGCAGCTGAGTCACATTTGGGATGAGCACTAAACGCTTGGCCTAAGTGGTTTCAATGGCAAGTTATCAAGCTGGATTGCTAATCCATTAGATGCTTATATGTTAAACGATTCTCGAAATATGCTGATGACGCTGGCCATAATCGCGATGTGCGGTGATTGCGATGGCGACTGCCTCCACGACTGCGATTGGGGCGAAAACAGGAAATATAAACAATGCATAGAGCTAAATAAATAAAGTGAGCGAATGCGAATGCGAATGCGAATGCAGGCGAAGAGCATTCAAAAAAAGGCAGCAGAAATATGAGAATAATGAAGAAATCAACAAACTCACTACAAAGAAACGAAGATTCTATACCCTGGCAGCGGATTAAATAGATTTCAAAATTTTGACAGGGTGTAGATACATTGTTAAACAAAGCTTAGGCAAGCGCATGGCCTGCAGGCAGACAGGCAGGCAGACTGCGCCTGCGCTGCCTCCTTCTGGTAGCAATCGGTAAGCCCTATGGCAGGTTACAGAAATAGCTAAGTACCTACAGAAATAATACGGCAGATTATAGAAGTTTCGAAATAAACAAAACAATTTGTATGCCAGGAACGGCGGCACTCGAGAATTACGGTTAATAATAATGCCGGCGCGTAGTTATTTCGAAATGCAAATATTTGCCAAAAGCGAATGAACGGAAGAGCGAACGAGCGAGCGAATGAACCGAATGAACTTTACGGATCGGTTGAATGCACTCGCCGGCCTGGATACACTGGGAATCTAAGCGAGAAATGCCGAAGAATGAAGATACAAAAAAAATGGGAAAAAAATTGAATTATTTATGTGGGCGCCGGCCAAAAAGGATTTCGCCAAAAGGAAGCTTGGTGGGGTCGAATGTCTGGCCAGTTGTTGGAGAGCGCCGCTTGCCGGACACTTGCTATGCAAATATGATTCAAATTTCAGCATGAAATTTGCAATTGAAACGAACGCTTTGCCAGCGCTCGACGCTTTTTTGAGTGGTATCCGAAAGATACTTAGTATAGGACAAGACATGAACTGTCGTCATTGGCAGCCCGCGTCACAAGTTATACAGAAGCTGATGCTGTTGTTGTTGTTGTTGTTGTGGGTTTTGTTGTTATTGCTTTCCGGCATTGCAAGTCGCGCACGGGCAACAACTCGCACACTCACAGGGACAGACACGGGTACACGTACACCTACAGCGACAGATGCGGATACAGATACAGAGATACATTTGGCGCGGTAGCTGAAAGCGCATTTTATAAATAGTTGCTGCTGCGGCTTTTGAAACGTTACGTAGCGTCAGCAGCGGCAACAACAAGTTGTTTGTTGGCTTTTTTGTCATTGCAAAAACAAACAATAAACGAAGCACAGAACTTTGTGGCGATAGATACGCATACAGATGCAGATACAAATACGAATCAAAGTACATGCGAGTGTGAGAATTTGACAGTTTTTGCAGCGCAACGGGATCTTAAGATACAAACAATGAGAGAGAGAGATAGAAAGAGAGAGTGAGAGTGAGCGAGAGATCAGAAGAGAGCACGACAGAGAGGGAGAGACAATGCAAGAGCTAATGTGCGAGCGTGAGAGTGTGTGCGAGAGGGAAAGAGAGGGAGAGAGAGAGAGAGCGCGGCGATCGGTTTCAATTTTCGTTGTTATTAGTCGACGTCGCCACCTTCGTCGGCAGCGACGCCAACGCCGGCAGCGACGCCGGCGACGGCATTGACCGCTAGAATGCAATCAACCTATGCCAAGGCCAAGTGGCCAGCGGTTTTTGCTGTAGGTGTGTGCGACTATAAAACGTATCTCTATCTGTAGTCGTAGCCGCAGCCGTAGCTGTTCATGTATTGGTGACTGTGCCCGTGCCCGTGCCCGTGCCTGTGTCTGTGTCTGTGTGGGTATCTGTGACTGCGCCTGTGCCCGGGAGTATCTGTGACTTATTAGCGAAACGGCATCACAATCAGAAGCAAAATAATAATGAAAATGTCAAGAAAACAACAGGCAAGAACAAAGCGCGAACGAAATCAACGAAATAAACAAGACTGCTGCCCGCTTCCAAATTGTGGGCGGATTTTCATTTTCGATTTCTTGGGTCAAAGAGCTGACAAATTGCCGCGGTGTTTCACAGCTCTTGTGACTAATTGAGCGGCCGGCGAATGTCGATACGGAGAACTGAGGGATTGAGGAACTCTTTCGTGTCTTATGACGAATTCCACATCGATAAGAACGACGAAATTTAATAAAACCATTACAATACAAACTATAATATAATAATATTTATCATAGGGCAGCTTTTTTCAAATTTTGTTAGCTATGCAATAAAATCTGCTTCAATTGCAATATTTTCAGCTAAAATTTGATTTATGCTCGCAATTAATTGGCCCGAAAGCTTCTGTCGATATGCCAGAGTCAGGCGAAAAATGCATTAGCTAAACCGGAATCGGAAGAGCGTGGCGTCACTTCTGTTTGTTCTCTTACTATTTTCGCACTGATTTATGTCAGAGTAAATTGAATTTTAGTGGACTCAACAGTTTTGTAACAGATTTATTTGCGGGTTGAGTCGTTTTAGGTCGATTCATTTTCAAAACTCGATTTCATTTAATGTGAATAATATGTTTGGTGTTTTCGGACGGTCAGCCGTCCGGACTGAATCTTTGAAACTCGTTCGTTCATTGGCAAGGCAACGGCAGCAAGAGGCGCACACAAGATGGCCCAAAGTGAAAAGAATATGAATAATTGCCGTCTAGACAAATTTAAGTGTCATTATGTTAATTAAGACAATTGCCGCTGTAAGCCGAGCGCTACTTGAAATATGATTCTCATGCTACTTCTCGGTTAGGTTTTCGTTCTCCACAATGAGTTTAGAATGAGTCGCTTAAGCTTAAGCTAAATACATTCTAATGAGTATAAAATGCAGCTTTAAAGTGGAAGACGGATTTGTGGATGCATTTACGGGGTATTTATTCCTCGAATATAGCAAAAACTATTTTTTTTAGAGTTTTGTAAGTCAAGTTGCTAGTTTAAAATTAAACTTGTGGTGTGCAGGGTATGTCTTAGCCGAGCATGACCTAACGAAGTTGTACTAGTGCTTGTTTTGCATATTTAATCCCGACTTAGTTGCTTTAGAACAACTTTTCCAGCGACAGCGACAATTGCAACATTTCTCACGCATACGCGATTACTCTGCGTCAACTTCAGGTGCATTGCTTGACACTGGCACACGAAAGTATGCGTACGAGCGGTGTGTGTGGCGACTATGAGCGTATGCAAAGCGACGGAATGGAGACTTCAAGGTTCCTGAGCCCACACGGAAATACGAACACAATGGTCGCGGATTGTGATAAATGGCATAAAACTGCGTCATTCGAATTAAAATACTCACAGCACAAATACTGGCAGCAACAAATACTCGACTGCGACTGCGACTGCGACTGCGGGCCAATTAAACGCATTATGACAAGTTACTCACCTGTAAAGATAAAATGGGAAAGTTGACTTTAGAGTAAGTGTTATTGTAAATACATGGCAAAATAAATTGAAATGTGAGCGATTAGCATAGTAGACTTATAAATATCAAGTATACGCAAGCGAATATCGCGCATACGCCACGTTGCAACTGGAAATGGAAGTGGACAGGTGGGGAGGCATTTCGCTTGTGAATTCCCACTACAATCGACAGCTGTCTCGGATTCGGTCTCTCCTTGGCCGAAGTACAGCAGTAATATCCCCGCAGGGCAAGTGGGCGGCTCGTCTTTGCGGCGGGCAACCTTGAGGCGCTATCGATTGCCCTGGCGAAACGCCCACGAAAACGCTGCACATTTGTTCCGTTTGCTGTTTGCCACCGCCGTTGTCAAGTGTTGGTAATTGGCCAGGCGACGGGCGAACGGACGGCGGGACGAGCTCAGGCCCAGGCCCAGACCCAAGCCCAAGCCACAGCCCAAGTAAAAGTCTCAAATTCAGTTCTTAACTGACAGTTATAATTTAATCTGGGCTCCATTTTAAAAGACAAGCTGTTAAAACGCCAGCCAGGCAGATGGCCCATCAGGCTGTGGGCCAGCATGTGCAGGTGGGGCAAGTCGGGCAGGTGGACAGTGAGCTGGTTTGAGGTGGGGCAATTGAGAGCGGAGATTGATGTTTGAAGCATGCGCAGCGCAGCCAGAGAGAGCTCAAATTGCGCGGGAAAACCGAATGGCAGTTGCAGTTGTTGTTGTTGTTGTTGTAGCTGCTGCCGTTGTTACTGTGGCAGTTGCATGCGACCCACTGAACCACTGAGCGCGTTGCCACGACGTTGCAAGGGAAAGGGTTGCGTTTGCCGTTGCTGTTGCTGCTGCTGCTGTTTGCCGCCTCTGGTTGGGCAAATTCGCCGCAACCCTTAAAAGTGTTGCCATATTGATTTTTGCTACCAAAGCGGCGTCAGTGGCAGCAGCGATGGCAGCGGTGACGTGTGTGGGCGACGCCAGCGTCGACGCCAGCGCTGACTTTGCTGCCTGACCTTGAATACATCTGCAGAATTTTTTCTCTGTGCACTGCCAACTAATGTACATTCTCAGTACGTGAGTCTCTCTCAGTGTGTGTGTGCTTGTGTGTGTATGTTCGCTGTGTGTGTGTGTGCGTTGCTTTGCTGCTGTTGCTGTTGCTCTGGCAGCGATTTTAATCATTCGCTTTGTGTTACTTATGCACAACATTTATCCGGCCAGACCCTTGCCAAGAGCTCATAAATACTTATACACAGCAGTGTGTGTGTGTGTGTGCGTTTGTGTGTGCGTACTTATATAAGTATTGTATATGACATTTATTTTAATTTGTCGCTGCTGACGTCATGTCTTACACTCGTTATTATTGTATGGCTGTATATATGCATGCATATACATATATCTTTATGTATCTGTGTAGATCCGAGTATATAGATTTGTTTGCTGCTGCGATTTTGACACGCCTGCTGACATTTCATAATTTTCCTCGCAACAAGTTTTTTTTGTCATGTTTCGCTTAGGTGGAAAATTAATTGGTTTTGGCTGCCGGCGACGAAAGCGTACCACGGCGTTGAAAGTTCTGTTGTCCGTCTGAGCGCTCAGCTCTGAGCGATACATAATTAATTCAAAAACATACCAGCAGTTTTTGTGAATGACTTTGGCAAGTGATTCATAAGTGGGAGATGGCCACAAAAAACAGAGTGCAAAAAAATAGCAAATTTTTAATGATCCGCTGAGGCAGCGTGTCGGTGTTATAAAACCCAATTAATGATCGCCTCGAGCGCAGTTGCACAACACTGGATCAAGGTCTTGCTGTCTATTAAGTTTCGCCATTCATTTTGCACCTGCAGCAATTTTAATAAGTTCCCTCAAGGCAGAACTTGCTCTCATTTCCATTTCGAAATGCCGTCGCATCCAACTTGCCTTGACTTTGCGGGCAATTTGAATGCACTTTTGCTGCTTCCCGCCCACATCGCGCAACATTTGTTGGGCTGCAGCGGGCGAGGCTTTAAAAGTAATGTGCCCGCTCCATAGATGGCAGCGTCAAGCGCATAGCGCGAAATGTCAAGCTGCGAGGCGTGCCGATGCGCCGATGTGCTCCGCTTTAATTAAGCCGGACCAGGGCACCCCACCCTGTGCGCCACGCCCCCGCGATGCAAATGCAAATGTCAACAACAACCCACGCGCAGCTCGCAGCTCGCAGCTCGCAGCGCCCAGCCTGTTGCTGCTGCCATTGTCAAAAGAAGCGCACGACACGTGCCGCCCTTCAGTTATTTTTTATCTGCCGCCGCGCGATTGCTTAACTAATCAAAGGAAAACGAAAAACAATAACAAAAAGCTGAAAACTCAAACAATTTGTTTGCCGGGCCCCATTGCAGCGAGTGATGTAAGTGAGCCCGATGAATTTATATCTATTGCATTGTACTCCCTGCGCTTATCGGGCAAAATATCGCGCATACGACCCGTGTGCGCTCAGCTCGATTTGAATTTGCAAAACAAGAAAAAAGAAGAAGAGAAATAGAGGAAGGAGGGGAACAAAATTGTATCGCAGCGTATAATTAACAGCTTTGGCAAGTCGAAAGCACCAGCAGCAGCAGCAGCAGCAACAGCAGCAGCAACAGCAGCGGCAGAGCCAAACAAAGTTGCTAATGAAATCACCTGGCTGCAGCTTGTTTGGCTTTTAATTATGGCGCGCTGCGCCGACGCCGACAATAAATTTTGATGTGCATATACTACGGCTACTTATAGCTGGCATACACAGCTACAGCTATACAGCACAACAATACATATGCGCTATGTTTGCGGGTTTGTTCGCTTTGCATATTCATGGCATTCGCATTAGTATTAATTAATTTTGCGCAATACGAAAATTAATTAGCCATGAAAAGTGAATCGACCGCAAAACATTTCCAAGTTTCGCTGCCGCTGCGACGCACTCTGCTCACAATTGAGCAGCACACACACACACACACACACACACACTCATAGATAAACACATTCATACACTCCCTCACACACATGCAGTCATAGTTAAGCAGCTCAGGCATTCGGCTGCATTCATAGATCGACTTATTCATGATCAATGTACTCGGGAGTGTTTCGCATGGGGGAGGGGGCTTAAGTATGTGCGAGAAGATACATATGTCGCCATTAGCATTGATTTATCTGCAGGCGAATGACAAATAAATAAATAGAGAATATCTTGGCAAATCGCTTAATAAACTCGTTATTAATTTGTGCTCATTCCAAACAAAAATAATAAACAAAATCGCCAGCTGATAAACGCGAAGATTTATGCACATTCTTCAGCGCTCCATGGGCAAGTCGAGCCAGTAATAAATATATATATATATATATATGCAGGTTTATATCTGCGATTCGACTCTGACCTGCGGGGCAGGCGCAGTCTGATGCATTCACTTTTTCAGGCCCGGCGAAAGGCGCGAGCAAAATGCTGCCTGTAATTTTCCCTTGACGACGTCAGCGGCGTCAACGTCGACGGCGACGTCGACGCTCGCGTCGCAGCTGGCAGCGACAAATTGCACACACAGCTTGCATCTGTGTGCAAACACGTGCCGTGCAATTCCATCGCCCCGCGCCACGCTCCTCGCTGCGGCGTGTGAAAACGCGGCGAGTTGAGCGGAAGTGAGCTTTTGCGCATGGCCGCAAAGATGGCGACGTCAGCGACGGGCGAGTAGGCCGTGCAGGGAGACTGCGATTGACGCTCACAGAGAGCGGCGGAGTGTGAGCAAGCGAGAGAGTAAATGAGCGAGAGAAAGAGAGAGTGAGAAAGAGCGGGAGAGGGCTGCCACTCAAGTGCATGTTTGAGTGCGCGTGTGAGTGTGTCAGAATGAGGGAAATGCATTTCATTGCGCAACATTCGTTTGCCGGCCGGCCGGCGCAACCAAAGACTGCAACAGCGTGCAGTCGGTGTATGTGTGGGTGAGCGTGTGTGTGTGTGTGTGTGAGTAAGTGTTTGCCTGTGTTTGTGGGCGCATAACCTACAAATGTGTGACACAGTTGCACTGGCAGCGCGCCCGCATACACTGTCGAAAAAGTACAGCCACGACAACAGTTGCAGCGGCCGCCATTTTGTTTGTGCAAAAAAGGAATAACAAAAAAACAGAAAACAAATAGTGAAACTGGGCCAATTCGCCGGCTCTGTGGTGTACAGTTGTGTGTGTTGATGGCGGTGCTGGTCGTGGTGCTGGTAGTGGTGGTGGTGTGCGTGCCTCCGGCCAGAGAGATCTAATCGAGCCGCCACTGCCATCTCGACAGATGGCAGAGCTCCGTCTGACTGCGGCGATGAAAAGTTTTCATTTCAATGCAAATGAAATCGAAATGCAACGCTGACAATTTTCAACAACATTCAACGTTCAACATTGTCGCAACTTTGCAAGTTGCAAGTTTGTGGCAAATGTGTGTCAGAGCCGGCTCGTGGCATAGTTGGCAGCAGTTGCAGCTGCGAATGAAACGAATTCAAATCGAAATAAAAATACAAATAAGAAATAAATAGAAAATGTTTCGCAAACATTTTGCAGTCCGACATTGGACCCGCTCGTCGCTAAAGTCGCTGCAATGTCGAGATCTGTTGCAGCCTCAGCCTCAGCCCCAACCGCCACCGTCACCACAGCCGCAAGTGTATTCAAATTTATTGCAATTTGAATGACATTTGTAATTTGCATGTGGCCGAAGCTGAAGCCAAGAAATGGGACAGACCACAGCAAATGTTGCCCAACGAAACGGCAGAAAGAGATCAGAGAGCGGCGTGGAGGGAGGAGGGCAAAAATGTGGCCAGCAGGGGCTCGGCAAAGTGTGGCAGGTGGGCTGATTGCCAAAGGCAACGATGACTGGCAGCGACTGGCAAAAATGGGTGCAAATTTGCTACATAGTAAATAGATCGCCTGGTCGGCCAGTTAATTGAGCAGGGCAGCGTTAGGAAAATCGTTTGACATATTATTTTCCGTGACCTGAATAAGCTTCAATTCTAATTTAGTTTTTCATATATTTATACGTATTTATCCGAGCTGTAGACTGATCACTTTGGCCTCAGCAATGCAGTTCTGAACCGCAACAAACTAGCAGAGCACAAAAACGAGGGCAAACGATGAGGCATTTGGCTCAAGTGGCCGCCGGACCGCCGTGCTCAATTTTTGTCACCTTGAACATGAAAATTGCCGTGCCGCTGTGCCATTGTGCCATTGTGCCAGAATGTGCCGCTGCGTTCGAACTTGGCACAGAACTGCGGACTGGCAAAATTGAAAAACCATAAAATGAAAACTAGAAAATCAAAAAAAAAAAAAGAAAAAAAAAAACAATAGCAAAATTCCAATAAAGCGAGCACTGACTGCGACCGCTGTTGTGGCAGATGCAGATGCCCCTTCAACTCTCAAATGTGCATCAAATGAAAATTGCAATTTGTAAATTATGCGCGGCGGCATTTTATTTATTACGGTTTATTGTTGCGATGGCAAACCAGAGGAATGTTTTTGCCGCCGCTGCCGGCTGCTGTTATGGCGAATTATTTTTATTGCATTTTTTCTTTACGACTTTTTCATTTGCATCGCTGCTGCTGTTGTTGTTGCTCTTGTTGTTGCTCTTACACATTTCAGTCACATTTTCTGCCTTTTGCAATTATGATAAATTTATGAGTTCGTTTCTCCCAAACGCACACACACACTCACACTCATACGCACGCATGCACCTTCACCCACACAGATACAGGCGCTCTGCTTCACTGACTTTTGTTTGTTGTTGGCCCCGTTGTTGTTGTGGCTGCCACTCCTGCCCGTGACGCAGACGAATTGTTGCGCTCTGCTGCAAGTATTTCGCCTTCAACTTTTTACAGTGCGTTTCCGCTGAGACTCTCGGCTTTTGGCTTTTAGCTTTTGGTTTTATTTCCATGCTTTTGACAGCTTTACGCTCAATTTTCAAACACATAAATTTCGAGCTAAACAAACACTAAACTTTGTTTGACTTGGCACTTTCCCGTAAGCTGTGGCTTTCCCCGGTGAAACCCTCTAAGAAACTGGTGAATTTTCCTTGGAAACAGAGAATTATCGAGTTGCTCGCTGCGTGATTGTTTCCCAGATATACTACGTAATTGCACTTCAAGTGTATCCGCGACCGAAAGCAGAGCGTAGGCAGACAGTCCGTCACTCACGCTCAGCTGTGGCTGCTCAGTCATTACTCATACGCCCCGTGTTGCCCAACGCAGTCAACGTCAACGCGCGCTGACGACACTTGAACCAAATCACCTACAATTGTGTTGCGCTAATGCTTTTCGAATTGCACCTGGCTCAGAACTCGATGGGCGAATGGGGCGAATTGAGCAGAGAGCAGGGGGCAGTTCTGAGTGCTTTTTAGCAGCACAATTAAGCGTTAATAATACCAAGTCAATAACTCAATAAAAGCTGAGCAGGAAAAATGAATGATGGATAGAGCGATAGAGATACATTTGAATTGCTTCCTAATCAGAATTCAAGGTTATGCGCCATATGAGTGAAATTAATACGACGTTGGCTTATGAATCGATCGAGTGCCAAAGGCATCGCCAAAGCTGTTTGCCAATCTTTGTTTGTGCTCGCCAAGTGAACGTTGTTTCAAGGTTGCTGTTGCACACACAGTCACACACACACACACACTCGCACACGCTCGTGCACACTCGCAAACACCCACTGGCAATTGAATTGTACAATTTTTAATTAAATACTGCAGTATATTTTTTTGCCGACTGGTTAAAAATAAATGCACACAGCAAAGCCAAATATGAGAAACGCGCTGCAAATCCATTAAGCAGTAAGGTATCCGGCTGGCTGGGAGTGGGGGATTGGGGAGGCTTCGAGACGGACACGAGCAACGTGTGACAATGTGAGGGAAATTCATGAAATATATTTAAGCTTATTTAGAAATGCAAGGCAAACAAACACAGCAGAAGAGCAATAAACAAAGCGTCACCAGCAACTGCGAAAAAGTTTAAAGGCAAGTCCGAAAATAAACAAAGCTAGTTTATGTCGCGGGCTGGCCAACCATAAGATACCCTATAGAAAATGTTTAAGTACGGCATGCTTGTTGGGAATTGTGCTTAACTTTGCCTTTTATCCATAACTATATATAGTTGAAAGTCAAGCTAGAAAATACCCTGTAAAGTCAGTCAAAAACTCAGTCAGTAACAAAATACAATAAGTTATAGCCACCAAATCAGGTAAGTGTGTTATGTTCTCTTGTCGGCAACTCTATTGAATTCATCATAAGTGAAATGCCAGCTGTGGTCTTTCAAAAGACGCCACTTTGCCACTCTGCCATATGTTATAATTTTATTTTTTGCCAGCGCATTTGTCGAAAAAAAAGCCAAATGCAGCTAAGCTGCCAGCGCACGTATACAGAGACGCGGTGTCATACACACTCACACACAGACACACAGACACACACACGCGACACGTGTGCCGCGCCATGTTGGCTGGCAGCGACGACTGCATTTGCCGGTCATGCCTGCTACAGTGCTTCTGCTGCTGCTGCTGCTGCTGCTGCTGCTGTTGTTGTAGTTGCTGCTGTTGCTTAGAACTGTCAGCAGTGCAAAAAGCTAAACCGCAATTGCATTCGCTGGCCCCGTCCCTGCCCGCTGAGCAGCTGCCTCCCTTTTCGATTCGCCTGCCATTAGACTAAGCCCACCCCTCGCGGAATTGCGCCAATGTCAGTGCTGTGCTGCGCTGTGCTGTGCTTCGCGTCGCTTTGCTTTGCACACGCCGCGCTGTCTGCGTTATTTTGCACTATAATTTGTGTTTGCTTTTGTTAGCATTAGCTTTAGCTGCCGCTGCTGTTGATGTTATAAAACAAATTAGTTTGAAAACAAAAATAAAGAACTGCAAAACTGCGACGGGGAAATGCAATTTGCCCAGCTTATACATAGAACATGCAATTAGCCGGGTCCACAGCGGCAGCAAGAGCGCATAGTCCACCACGAGTCGATGAAAAGTTGCGTTGTTGCGAAGGCTTTGCTGTGGAAAGCTGTTTTCCTTCCGCAACTAGCCGCAACAAAATTCGCAAAGAATGCGAAAATATTTATGAGACGAAAGTATTTACTTTGAAATTTCCATTTGCATTTGCATTTGCGCAAATTGATTTCTGCCCGAATGCGAAACAATAAATACTTTTTGCATTTGCATTACGGGCAATTTCCCTGCGCATTCATATCTGCCCGCCGTGTCACACACAGCTCTTCAATTGTGGAGACTTCTGATCTGCTTGCACACACGCACAAACTGACACGAATGTATGAGTATTGGTGTGTGTGTGTGTGTGTGTGTGTGTGTGTGTGTGTGTGTGTGAAGTGCCAAGTGTGCCGGGCAATTTACGAGCAACACTTTAACAATTCACTGCGGTTGCCGCTTGCCAGTCGAGCGGTTTGCCAGCCTTGCAGTGCAGCCTTGATTAAAAGGCAAATGTCCGTGGCTGTGGCCGAGTATGTGTTGGTCTATGTGCCAGTGCCTGCGCCTGTGTGTGTGTGTGTGTGTGTGTGTGTATGCATGTGTATGTCTGCCTGCAGTTGTCACTGCTGTGTTGAATGCACATAAATCTGCATTTAAAATCGCTTTACCACAAATGAACACAAAACAAAAGCCATCGTGGCGTATGAGTAATTTTCCGACGGCCGTCGCTCGTCGGTTGAGTAATGAAGGTTAATCATGCGCCATGTTGCGCCGAGTACTTTGCGGCTGCTCAAACGCAGCCAGACAAAGCCCGTGCTCCAGCTGCTACCGCTGCTGCTGCTGCCGTTACGTTCAACAGTGCGTATGAGTAATGCACGTTACGTATGCGCCACGTGTCTGCCTATCGCTGACAAGCATTTTCAAATTGCTCATTGCATATTACACACACACACACACAGAAATACACGCGCAGCTATTCTGCCCTCCTACCCGCCTCTGTTCGTCTCGCACAGCCTTGTGCAGCCTCGCAGCGGCAATAATTGCACACAATTAGACATTAATTGCATTCATTGCAGTTCTGCCGTTGCCAGCCGCGCTGAGATCACTTTGCGGCCGGCTCGTTTATCTATGCATTTATCCAACTGTCCGTCCATCCATCTTTCTATCTATCCCTGCCTTCCAGACGCGATGTCTGCTCAATGTTTGCCAATGTGCCACATTCAAAACGATGCGGAAATGCGGCAAATGTCTTTCGATTCAAGTGAATATCAATTTGGCATTGTTGCTTCTCCAGTGGCCAATGGGCGTGGCAGCTACTGGCTATATGGCCGGCTGGCTGACAACCGGAAACACGACAATTTGGGTAACTTTCGGTGGCTTGTGCAACAGGTAAGCAGCCGGACGCAGCTGCAAGTGAAAGTCTGGCCATAGGGAAATGAGACTAAGGCCGAAAGACGTGCGGAGAAGAAGGCGAAGCAATTGTAATTGGGAAAGTAGACGATTTGTCTGTAGTACGCCTAATGATTGTCGCTTAACTGTTGATAATTAATGACGAACACGTTAATTGCGCCCGCAAATGTTAATTGAGAGGCGACAAGGCAAACATTTGACGAACCTTTAACCTGTATCAGAGTCGAGCCGAGCAGCTCGATTGCCTCACGTTCCCCCCTAACATTAGTGTTACATTCACCAAACACACACTCCCACACACACACACACACATATACTACACATGCTCGCAATCAGCCCTTTGGCAAGCTAACAAGCTTGGACCCTGCGGGGGCGATAGTGGAGTGACGCGTCGTCCAATGCAAATAGAATCTAATCACAAATTCAAGGTTAGCGAATGCTCGACAAAAACCGCTGCTCGCTATTGCTGTTGTTGTTGTTGCTGTTGTTGTTGCTGTTGCTGTTGTTGCTGCTCACTTTTGATATGTACCGTGTCCGCCGTTGTATGGCCTTGTGTGCTGTGTGCTGTTTGCTGTGACTGCTCGACGTTGAGAGCCCTTAAAAGCAACAGTCAGCCTGAAAGACGAGCTGGCAAAGTGAGGCACAAGCGAAAAGACATACAAGAAAATATCTTAATAGTTGGAGCAGATGCGAGAAGATTGCGCACAAAAGCAACTGCAGAGTGGACGGAAAGACTGCCCTCTCTGCCCCTCCTCATGCCGGCAGAAAGTTGCGTAAGCGTAAGCTTCTTGACTCGTTTCAAGTTTTAAGCACAGCAGAGGGAGAACGAAAGATAGAGCGATAGAGGGGTAGAGGGGTAGAGCGACATAGCGGGAGGTAGAGAAAATCACATTAAAAGACAGTCTGAAAGTTTCGCTCATTGATTTTAAATAATAATAGTTTTCGTATTGTGTTACCCCGTCACCCGCCTCCCCGTGCCGCCCACAGCTCTGCTGCGATGTGCTGAGCTGTGCACAATTTATGAGTTTAATGCAAATTTCCTGCGCATTTCGCATTCTGTGGGCTGTCACACTGCGTATGAGTAATGCGCCGCTTGGCATATTATGCATACGCCGCGTGATACACATCTTATGTTGTCCGCGTGCCAAAAAGAAATGCATGCAACGCCGTGCAGCATAAATATATAATTGCAGCAATTAAATTCTGTTCACAAAGTTGCCATGCAAATCGCTGAAAATTGCCACGCTCTGCTTGCCCGTGCGTTCGTTCTTTGATCTAATCGCTGACCTACCTTCTTCTTGCGCTCCTCCTTGAAGTCGATGACAATGCCCTCATCCGACGTGGACACCGATGTTGTGCGTATGCGTGCGTTGGCCGGATCGTGCGCCGACAGTATGTTGTGTCCGGGCAGCGGGCTGCCATCATCGCTCAACGGCGGCGAGGGCGAGCCAGAGCTCCAGGAGGCAGACGAGCTGCCGCCCGGGCTGGAGCCCAGTTCTGAAACTGCAAGAGAGCGTATATATCATCTGATTCAGATCTTCTTCGGTCTTGGCCAATCTTCGACTTACCGGCATATGGCGAGTTGTGTAGACACATCAGAATCAACGCTGCGTTGCACTCGTTCATCTCGTCCATCCTGCACTGATCGCTGCTGCAGTCGAGAGTGTCGCTCTGCGGGCGCTTCCGTGAGCTGCAAGAGAGATGAAAAAAATTAGTTTAGTCTTCAATTTTAAGCAGTTTCATAGCTAATTTAAATTTTAAATTCATAGAAATCTCACAGCAAATTTTAATAAATGGAAAACGCAGCTGTGTTTCCATCCGAGCTGAACTTTGATGTGATATGAAAATGAACTAATTCCATTTGATGGGGTAAATTGTTAGCAATTTGTCGGTAACTTACTGCATCGCTCTCGCAGATAAGGGGTGTGTCTGTGTGTGTGTGTGTGTGTGTGTGTGTATTGGCAATTCGAAGAATTTCAGTAGCCAACATTGGCCCAGTTGGCGAGCTGAGTTGAGGCTGAGCGAGGCTCGGCTTTAATTAGACGCCCTCGCACAGCCTAAACTCTGAGCACATCAAAGCGACCGCAATGCATTGTTCTTGTTGTTGCTGTTACTGTTGCTGTTGTTGTCGCCGTAATTTGCACAACAACAATGTGACGAGGTCTCTTTACGATAATCGCCCCGTGAGGCATTTCAATGTAAAAAACAGCGCAAAACTATTTTTCCATTTAACTAATTTTGTGGCCGGCGATTTTGAATGCCCCAGCATTGTGATTACTGCCATTGTTGCTGTTGTTATTGTTGCTGTCGCTTCTGTTGTTGATATTGCTCATTCATCATTAATTGGCAGCTAAATATTTTCAGCAAATTTGCCTGACCTTTCGCAAATTAGTTTCTGTTTGGTTTCAGCTTGAAAAGCTCTTACATCAACGCGAGCTCTGGCTTCTGGCTTTAAGTTCACCTTGCGGCAACCTTGGAAGTCAAAGCGGCGGCAACAACGACAACAACAGAAAGGACGAACAACAAACAACAATGCGAATGGCTGAGCCAATTCAGTTATCCTTTGGCGTTGGCTTTATGAACATCATTTTTACGCTCGACTAACGTGGACAAAGGCAAAGCGACTGCTCGTTCGCCAAAGAATGCAGTCAAAGCGTGCGATGCACTGGAACAGAGCACAAAGTGGTCGAGGATGGGGAGAGGGGAGAGGGGAGAGGGGAGAGGGGAGAGGGGAGAGGGGAGAGGGGAGAGGGGAGAGGGGAGAGGGGAGAGGGGAGAGGGGAGAGGGGAGAGGAGAAGGGGCAACTGCTGACGCGTAAGCTGAGCAGGATAATAAAGACGCGACTGTCGCGGCGTGTCATAAATTCAAAACATTTCAAACGCCAGAACTGATTTGAAATACTCGTAATCAAGTTGAGTGGAAGCAAAAATGCTGCTGCTGCTGCTGCCGCTGCTGCCGTCGCCATGGCATCCATTTCATCGCTTCATCTCCCCGGATTCCTAGCCTCCCCCTTGGCAAACATAAGCTGCGAGACGACAATCGAGACGGCGTCTCTGTTATTGCCTCAGCCAAGTGGCCGATTGTCGATTGCCGTTTGCAGTTTGCAGTTTGCCGTTTGCTTTGCCTTTGCCTTTGCCTGGTGCGTGCCGGGATTAATATTTGGCCTGCAGAATGGGAATCACTGCCCTGCGTGCAGCTGCATTAGCATCCGACAATGGGATCGACAATCACGGGGGCTTTAAGTTTGATGCATTGCCTGGCGCTGCCGCTGCCGCAGCTGGCAATTATTGATGATTGGGCCTAAGCGGCTTAGCTGCCAGTTGCCTTGAAAGTTGCCAGAGCGCAGGAGCAGCGCCAGAAAATATTATGCTTCAATTTGAAGAGCTTCGCTTAAAATGAAAATATCAGAAATCAAATGCTGACTTCATCGAGGAAGAGAAAGCGCTGCACTTTTAACTCGAAGAGAGACAGAGACAGCCTTAAATCCTTAGCGGGAAAAAGGCTAGTTTGGGCTTGGCGGCGCATCTTTCACTGAGCGACAATAGAAGTTCTGTTGCAGCTATTGGTGCAACATGAATTTTCAGTAGCTTTGCTGTATGCTGTGCCCCTTTGCATTTTCTTATCGCTTGCATCAGCATTTCTGCCACATTTAAGCCGAAAACGTGAAAATACATGCAGCAGTTGCCGCTGCGCGCGAACCCTTTCGGTCCATTGTGCAACACAGCGGCCGCAGGCAGCCGCGAGTCGAATGGAGTCGCGTCGCCTCGCTGGGAGTGAATGCAACTCCTTCCGAGAAGAGTTGCCATAACATTTTATTGCCCTGCTACCAGGTTTGCTTTTCAGCCTTTGTCTAATGCACGCGCTGGCGGGTTGGCGGGTTGGCGGGTTAGCGGGTGCCGGGGCTTTTATCCATTTGGCACCTTCAGCTGCTGCAGCAGTTGCTACTTTCTGCGCCCCAATTAAATTGACTAAACTTGACGATAAATTTTTGCCGCTCGTTGCTAATCGCATAAAAGTAAATTTGCGCATAAATCGACTGAAATCTGTGCAGCAGGGACGGGGGGGAGGGGGCAGCGAGCGGGTAATGCGCTCCGTCGGTCAGCGGCGTTTGTTTGCCGGCCGGCCTCATGCAGGAGGCGCGTGCCGTGGGGAGGCTGTGAGTCCGGTGAGGGGCAGAGGATGGGGAATTAGGTGTTTTAGCCATCACGATGTGGCCATTTTGTGCGCACAATCGGTACCGTTAGGTTCAGCAACAGCAGCAGCTACAGCCAAAGCAAAGCAACAATAAACAGGCCGTTGCTTTCTGCTCGATTGCGCAGCAACTTTAATAAACTGCAAGCTGCAGTGTTGCTGTTGCTGTTGTTGTTGTTGTTGCAATTGTTGCAGTTGTTGCTGTTGGAAAATTGGTGGCCGAGTCTCAAAGTCTTCGCGTCTCTAGTTGGTTCACTGCGTGGCCGCACGTAAATTGCGCCAGCCAAAGATCGGACGACGGACAACGGACAGCGGACAGCGGACAACGGACAGCGGACAACGACAGCAGCTCGGGGATTGGCGCTGCTCTGGCGCGTGATTGAAATGCGATATATTCGCGCCGATTTCGGGGCCAGCGCTTCAGTTGAGCCTGGGAAAAGCGCAGTGATTTTCACTTGGTTGTGTTTGTAATGTGTTGCCAATTCGCGTTGTTGTTGTTGTTGTTGTTCACCTGGTTGTTGTTGTTGTTGTTGTTGTTGTTGTGGCTCTTGGGCAGGCGGCTCTTTGGCCCCGTCTGCTGCGCGCTGCTTTGTTGGCAATTATTTGCCCACGCCGCTGGTTGCAATCAGCAGGCGGCGACGCTGGCAGCAACGAGTCGTTGCATGCCGCATGCTGCATGCGGCACACAAAACCCAACAATAACAAAAAAAAAAAAAAAGGTGTTGAAAGCAAAATTACATTGCAATGTGCAGCGGCGGCTGTCGGAAATATGCCCGCTCCAGAGATGCGATATGATATGCCCAACAGCGTGGCAAAAGGCAAGGGTCGTCGAGGCGGGAGGAGACAAATAGATGCATAGACAGAGCGAGTGGGCAGGGGGAGGCGGGTCAGCTGTTGGGTCTCCTGACTATTCGTTTGCATGCCGCATAAAAATTAGTTGCAACTGCAATTTATAGCTCTTGTTTCGCTGTTGCTGTTGTCGCTGCTCGCATCGCCTTTGGATTGAGCTGCATTCGT
Source organism: Zaprionus bogoriensis (assembly GCA_035046045.1). Taxonomy (NCBI): domain Eukaryota; kingdom Metazoa; phylum Arthropoda; class Insecta; order Diptera; family Drosophilidae; genus Zaprionus; species Zaprionus bogoriensis. The sequence goes on from JAWNOI010000020.1 coordinate 2,000,929, forward strand.
TTTGGTTTGATTTGTGGTTGGCGCGCTCGATGCTCGGCGCTCTGAACACAATTAAATTGCACTGCGAAATGAGTTTATTGAATTAGACACGTGCCCGGCGAAATTGGAGCGGGTAATTGCCGGTGCCGGCAGCAGGCATTAAGCAATAGATCTGCGAAAATCGTAGCTACTTTCTCCGCAAGGGGAGTCCGGGATAAAAGTAAAAGTGAGCACAGACTTGAGGCGAATGCAAAATTTCCAGGAAATCAAATCTGACGTATTTCCCAGCTCGGGTTCACTGCACCTGATCGAACTGCGATTACCTTAGCCCCATCTGAAAGCCACGTAAACATCGAGGTGAGTATCTCAGGTGCTTATCATGTGTCGAAAACAAAGTCAGGAGCGCGAATCATGATAATAACAAACACACACATGTGTAGGTGTTTATATATTTGCCCAGTTATATATATAGAAAAGCGAATGTTATTTTCGCCTCAATGGCAAGCAAACTTCATTGAGGTTTCTGGAGCGCAGTCGCCTTATCAGTTTGTACGATAAGAAATGCAGAGTCATTGTGAATTTAAAAAGCAGAAGTTACCCCCTTTCCAAGCCTTCAACAGAATTGCATACGAAAGCAGAAAACTTGCGAAAGTAGTGTGAGAAATGCATTGCAATTCCTTTCCAGTTGCCACGCTGCGTATGCGCAATATTTTAATTAGGCAACACTTTCGATTAGCTTATCGGAAGTTTCTCGCAAAATATGTCGATCTCATAGATTGAATTAATTACCGTTTGGAAAAACACGCTGAGCAATTTGAAAGTCAACAACAATTTATTTACGCGCCTATGACGTTCGTCCCATCGAAACTTGTCGTTAATGAGATTGTTATGCTTTCTGTTATTGTTGATATTGACGCTGATGTTGTTGTTTTCCTCGCTTGAGGCGTGATTTTTTGCCTATGCGTAATTTCCAAAAAATTTGCAGGGCCACATTTGTTTTGGTTTTGCTGTTGTTGTTTTTTTACGCTAGTATTTCAAGGTATTTCAGGGCTGTGACTGAATAAATAAAGAAGAACTGAAAATTCACACTACATGAAAATGTTCAACGGATTCCTTGGACTTTCTAAAAGACTAAAATATTCTAAAAGTAATCTATAATAAAGTTATTATATATTTATGTGATCAATCAGCTAAGCAATAATTTGTTATTGCTTTTCAAATCGATTCTCGATCTTGCAGGGTATTTCACAGTCGAGTGTGGCGCGTAGCCTGTAGCCTTCTTCGCATGTTTTGTCTTAAAAAAATAAAAGGCGACCTATTTATGGTTTTGTTTTCGTTGTTGTTGTTGTTGTTGTTGTTGCTGTTAATTTGTAGGTTTCTTTTTACTTTTTTCAGTTCGCGCGTCTCTGACACACATTTCGTACGTTTTGGCAAGCTGAAATGAAAACAGCAATAAAATCGAATAAAGCAAATAAAAACGCCTGACCGGCTCCGAGACTGAAACTGAAACTGAGACTGCGGCTGAGGCTGGGGCTGGGGCTGGGGCTGCGGTTGGGGCTGGCTCGAGGTCTCTGGGTCTGTTCAAAGCGAGGTAGCAGCAGACCGAAAAAAAAACGTAAACAAATATTGAAATTTGACTGCGGCCTTCGCAGGCTGCGGCTGAGGCAGAGGCAGAGACAGAGGCAGAGACAGAGGCAGGTGAGCCACGCAGACAAGTTGGCCAGAAGGCGGAAATTTCGCATAAAAAGGCAATGCAAATAAGAAACACAAACAAAGACAAATACGAACACGAACACAAACACAGACACAACAACGAGCACGAACACAGGTTCAGGTAGTGCTGCTAATTTGAGTGTGTGTGTTTAGTGCGTAACTGTAAAATGTGTGTCGTGACTCGGCGTGGAGTGCGTGAGGCGGCGTGCGTGAAGGGAGACCGTCAGATGGGAATCGGGGGGATCTTAACTCAATGGCACATGCGTGTCTCTCTCGCCTATGTTTTGCTTCACCTTCTTTTTATTTATTTTTTTTTTTTTTTGCTCTTTTATCGCGCTGTCGCTTTCTCAATGTTTACTTTTGCATTATGTTTTGCTCCGGATTTGTGCGCGGCGCTCCGTTCCGCGCCGCGCTCTGGCATAGATAAGAGCGTTGCGAGAGCCGCAGGCAGTAGTAAACACTATATTCACATTCATATACATATTCCGATTCATTGTTATTTTTCTGATGCGTAGTTTTCGCTTGATTTCTTCGCAGACACTATCGGGCTAAGTGGAGCACGTGCCATGCGTTTCGCACATTTTTCAATTGATGCGAAATGGCCCCGATTCGATTGGATTCGATGCGATTGCTCGGATTTCTGTAATCTAATTGCAAACTCCACTGGGATCTACGAAAATAATTTATGTTTTTAATTAACATGCCAATCGAGTGAGAGTGAGAGAGAGGGAGCGAAGGAGCGAGGAAAAGAGAGGGAGAGAGCAAGGGGAACACATTGAATATGCTGGCGGAGGCGATTCGCTTTACGCTTTACCGTTCTCCATTTTCCATTTTCCATTTGCCATTTTCACATTTTCCATTCTTGCCGCTGTCGTCGCTTAACGACGGCCAAACGACGCTTTTAAATTCTGTCTATTTCGGATTTTTTCCTCTCTTTCTTTTCCTGTTGCGCGCTATGCCATTTAGAGGCTCATTTGCACAAATTACTAGCATTGCGACAGGGGCCAGAGACATGGCCAGCAGCAGCAGAGGCGGAGAAAGGGGCAGAGGTGCCGGCAGAGGCAGAGGCACAGGCAGGGACACAGAAAGTGCCAGAGCCGCAGGCACAAGCACAGGCAGCACTCGAGGCAGCGCAAGAGGCACAGCCACTGGCAGCCACAGAGAAAGAGGCAGCGGCACAGGCGGTGCCAACAACAACATTGGCCAGGAGAATTGCAATTGTTTAGAATAACATCAGGCAACATCAGCAGCGCATTGAAAGCAGCCGAAGACCACGATGAGTTCGCCTAAGCCGAGCCAGCGGCATTGTCACCACATTCCGGCGAACGGAAGCCGCCGGCAACGGCAATGTTTCGCAATTGCCACCAGGCGGCACAGGCAGCTGTGCGGTGGCAGATTGGCAATCGCCCCATGGGCGCCCCCGGTGCCTGCCCAGCGGTCATGAATAAAAATCGTATTAATTTGAGACAGAGTCGATTTTTTCTACTGCGCTGTGCGGCAAACCCCTCAAGGGCAGCGCGCCAAACAGGAGCAGGCAACTTGAACTTGAGCGCGGCCCAAGCGAGTGCCTATCGAAGTGGCCCAGTGTGTGTGTGTGTGTGTGTGTATGAGTTTGTGTGTCTGCCTGTTTGATTCTCTGTCTGTCCAGCTGCCTGTTCGTCCGCCTGTCTATCGTGGCCATTAGAAATGCGCGGACCTCTGCGAGTGACAGGCCTGGCCCGACTACCATTTTGTTGCTGCTTTTCCCCAGGCGACGTCTGTACGCTAACTGCACCTTGCCCGCGACAGAGATGGAGACGTAGCAGCAGAAGGAGACAGCGACAGAGTGCTGCCTGCACTGTGGTGCCTACTGTACCGAGGAGCTGGCTGCCTTGCTGTTGGCCCGACCCACAGCGCCCTGGCAGTTTCTATTGTCTGTGGAGCCAATTGATAAGTCACCAGAAATTCACATTGAAAATCAGTTAACATCTCTGCCCCCCGCTGTCCGAGGCTGCTGCGTAGCGTGGCGAGCACACGTGACGATGAGGATTTCCGCTGCACTCTGGAGCAGGCCAAGCAGGCCAAGCAGTCCAAGCGGACCAAGCGGGTCGCTCGCACTGACAGCGGCAATAAGCGTGTGACAGTCGAAAGGGCGTAACAAGCTGGCAGTTGTCAAATGCGAAAGCGAACAAATGGACGGACGGACGGGCGGACGGACACACCTGCCGGGGCTAGTTGCGGTGCGCATGTGGGCAGCATATGCTGCACGTCGTTGTTGCACGCTGTTGTTGCTGCCGCTGTTACTGCAGTTGCTGCTGCCCGTTGTTGTTGTCACTCATGTGTCAGCGCCATTGCCAACGCCTCCAGCTGCTTAGCATGCAACGCAGCAAGCATCAGGAAGCATACACTGCACACGCCCTGCCCTCCCCTTCGCCGTGCAACAATTTAGCGGTACTTGGTCGAGCGTGCAACCAAGTGCGCGACCAAGACCATGGGAATTACACACTGTCGCCGACATCGACATGCAGTGGCAACAGCGCGGGGCGCGGGGCAGTGCGGGGGGAGCTGAAAGCGCACTGCAGATCGGTCGATCGGTGTTAGAGGAGTATTGATTTCCCGGCGATAGCTGCGAAATCCCTATACGTATGTAGATATTCAAGTTCTTCACTCGCCACCTCAGGGCAAGCGGTGAAGGGAGCGCAAGGGAAAGAGGGACAAGCTGGGAACCCCGTCGCGTATGGCTACGTGCGTTTGCTTTTACAGTTAAGCCCCGATAGCCGCAGCACACTTTGGCTAAATGGGTTGCACACACACACACACACACACACATACGGAGACACATACACACACGCACACCGCGACAACGCGGCTGCAATCCGTTGCCCGCAGGGGGTTACCAGCTGCATTTTGATGACCCGTTCGCCGGCCTGCCTGGCCAACATTTAATTCAATTAACAAATCGCAACAGCCACAGCAACAACAGTCCAACAGGGGGCAGGGGCAGGGGCAGCAGTGGCGGCAGCAACGGCGCAGCAAACAAAAAACGCGCCAAGCACTTTAATTATATAGAAACACAGTTCCACGAGTACCCTGCCCGGCTGCCCCCTGCCCCCTGCCCCACACTCGACCCAACTAACCACAGTGCACTTCATCGCTTTGATTACTTCAGTTTAGCTCGACTGGGGGCCCGCAGTGGTTTCTGGAAATTTGATTTAATGCCTAGACGCGTTGGCCATGGCCGGCTCAAGGCTCTGAGAGAGCGAGAGCGAGAGCGAGCGAGAGAGAGGGCGCGAGTCAAGTTGAAACGTGGCCAGATGAAAATCCCTTCATTAGGCCGAAGTATCTTTGAGATACACGCGCGCGCCAGCGAGCTGAGCTGAGTTGAAGCGTATTTGCATTCAAATTGCCAAATTAAACGTGATACAACAATTTCATGTAAATGTTTCTCATTGTATTGCGGGCCCAATTGTTGTTGCTGTTGCTGTTGCTGTTGTTGTTGTTGTTGCTGTTGCTGTTGCTCTTGCTGTTGTAGGTCATCGCACAATGACAAAGCCCAAAGGCATTAACAGAACTTTTCGGCCGGGCTGAACTTTAATTGACAACAGTCTCAGCGGAGCAAAGGCGAAAGGGGCAGTGGGAGAGGCGAAAGGGGAAAGGGGGTGGGGGAAGGCGAAAGGGGCAATCCAATGCAATTTCCAGCGACCGCAGTGAGCCCCCAAAAACTGGCCAAATCAGTTTGCAGTTTGTGGCGTGTAGCGTGTTGTTGCTGTTGCTGTTGCTGCTAGCTGCTAGCTGTAGCTAGTTGCTTGGATGTATCCGAGGCTGCCACTGCCCCACCGAAGGCAACAAATGTGTAACTGTAACTTTTGCAGAGAGCCGGAAAATTATAGTGTGCGGTTTTCCTCTTGCGTTTTCGACTTTGCCAAATGACTTTTGTTTCGCAGTCGCCGTCGCCGTCGCAGTCTCAGTTATTCACTGGCTCATTCACTCGGGCATTCATTCAGTCAGTCATGCATTCGGTCTGTCATTCAGTCAATCTTTCGCTCGTCAGTGCCAACACCCGCAGCGCTGGCCATTGCAATTGAAAACGACTCAATCAAATTGCCAGTCCCGGCCAGATCCCAGTCCGAGCTCGAGTCCCAGTCCCAGTCCCAGTCCAGACAAGACACAGTTCCAACTTGCAACGGCAATTATGTGTCCTGCCTCATGCGGCATGCCGATTGCCTGCCTCCTGCCTTCCCTGCCTTCCCTGCCTTCCCCAGCCTTCCCCTCATCTCCTCCAGCCAATTGCAGCTAAACAATTCAATCTAATTTTTGCGCATTTTCCGTTCTAAGAATTGTTGCATGTGTGTGTGTGTATTGCATGTTGCATGGCCACGCCCACCGCCCCCGGGCGCTGTTCATAAGTGTGCACATTAAGTTTTATTGCCGGCATTCGAAATTGGCACAACGCAACGCATCGAAATAGAAACCGAACTTCAATTTATGCGCAACTGTTGCACTGAGATTGCAGCAGTTGCCGCTGTTGCTGCAGCAGTTGCCGTTGTTGTTGCCGTTGTTGTTGCCGCACAAATTTACTAGCTGCTGGAAAATGGCTCGTTTTCATTTCGCTTTTCCTGCCGCACGCACATCGAACTCGTTTATATTTCGACATCTTCGCCGCGGGCTTATTAATGCTTTCGTGCAAGTGGAGAGTCTGCCGCATGCTGCCAGTCGCTGGTTGCCTGCTGCCTGTTGCCCGTTGCCACAGTGTTGCAAGTGGGCCCAAATGCATTTTTAAATATGCCCAGCGGAACGTGGAGCTAATAAATCCAGGCGACTTTCCAACTGGCAGCAATATGCGGATTCGGCAAAGTAATCTTTCATCGAGAACCTTGCACGCGTCGCAACTCCAGGAAAACTCACTTGGTTTTTCCATGCTGGGCGAAAGTAGTTGAGTGTTAAGTGCACAAACCGTTAGGCAGTTAAATAGTTAATGCCGGGTAGAAATCCAAAACCAATTCTAAATCGAGCAACGATTGCGATTCACCCGACATTTCGCCATTTCCCCGCTATGCAAATCCATTTCATGGCCTTTTACCTGACCACCCCCCGCCACCCCGCCTCCCCACACTCCATTCAGCAGCAAATGACCCTGCTGCAGCGAAACAGAATCGACACGAAATCCATTCAAGGCGCCTCCTGGCAGCAGCAGGTAACGGCGGGGGGAAATCGAAAACCACCTCCGAAAAGCCCACCAACACACCACCCCTTCAGCTCCCACTCCAAAAAACGAGCCGAACTTGCAAATGGCATTTTGGAGTTTTTATTTGTTGCGAGCGGCGCGCGCTCGATTTGAATGCAAAAATAAAATTTTACGATCAAACAAACTATTCGTGCAGAACATCGGAAAATTGTGTTTACGTTCGCCGGAACGGCAAAGGGAACGACGGTGCGACGCAACGGGGCCACATTGGGCACTCGCACAATATGCGCTCGACTTTACGAGCTGCAGCCATGGCTATAGCTATAGAGCCACAGCCACAGCTACAGCTACAGCTACAGCTATATATGCAAGCGATCTCCAGGCGAGTAGGCGGGCGGAGCGACCGGGCGAGGGGTGCTCGGTGATATAGTAGTATCTATCTGCGAATGCGAACGCGAATCCATTTCAATAATTTGCCGTCGAGGGGCCGATGCAATGCTTAGAAAATGATTATAAATTTATTTTTTCCCCCTTTTCCGCTTTGCCACTTTGAGTGCGCGCGCGTTTTTGCATTGCATTTGCCATTATCGTTGTCTATTTGCCGTTGTTGTTGTTGTTGTTGCCTCGCTGCAGTTGTTGCTGGCATTGTTTTTGTTCTGCTTCAATAATAATTTTGACCCACTTCTGCGCTCGACTTGACTTTTTATTGTACTGAAATTAAGTATTTTTGTTGTACTTATTTCTTTTGAGGGCAACACAAACACTCGCCCCGCACAATATTTGCGCTCGCTCCCTCTCGCTCGCTCCCATTGGCTTGGCAAATATTTTTCAAGACTCGGCTAATTGCCGCCAGCCTCGTCGCCAGTTGGCTGAATTCGCTTTTGTTTTTTATTGTTGTTATTATTATTCTTATGTTTTCGTCTTTTTTCCCTCATATTTTCCTTCTCTTTCCTGTTTGTGTTTGTAATTTTAGTCGTGCCTTGACGTCACAGTCTGTCGTTCTGGTTCTTGTTGTTGCTCTTATTGTTGTTATTGTTGCAGTAATTGTCTATGCATTTTTCGCGGCGGCTCACACCGCGTGGGGTATGATGCGCTGCCTGAGTGCCGCTGCGGCGTGCAGGGTTCAAGTGAAAATGACACTGGCTGAAAGTGATACAGTTGATAGGCGCACGAGCGAGAATAGGGAGAGAGAAGAGAGAGAGAGAAGAGAGAGAGAGAGAGAGAGAGAGAGAGAGAGAGAGAGAGAGAGAGAGAGATAGGTAGGGAGAGATAAGAGGCTTGTGATTAAGGCGCTTCTACAATTTCTAGCTGAATAAATCGATTAAAATCGATCAAGAAATGACACCAGCTGCAAGAGAGCTTTCAGTTAGGAGCGTGAGAGAGAGAGAGAAAGGAAATGGCAGCTACTGCAACTACGTGCTAAATCAATTGATATGGAAATGCCAATGACACTGGTTGAAATCGATGCAATCGAGAGGCACACAAAAGATCACAGCGAGAGAAGGAGAGAGAGAGAGAGAGCGTGGGGCAGGGGAGCTTGAGTGAGCGAGAGAAAGCCCGTGATTAATCAGCTACTCCGACTTCGCGCTGAGTCATGCGATTAATCTCGGCCATCACATTTCGGCGATTAATTCCCCGCTATTCATGCAATCGAAAGCTCTTGAGGAGTCATCCAAAGTGCATTGTCAGAGCGCATGTAACTTGCGGTGCGTCATTGTTGTTGTTGCTGTTGTTGTTGTTCTTGCAGCGGTAAACGTCGTTTTACATTTGTTGTTTTTTTTTATTTGTATTTTTTTATTTTTTGTATTTTTATTTGTGCTTTTTGCTTTTTATCTGCGCACTGCAATTTTCCCATATTGTTTGTTTTCGCTGCGAAGAACAACAATAACAACAACAACAACAACAACAGCAACAACAGCAGAAACGACAACATTGAGAATCGACAACAATTGCGAAAACGAAGGCAGCGACTGGTCAGGCTGCTCTTGCTATTGTTGTTGTTGTTGTCGTTGTTGTTATTGTTGCTGTTAATCATGACAATTACAGCAACAAACAACATGCCCGGCCAATTGGCGCTTGCTTACACGCTTTCATTAAGCTGCAGCCCCCTCCCTCCCCTCCTGCTCTACCTCCTCCAGCAGCCTCACAGCAACGTCACAGCAGCAGCTGCTGCACTCGCTGACCGTAGTCCGAGTGGAGAGAGTGGGGGCGGCAGGCGGGAGGCGGGAGGCGGGCTGAGAGCCGACTGGGTCTTGCGGTCTCCGATCTGGAGACCGGCCGGCCGGTCTATTCAGTCTAGCGTTGAAAATTAGCACTGACGCAACGCGCAGCGCACAGCGCAGCGTAAATTGACATTTACGCGATAATTACGCGCTTATTATATTTATTACCAGCTTTTTCCGCATTTTATTCCTGCCCGCCTACCGCCTCCCTCCTACTGCCACGCCGCCAGCATTTTCCCGAGGGGATTTTATAGATTTATTTTTTTTTTTGTTGTGCCATTATTTCTCTTGTTTTTCTACGAGTGCAGAGCTGTCGGCCAGGTCGAGCAGTCTATTAAGCTAAATATCTTCGCAGTGGCAACAACGTCATTAGGGTGCAGCTTCGACAGCTGCAGGCTGACTGACTGCACGTATACCCTGTAAGCATAATTCTATATACAGCGGATTCTATTAGCAGCAGCAAACAACCTCAATGGGATGCAGTTACTTGAATTACAGACTGACCGACTGCACGTATACCCTGTAAATAAATGACAAAAGTCCACTAAAGTACTCCTAATGGAAGCAACTTAATTTTGATGAGAACGTAATTTTTTACGCAGTTTGCAGTTTCAGCACGAATACAGACTGACTGTGCGTATACCCTGTAAATACATTTGGTTATATCGCGTAGTTTATCACGCGCCCCGACAAAGCTTATCTCACTTCAATTGCAGCTGAGTGCAGGGTGCAGTTTGCCAAAGTTCACAGACTGACTGACTGACTGCACGTATACCCTAGAAGCATTTACATATTTCATATCTTTTTTCCGATTCTAAGTCGCATTTCGTGATCTGCATGAGCGAAAGGTAAACAAGCGCAATAAACAACTGATAAATTTGCCACTTTTGAGGGTGTCAAATGGATTATATATACTATATAGTAGTCTGTACCTTACACACACACACACATACAATCAAAGTATGTGTTACATTGATTGCGGCCACGTGTGAGTCGCACAACTTACGGCTGAAGCGCAGGCAAATATTATTCAATAGTTGAATTGTTTACAAATCAAATTATCGAAATGGAAAAGGCACAGTGAGATAAAGAGATCGAGAGAGAGACGAAGAGAGAGAGGCAGAGGAGGGGGGAGATAGACCAAGCTTTGTAAATTAACAAGTTAAGAAACAGAACAACAACCATACGCAGCGTTGTACGTAAGCGAGAAAATCACATTTGAGATTAGCAGCACTCGCAGGTGAAGAGAGGCGAGGAGATTGGGAGGGAGATGGCAGTGGTGCAGGGGGAGTGGTGCTGAGCGGGCCGCAGAGAGCAGACAAAGAGAGCTGATCGAGGAGGAAGCTAAGTATATTACGTCGCATTACGAGTTGGAACACGCGTGGCGTGCGCTTGATTGTGTGCGTGCGTGTGTGTGTGTGTGCAAGGTGAGCTGGTTTCTCATGTGTGTGTATATGTGTGTGAGTGTGTGTTGTTATCATTACACGTGTAGAAATGCGCGAGAGCTGCGCATATGAGAACGCCGCATGCCATGGAAGACGACGACAAAATGGCGACGACAGATAGAACCAGCAACGCACACACACGCACACACACCACTCGCACACTCGCACACTCGCACAAGTGTTGCTGTATTTGCGTATCTCAGCGCGAAATAAACACTTCCGCATTCGAGTTCGAATTGAATGAAACAACAGCAACAACAGCAACAACATCGACTGGACGCGGCATGTGCGTCGAGTAGAAGATAAATGCGGCCGGCATAAAGTCGACTCTCATCTGCACTTACACACTCGCACCTCTGGCGCTCTCCCCAGCCCTGCCCTGCTCACTGCCACCCTGCGCCTCTTGTGCTGTTTGTAAGTAATTAAATTAAACTGGCGCAGCGCCTCGCACTGAACTCAATTGAATTTTATTTGAATTTTATTACAGACATTGTCGGCAAATGCCGCTGCTGCTGCTGTTGCTCTGCTTCTGCTGCTGCTGCTGCTGCTGCTGCTCTTGGCGCACTGCAGTTTGTCCTCTCGACGTTGTTGTTGCTAGTGTTTTGCAGCTTTAGTTTCAGTTTTGTTTCCCCGACTGCGACGCAATTGAGTGGCCATGTGCCGGCTCGCCCTGCCCCGCACCGCCTTCTTCTCGTCCCTGTCCCGGTGCCAGTCTCGTCCCCGCACAGTTTTCTCCGCTCTTTCTCCTGCTTTGCGCCTTTTTATTTCGATTATTATTGTTATTACTTTTATTATCAATTGAGAACGTGGCCGGCATTTTGTTTTCCTTTTTTTGTCCCCCCACTATTCTATTTTGTTTTTGTTTTAGCACACTTGACTAATAGTTTGCCGTGCTGCGCGCGAGGCTTATCAATTGAAATTAAAATGAAATACGCCATCAACCAGCGCAGCAGCGGCTAGTCGCCGGCTGAATACCCTGCACTTGCTATGGCTCCAATTACCCTTAAATTACCCCCATTAATTATCGAAATTGCCAATGGCACTCGAAATTGTCATACTGCAGAGTTGAAGACTGCCCTCGAAACTGTTTTGATTTTATAACCGGAACCCGTTGAACCTGCCCAAACAAAACAAATTATTCCAATCGATGCAGAGCAAACTTTTCGAGCTGCTCATTATGTGCGCAAGTCGGTGTGTGTGTGTGTGTGTGTGCCAGACTATAATTCCCCCCATATCGCGCGACAATTTGACGTCGTAATCAAATGCGCTATTGTCGCGGCGTCCACTTCGCGCTCGACTTCGACTTCGACTCCGACGTCGCGACGTCTGTGCGGATCGCTCGGGGTCCGTGCAGTAATTGAAAATTTGAATTATTTTGCAATCAGTTGTCGTCGTCCCGCCGGAACATTTCGAAAGCAAAACGACATAGTCACTGCCGCTGTCTACTATTGTCCATATACAACCAGGCGGACACATATGGAAACTAGGGAAGGGCAAATCGGCCAGTTGCCATTTTATATAAGCGTAATTGCAGCGCGACGACGACGACGACGACGACGACGACGACGACGACGACGACGACGGCGGCGTCGCCTATGCTAAACAGCCGGGCGGGCGGTGTCTAGCCGGCTGCGCTTAGATAAGCCCAACAAAACAGTCGAATCGGCGGCACACACACACACAGTGTCCACACACATATGCACATATGTTCTCTCAGCTGAGGACAGACTGTTTCTGTCCGTGACTTGTCAGCGTGTTCCGCTAATTCGTCGTCGTTTATGAATTATTGATATAGCTCAGACCCAATGCATATTTATGCAAACTGCGAGCGAAACTAGGCAAGTAGCACGACTACCGAATATCCTGCATGTCAAACATAAGTATTAACTTAAACTCTTACTGATGCAGCTTAAACTTAACTCATATTTGTGTAGACTAATAATATAATTCTTAGCTAAACAAAGCAGAGTACACGACTACGAAATACCTTGCAGCTGACTTGAGCTGAGCAATTAAACCTTTAGTCTTGACTGATTAATATATATATATATATATACTATATATATTAATCGAAAAAAGAATACAAAAAAAGCATGACTGTGAAATACCCTGCACCTAACTCGAGATAAGTTATCAATCCAGTAGTTTTGACTTAGTGCATATTTAGTTTAATCACACAACACAACAAAAAAAAGAGAACAAATTGCTACATGACTAGGGAATACCCTGCAAGTCGAGCAATTTCTTTGTAGTAAATCTTATGAAAAATCTTATGAAACATGGGTAGGGTATGCCTGTGTTCTAATCTAATACAGCCACTTACTTGTGCGTCGGCGTCATTGGCACCTCAATACTGTGTGTGGCTCGTCGGCGATCACCCATGTCGGCCAGGCGAGCAAAGTCCGTGTCGCGATCCTGATCGGCCAGACGGGGGGAGCGGCGTGACTCCAGCAGGCGCACTTCGTCCAAGCGCTTCTTCAGCTCGATGGGTTCCTGCGAAAAGAGAGCAAGCAGATAGATAACGTTAATAAGTCGACAATGCTCGCTGTTCGATTGAGCCCTAACAATTTGCCGCTATTCTGGGAACTGAATTCTTATCGCGTTTCGGCTGCTGGGAATTTCGGCTCGAAGCGTCGCAATTATGATTCATTTCCCTAATTGTTGACGAGCGCAGAGCGCAATTAAAATGGTTTCACATTATTAGTATTAAAGGTCAATTTCCAGTGATATTCCTAATATATTTTCCGAGAAAACTCCCGTCACGCAAAATGTAATTACAATAACAACAACAACAACAACAGCGCTTAGCGGTTTTCCCTGGCGTGCGCGAGTTTTTAATCCAATTTTTCCGGGAAAATGCAAACAATAACAAAAGCTTATGAATATAATACTTTGCAGGGAAATTAACAATTCATAGATATTTGTGTAAGGCACGCAGATAATGGGGGTCTTTCCAGTTCAATATGAGCAGGGGGCTGAGTGCTCGCTGCAAAGTAAATATGCAAAGAATTCCGGAGTTTCCCATTAATGCCAGAGCCAGTGCCAGCGCCGGAGTCGGAGTCGGAGCTGGAGCTGGAGCCACAAGCAAGCCCGTTGTGACCTTGAAAGTTGGCCAACTTGGGCTGTCGGGCTAATGGGGTCACTCGGCTATGGGGCACGCCCAGAAAACACATTCAAGTTGCGGCCTCTGCGCGTGTTTCGCGATGCACAAAATCGTATACTATATGCGATATATACCGTAACGTATCGTATATATTTTGTGTTATTTCTACTTAATTTGTGTCTGTCGCCGCTCACATTTTCACATAACGTGCACACACCCAGGCCGAAACCGAAATATTGTATACAAAATATATACGAGATATGTATATAGATATAATTGTGTCTTTATGTAATCACCTTTTTCTTTTGATTTGTTGCGGCAACCTTCGGAAATGTGAATTTTACACAATTCTCTTGGCTGCGCTGCGCTCAAACACTTTGGCAATTGATAATGACAAGTTTTATGCCGAACATCTGTGTTGGCTTATTGTGTTTTGACCGGGAATGCTCGGCTATAGGCTATAAATAAGAGATATTCGTTCGATATACGAGTACTCGCTGCAAGTGCACACACACGCACACACACACACACACACGCACTTTTCCGTGTCAGATTGAAAAGTATTTGCTAACTATATTATTTTTCTGTTTGCAACTAGTTTTCAATGCCAATAGAACAGCGCGACGGAGGTATGGCAGAGGGGGGAACGGGCGACCGGCTGCGGGCGCCTTCAGCTCGTTTGTTGTTGCGTTAATTGGGCACAAAACGCCGGCCGGCTACGTCGACGCCAACGCCAACGTCGACGCCGACGTCAGCGGCAGCGCTAGCGGTAGCGGTAGCGGTAGCCAAGCAAATGCGTCAGCGAGCGCGTATCTTACAGATACTACAAGGCAGACAAACTCGCACACTCACACTGGCACTCGCACTCACACAGACACGGACACGGACACGGGCACACTCACGCGCGCAGGCACAGGCACAGGCACAGGCACACGCACACGCAGTGAAGAATTCGTTGACGTCGTCGCCGTCGTCGTGAGTTTATTTTTAATTATTTAAATATTTGTTTCTTTTCTCTTTCCCCCTGTTTATACCATTTACCCATTGAAAATGGGTAAAAAATGGTATATTAACTTTGTGCAAATGTATGTAACAGGCAGAAGGAGGCGTGGCAGACCATACAAAGTATATATATTCTTGATCAGCATCAATAGCCGAGTCGATTTGGTCATGTCCGTCTGTCTGTCCGTCTGTCCGTCTGTCCGTCTGTCCGTCTGTCCGTCTGTCCGTCTGTCCGTCTGTCCGTCTGTATGAACACACAGATCTCAGCTATTAAAAGAGCTAGAGGCACCAGACTTGGTGGGAGTGTGCGTGTATTCAATACACACAAGAAGTTTATTTCAAACTTGATGTGCCACGCCCACCGCCTCCGCAAATCGATAAATGCGTATTTCGATTTTTTCCAAATAATTCAATAACGAAAAGAGATAAACGCACCAAATTTGGTAGGAGGGTGTCTTGCAACATTATGCAGAAGTTGGATTTTAGAATTTTGGATGCCACGCCCACCGCCTCTAAAAAACACATTTTTATAGTTTAAAAGAAAACTAGAAAAGCTAGAAGCGCCAAATTTGAAAGTAAGGTGCCTGGTAACATTACGGAGAATGTTTGATTTTCAACTTTTGGATGCCACGCCCACCGCCCCCAAACTATTGAATTTTAAGAAAAGTAAGGAAATAACAAAACATTTTTTTTAACACTCTTGTAGCTTACCATAGTACAGATCTACCCTATAAATTTCAATCCGATCGGACAATAAACAAAGAAGTTATAGGAGTTTGAATCTCCCATATAAAGTTGTGGGCGCTTAGAATTCCAACTAGAATGTTGAACTGACGCAACAGAAGGCCGGCATCAATAAAAGTCTCATTTGCCGATCGCTTCGCGTAACTGTGTGTGGTCTAGATGGTTGCATGCAAGACTCTGGTGCGTGTGGTCGCGGGTTCGAATCCAGCAACGGGCAATTTTTTTTTTTTTTTGCCGATCGCACTGCGTAACTATGTGTGGTCTTGATGGTTGGCTCGCAAGTTTCTGATGCGTGAGGTCGCGGGTTCGAATCCTGCGCTGGGCAATTTTTATACCATTTACCCATTGAAAATGGGTAAAAAATGGTATATTAACTTTGTGCAAATGTATGTAACAGGCAGAAGGAGGCGTGGCAGACCATACAAAGTATATATATTCTTGATCAGCATCAATAGCCGAGTCGATTTGGTCATGTCCGTCTGTCTGTCCGTCTGTCCGTCTGTCCGTCTGTCCGTCTGTCCGTCTGTCCGTCTGTCCGTCTGTATGAACACACAGATCTCAGCTATTAAAAGAGCTAGAGGCACCAGACTTGGTGGGAGTGTGCGTGTATTCAATACACACAAGAAGTTTATTTCAAACTTGATGTGCCACGCCCACCGCCTCCGCAAATCGATAAATGCGTATTTCGATTTTTTCCAAATAATTCAATAACGAAAAGAGATAAACGCACCAAATTTGGTAGGAGGGTGTCTTGCAACATTATGCAGAAGTTGGATTTTAGAATTTTGGATGCCACGCCCACCGCCTCTAAAAAACACATTTTTATAGTTTAAAAGAAAACTAGAAAAGCTAGAAGCGCCAAATTTGAAAGTAAGGTGCCTGGTAACATTACGAAGAATGTTTGATTTTCAAATTTTGGATGCCACGCCCACCGCCCCCAAACTATTGAATTTTAAGAAAAGTAGGGAAATAACAAAACATTTTTTTTAACACTCTTGTAGCTTACCATAGTACAGATCTACCCTATAAATTTCAATCCAATCGGACAATAAACAAAGAAGTTATAGGAGTTTGAATCTCCCATATAAAGTTGTGGGCGCTTAGAATTCCAACTAGAATGTTGAACTGACGCAGCAGAAGGCCGGCATCAATAAAAGTCTCATTTGCCGATCGCTCCGCGTAACTGTGTGTGGTCTAGATGGTTGCATGCAAGATTCTGGTGCGTGTGGTCGCGGGTTCGAATCCAGCCACGGGCAATTTTTTTTTTTTTTTGCCGATCGCACTGCGTAACTGTGTGTGGTCTTGATGGTTGGCTCGCAAGTTTCTGATGCGTGAGGTCGCGGGTTCGAATCCTGCGCTGGGCAATTTTTTTTTTTTTAATAATTTTGCGCTATATGAAAAGTATATTATGCAAAAAAAAAAAAATAAAAACAAAAACTTTTTCTAAGCAATACAAAAAAAAGAAGACTGCGCTGGGATTCGAACCGGGGACATTTAGTTATAGAGCTGACAACTCTCACAACAAATCACTGAAGCACATGGTCTGTTCCTAGGCGCGAGAAGTTTTGCATACAGCAGCAGAGACGGAGCAGAGGCTCGGCTTCAATGCTTGCGCCGACTGCGCACGCACAATCGGCGTGCAGTCGGCATGTGCCATTAGCGTCGATGCATGTGTATTTAATTTCGGAAATATGCGATGCGTTGTTATTAATTCGAATAAAAGTAATTAATATTAAGAATTATTTTTAGCAGCCAAAGGTAAATTATAACTTACTGTCGAGTGCACTCGACTGTAGCTTTCTTCAATTTTTATTTTTTAATAACAAAGAAGTTAAATCGACGCAGTAGAGGGCCCGCGTCAATAAAAGCCTAATTTGCCGATCGCATGGCGTAAACTTGTGTGGTCTAGTGGTTAGAGGTCCGACTCGTAAGTTACAAAAATCGTGAGAGTTCTTGGGTTCGAATCTGGCGCGGTGCGATTTTTTTTTCTTAATGTGAATTGCTTTTTTTTTAATTTTTATACCATTTATTTTATTTTGTATTATTTCTTCGAATAGGGTAAATGGTATCTTACAGTCGCGCGCGCTCGACTGTAGCTTTCCTTACTTGTTTTCTTTTGATTTCTTTCCTTTTTTTGGTTTTTTTTTTTTTATTATTTCTGCCAATGTCTCGTCTGCTGCTGAATTTGGGCTACTAGGCCTCGTTCTTAATTTTATGTACGACTCGCTGTCTCTGTTGTGTTGCTGTGTGTGTGTGTGTGTGTTTGGGTTTGGTTTCTTGATACTTTTCTGTTTTTTTTTTTTTTTTTTTGTATTTATTTACTTAATTTCTTTTCTGCGTTTTGCTTTGGACTCTCCCTCGGAAGAGGCTGCGGGGTCTTTCAAGCGAGCGCGCGCGCTTACACTTTTCACTTGGCTTGGCCCAAACAAACGAAATTCACTTGCACTTTTTGTGTTGCTTTCGAGTTGCTCTCGAGTTGCTTTCGAGTTTCGCACGCTTTCGAAAAACGGAAAACCGAAAACCGAAAAACTGTGTTGGCCTGCGCCAGAAGCGACGGCTTTTTTTCCACTCTTGTTCTGAACTCTGACTCCGTTGACGGCTCGCGATATTTTCCTTTCTCGCTGTTGCTGTTATGTTCTTCTTATTGTTGTTGTTGCTGCTGCTGTTGCTGTTGCTCTGTTGTCTCTGTTGATTGACTGTCTGTCGTGTCTGTCTGTTGCTCTCGACTGGTGCGAAACGTTCGCGCGCGCATTCAAGAATGATTCTGTGCGGCGCTCGCTTACGGCTTGTTGCCGGGTCCGATGCCGCTGTCGACGCCGACGCCGAAGCCGCTGTCGGTTCGATTCGTTCGGCTCGGCTCGGCTCGGTTCGCTCGTGGGTTCGGGCGCACTCGTCGTTCGTTCGGTTCGTTGCGCTCTCATTGGCTTCGCTCTCTCAGCGGCGTTTGCGCTCTCCGTTTGCGATTTTCCGGTCTCTCACACACACACACACATTCACACACACGAATGCAGTTCGGTGAGTTACTTGTCACGTTTGTTTTTGTTTTTACGCTTTGTGCTGGCTTTTCGCATGCTTTAGCCGCCGACAGTTTGTTTATGTATCCACGCGAGCAGGCGAGTGCGAGCGAGTCGGCAAGTGTAGGCGAGTGTCTTTTTGCAGCAATTGCACTCGGCTGCTCGCACTTCCACTGCGCCGTCGCCGTTGTGCTCTTTGAGTGGAACTCAAGACCGACACTCGAGCGCTTTACGTAAGCCAGCAAAAAAAAAGAGCTCGCTCTTGTTGGTATTGGTGAGTTTGTTTGCTGCATGCCGCCCGCAGGTAGCTGCAGACTCACTCATTTTATATAATGTTTACCTGTTGTCGCTGTGCTATTGGCTTTGTTGTTGTTGTTGTTGTTGTCCGCGCAGCAGAACGGACAAAGGCCGCACTGCAGCATTCGCCGATCGCGTTCTTCACTTTGATTTAAGAGCAATTAACGTTGACTTAAGAGAAATATTTCTGTTGTTTACGACAAAGCCGGTCGCTGGCGATGATGACGAAACGAATGCCATCCGCTTGTTGGCCCGCATCTGAGCTGAGCTCATGCTGGGATTTTTTCGCATCGAGTGTAGGGGATTTTTAGCTTGAAGACTTAATGCCGACATAGCCAGTATCTAGGCGGTGTTTATGGCCAGGCTAATAGAGGCCCAGATGACGTCTCACTTGGAGTACTCGAATTACGCGGCGCAGGCTGAAGGATGTTTGCATTTTACTGCTCCCCATAGACCAATTTGGGCACAGATAACTTTTACGACTTGTCAGCGCAGCGAATCATATTAAATTTAATCAAAAAATTTAATAATTATGAGAAAGTAAAGTTAGCTGCTTGAACTCATTTCAACACTTCTTCGAAACTTTATCCTTGTCAAGATCAGGCCATCTTAGTTAAACCACAATCAGTTATTTTCTAAGTATTTTTGTGGTTGTTTTTCAAAAATAAAAAATAGAACTAGATAAGCTTTATCTTATCGGCCGTACCAAATTCAAATTTTGGTTTTATTTACGTTTTGAGCCGAGCTGCGCTGAAAAAAAAATATGTTGTTTTTTTGGCGGGGCTTTTGTTTTCGAATTCCGATCATATCCGACCTCAATAAGTATCTGCAATGCAGCTCGACTCGGAATTTGAATTGTGGTTTGTCGATAGTGATAAGAGCAGTGCCCAAATACCACATGACGAGTGACACTTGTACTCGCCTGACAATGGGCAAACGCGACGCACATAGTTTCGCATCATTGCCCGCTGATATGCTGCCGCCGCTGCTGATAAGGAGCTGTAGCTTTGCGGCGAGTTATCGCTGCCTTATCAGGCCAAGCGGCTATTCACACGACTTATGCTTTGTGTGTGCGTACGGCTAAAATCGCACACAGGCGCACATAGTAGCACAGGGAGAGGGAGAGAGAGAGAGAGAGAGAGAGGGGGAGACTGAGCAGAACGCCCAGAACACGCCCAGAGTGTAAATAGGCGAATGCAGTCTGGGAATACCGCTCGGTCGTAAGCTGATAACGCGGCCTGACCGCCTTCCGATAAGGCTGTGCGCGCGACCGCAAAGCACATTGGACGCGGCCGTGGGCTCGTTTCGGGCCAGGCAAGACATGGCAAGGCCAGGCCGCTAACCAAATATGAGATATATATGACTTAAAAATATACATAACCGAATATTGTAATCAGAAAATCAACATATGCACTTATTGCATATCTTCGCCTTATCAGATAGATGGCAACTGCAAGATACCTACCATCTAAGTGATACATAGTATATATCTGATACATATCTATCAGATACGTCGCAGCCACAAGACAAATGTATCTATAAGATAAATTGTATCTATAAGAATAATTGTATCCATAAGATACTTTGTATCTTTAAGATACATTTTTATCTAAGAGATACATTGTACCTAGAATATACATTCATAAAACCCATTGCTTTCACAATATATATTATATTAAAATAATATCGATTATCTTTTATCCATGAAAAAGATACATCAATATACATACAGGGATACATTAACGGTTATTGGTCAATTTATCTGCATTTTATACATGCGATTCAGTTGTTGAAAAATGAACATTGAATCCCATAGATACATCCATGCAGCACACACTTTACATGCCTCAGCATAAGATGTAGCTTCACATTAGATACATCGCATCCATCAGGTACTTGAATTGATTGCATTGGCGCATGCGTGAAATTTGTCACCTGTCAGTGGACGAGACACTGCAGCATGATCATGATCGCGATCATTATCGACAGCGACATCGACATCGACATATATCGCATTAAAGACGCGTGTCACTCATCCGATTTCGTGATCCGCTTGTGCCTTTTGCACGGCGCATTTTGAAATGCGTGTACCGTGTGCCGCAGGCCTGAGATGCATACGCAAGCGAATGCGACATGATTATGCATGCCTGCACTCATAAATGCCCACATCTCGCTTTGCATACGAAATGAAATGAAGCTTCGATCTTTGATCTGCAATTGAAGGAGCAAACGCGACATGCGAAGTAGGTCGAAGCAGTCGCTGGCAGCGCAATAATTTGAATATTAAAGACCTGCGCTGGTCGCCTTTTGGGATTATGGGTGTATCTAGTATAGAGTTATTCAACGGGCATGCATATATAGCATAGCATAGCATAGCATATGCGTATATAGCTTTTCGGCTGACAGTTGCAAGTATTGGGCTATCTCGGTCTCTCATCTCATTGACCATTTTTAACGTATTGACCATATTGATGTGACTACGTATACCTCTGTCTTCTAAGCCCCATCGATTTCTCTCTCTTTCACTCTCAAGCCTAATTTGCTTGGCTTGCCCAAAAGGCCCAGTGGATTTTCGCAACGCGCGCGTTTGCCTTTCAAATGCCTGCCCAGCTGCAAGATGACGTCGCTTATGCAACGAACGCGCGCTCAGCTGTTGCCTTGTTGTTGCCTTGTTGTTGTTGCTGCTTATGCTTACACTGTCTTTGTTGTTATTGTCGCCTTTCCGATTATGTCTGTTGCAAGAATACGCGAATGGGGCGCCCCTAAAGTTGCCCACGTGCTGTTTGCAGACAATTTGGGTTAATTGTCTATGGATCAAGTCTGCGACTGCAACTCCATTGTGTCGCGAGTGTGGAGGGGCCGAGGGTAGGGCTAAAGCCGCTTAACGCCTTGAATTCTGACACGCGCTCGCTGCCAATTTCGTAAAATATGGCGCATGTTTAAGACACACAAAACTGTCACGATAAGGCTTTGGAGGGGGAGTGCCCGCGGAGGCGGTGGGGACAGCGGGTAACTGTTCCATTGGTGCGACATATCGCGCTCATTGTATCCATAACATTCTGCATGTCGTGGGGCTGACTCAGCCCGCCGTCGGACTGGGGA
Source organism: Zaprionus bogoriensis (assembly GCA_035046045.1). NCBI lineage: Eukaryota > Metazoa > Arthropoda > Insecta > Diptera > Drosophilidae > Zaprionus > Zaprionus bogoriensis. The sequence goes on from JAWNOI010000020.1 coordinate 2,022,714, forward strand.
ATCGAACTTTGTAACGACGCACGACTTGAGAGATAAATACAATACATTTCGAGCGTCATTTGACGCGTTTTCAAAACTTTAAAGCTCGCCCCGAGCCGACGCCAAGCGCTTTGTTTGCCCCTATAATCGGGGACCGGGTGTTACAGCTATGAGCAATTTTACTAGCAATTTTTACCCTGCAGTGGGGTCAACAGGGTATATGGGGAGCAAGTTTATTTAACGTTCGTTTCATTGAATAAATAATATGAATAAATTTAGTTTACAAACATTATTAATGTTAAGACGATAAATAAGCCATAAAAATAAATTATAAATGTATTTTAATGTTGATTTGATTTTATGAGTGAATTGTAAATTTATAATAGAAATATTTATATACCAGTCTCGCATGAATCACTTAACTTATATTACTTTTTAATAGTTTGAAAATTTATTTATACACATTTATGTTCTGATTTCGAATACTTTTTTTAATTATTTTTTTTGTACTTTTTAAAACGTTATTATGAAAATTTCTTCATGAATTTCTTTATTTATAAATTATATTGTGTACAACTTTTTTCATGTTAAATAAAGGCACCACAACTTAAGCTATCCCCACACGCTTTAAGAGGTATCTACGCCGTCTCATTGTGCGACTCTCAGTCAGCTGTCATGTTTCCATCAAGTATCTCTATCTATGAGTCGATTTATGCACCTTACTTGCAGCTCCTATGACAAACGGCCTTTGTGCTCGGCCGCATATCGCATATCGATAGCCTTATATAGCCTTAGTATATCGTACTTTATGCATATCGTAGAGTGTGCACGAGTGTGAAAGAAAGAAGGAGAGTGATTCAATTTGTGGCAGCGGAAGTGTTTGCTTGTTGCGGGGCGTGGCATGGCGGGGCACCTAATGAATCATTCGTTGTTCGACGACGCAATGCACAAAATGGAATTCAATTTTCTACGCATTTCCCACTTTTCGCTTTATGCGTTTGTCTCTGCCGCTTAGCTCTACCTCTCTCTCTCTCTCTATATCGCTCTTTTTCTCTTTCTCTGTCTCTTGCATCTATCTAAATTGAAAGCCACTTAACCCATTTGCAGCATAATGCGAAACATTGAAGCCGACGACAAGCAGCTGCTGTCAAGGGCGGCATCCAGCGGGGGGGCGGGGCAGAAGACAGCGAGTGCTTGAGATCATGAGATGCTGCCTGGAATGGCATCGGATTCGGTCGCTCGGTCGATCGTCAGGCAGCGCTTTTATCGCTGTCTTATGACTTATGCGGCTAATGAAGTTTTAAAAAGTCATTAAAGCAACTGTTTTTCATTCGCTCTGCCTCCGTAGCGTTTTGTGGGTCATTATATAAGGCCGTAGCGGCGGGGAGGCACTGCGACTACTGCGACTACTGCTCGCCGCAAATGGGGACGGGGCCGCTGCTGCAAGTTGTACGATCGTTCGATCATTCGTTCGACTTGCAGCACATGTTTCTGCGCACAGCCGCCGCGATTAGCTCTGCTTTCGCAACGGACAGCGTCAACAGAACGATTTTGCTGCCCGCCTGTCCGTCTGTCCGCCTGTCTGCCTGACTGCCTGACTGCAGACCTGACCTGGTCGCGCGCGTATTGCTTGGGGAGCCGCTCGTGGAAGTGTGTTGGAAAATTGTTTATTTACGTGTCGGGTGATGCAACTTTTATGGCAGTTGCGTCGAGAGCTGAGCGCGAGAAAATGGCGAACAGTTCGCCCAGGCGAATTACGACTTTTCTTTAGAGTTTGTAATTAATTAAAGCGAATTTCAGGCTTAAGCGCAAACGCAATGCGCTTGATGTGATGATAGGTAGCCGCAGCCAGGCCAGGCCAAGTTTCACATTGCCAACAGCGCATAGCTTTATTGCATTGCAGTGTATGTAATTCGCTTGATATTAGCTAAAGTCGCAGGCAACTTAATTAAAGTGTATATCGTACAGGCAATTAAATCGCAGTCCCAACTGTCCCAATTTGTCAGAGTATACCCTGAATTGAGTACAGGGTATAATCAATTACTAGCTCAATCAGTAACAGCAGCAAGCTGAGCATACCCCGACCTATTTACAGGGTATTTCGCTGCCCTCATTGAAATGGTTTGAGCTGCGGCTGCTCTAACCTTCGACATTCTTCATAATTTGCATGCAAATCGAGCGCCAGCTGAACTTCAATTTTTCTCTGTCAACGCTGCGACTCGCCGCGACCGTCCGGCTGGCTGCCCACTTGACCCACTCGCCAGCAGCTAACGGCACACGTACCACTCTTAGCGGTGCGTCCGCCCAATCGTGGCAAAATGTGCGAACAACATCATCGACTGTTGAAAGTTTTCGCGCACCTGCCAGTCGGCAGGGGGGAGGCGGGAGGCCCCCACCCGCTGCTCTACCAGTCTGTCTGTCTGTCTGTCTGTCTGTCCAGCCGGTTGACTGACTTGCGTTTCATAATACCCCTGAAAGCCGTGAAGCAGCGCAGCCGTCGCGCCGGCTTGTTTTTGTTATTGTTGTTGCTGCTTTTTAATTCACTTTTCAAATTTTTTTGTTGTTATTTTTTTTACTTTCACTCAGTGGCTGCGTTTGCTGTTGTTGTCGGCCGTCTGAGCGGCTTTCCAGATTTTGGCCAGCACGCGCGCAGAAGACTGAAATCAATTTCATTGTCTCGCTTGGCCCTCGCACGCCTTCAGTGGGGCCTGGAGGCGCCTTCGTCTGGCTTTCTAAATTAAAGACACAATTTTAATTCGCCTTTGATTGGAATTGTAATGTGTCTGCCCCTCGAAAATCTCGGCATTCGTAATTGTCGAGCAGGCACTTCCCCCCTCCCACCCTCCCCACCACTGCCTAATTGTGAGCTGAGTTTCAGTTTTTGAAAAATTCATTTTCCCGCTCTGTGCTCGCTGCACTTTCATTTTCCGCTGCTCTGCAATTACGCCGGCAATTACAGTTATGTTTATGCCGGTGCTAGAGCTGCCGTTGCCGTTGCTGCTGCTGCTGCTGCTGCTGCTGCTGCTGCTGATGCTAATGCTGATGCTAATGCTAATGCTGATGTGCCACAAAAGGCCCAGCCAAAATTAACTGTTATTTGTGTTACGTGCGTAGCGCGCGCTCAGTCGACTTCACTTTGGGCCTTCATTTGGATTTTTTTTTTTTTTGGATTTCTGTGAGAAAGTTGTGCGGGCAGCGTGAGAAGCGGCCAAATAAGCCGAAATGCAGGAGTTATGCAAACAGCGCGAACAGCGCGAACTACTTAAAATTTACAGAATAAAGCTGAGCGATAGTTGCGGCAGCTTTCGAGTTCTTTTCGTTGCTTTTCGCTTAAAAGTTATTAATTTTCTGCTGCATCATGCCGCACGAAATGCCCAACTGTTGCTGCAGCAGGCAGCAGGCAGTGGGCTAGGGCGGGCGGGGCTAAGCCCGAGTTTGGCTACTGGCTGAGTTTGAGGTTTACCGTTAGCTGGCTACACCTGCCCACACTGCGCACTTCTGGATTACAAAACATCAACTTAATTTTTTCTCATTTTTCATTTTCTCTTCCACTTTTCGTTTCTTTCCTTTTTGTTGCTTTTGCTGCCACTGAAATTAATTATGCGTTTGCGCTCAATTTGTAGCCCAAGTGCTTTAGGGACAGACCTGGGGCAGGCAGGCACAGACAAGAGAGAGACAGAGAGAGAGAGTGCGAAAGAGACAGAGGCAGACAGACAGAGCGGCAGATTGTGCTGGGCGGCAGGTGAAAGATTTGCGGGTGGCGGCGACGCCCTTTGCGCTGGGCGTGAAGCGAAGCGAAGTGAACTCAGCCAAAGTGCTGGGGCGAGAGGAGCAGCGGGGGCAGAGGCTGCTCCGACGCCGTGCAGATTTCACAATGTCTCGCAGCGTACCGAACCAAAACTGAACCGAACCGAACCGTGTTGAACCGCTGGCCCGGGGCGCTTTTGAAATCAGTTTGGTCGGGTTATGTGGCAGCCATTGGCTTGCCACTTGCTGTTGCTGCACAGGTTGCCGCTGTTGTTGTTGCCCCACGTACACGTATGTTGCAAGCATTCACTCCTTGCACTCACACCTTGACATGTATTTGTGCGCGCTGCTCGCTTTCTATCGCAGCGCCAAAGCAGGTGCCGTCTTGCGGGCCAGTCGCTGTCGCGCCCGTCGGACGGCATCTGCTCAGCTCAGCAATAAAGATTTTAATTAAGCGATTGGCCCGGCCGATTTAAATGAATGGCCTGCCTGAAGAACAACAAATCTAGCCGAATTGCCACGGCCTCGGCGATGGCGATGCCGATGGCGATTGCGATTGAGAGTGCGAATTCGAGTGCGCCTTTTGCTTGTTACCGTTTTGCCGGCTAATGGCGGCATCAGTTTGTTTTGTCAGGTGTAAAGTATTGGGTGGCAGACAGGAATGAACATGTTCGTACGTGTTGCTGAAGCAGCAAACGCTCCAGAACTGTCACATTGCCTTAAAAGCAGGTAGAGAAATTGATAGTTGAGCGAACTAAGCTTGACTGTTAGATACCATGCATGTGATTTTTTTATTTTTGATTAAATTTACGAAAATTTGTGTGCTTTTTTTTAGACAATTTTGATTGAAATGAAAATTTAATTGAAAGCAGTTTTTCTAAATTTAATAATTGAAATTTAACAACTTTTTTATAGAAACTCGATGACTACAAAAAAAAAAAAAAACATACAGAGAAATGCACAGCAATGTATATAGTTTTTGATGCCGATCATTATCTTTCGTTCAACTTATTGCACACATTTTCACAAACTGAACATATCCTATTGCCTGCGTTTTCCATAGTTGCAGGGTATAAGTACTTTCGATAGAGATGGACGATATTTTTATCTCACTGCTATGCCTGAAACCGGTCTGTGGTCTAGTTTCGCATCGCTTGTAAGCCCATAATATATGATATCAATAACTTCTGTTCGGCAGAAAACGTACAGTGATATTTCAAGTGTTATTGATTATGGCCAGCGCACGACTATAGTTAATCCCAACTTTCTACGCCACTTGATCTGTCATAGGCCGCTGCATAGTTATATAGTACAAGAAGTTGGCCGTGGACCGAACATTGCAGCTGATTAACGCATTACTTTAGCGCTCTGCTCTCATTACAGCTCTCCCTGCCTATGTCGCGCGCTCTATCTCTTTCACACACACACACACACACACACACACACACACATATCTGCTGGCAATGGTAATGCCAAGGTGCCAAAGTATCTATTAGATGCCGTTAACAGTAACTGCCAGCGTTTTATTCGCTTGCAGCACGCAGCTAGAACGGAACGCCTGTCCGCCCGTCCGTCCGTCCGTCCATCCATCCGTCTGTCCATCGGGCAGGCAGCCAAATGCGCTTGTCAGCGTTGCATTTCAAAATTGGCCAACTGCTCGTTCATATTGCCAACTAAGGGGCGTGGGCAGCGGCAGGGACAGGGGGCAGCGGGTGTGAGGAGTAGGCTGTGGGGCGTCGTCTCGGCTCGACTTGGCCGTATAATTACGGGCGACAGGCACAGGAAACGGCGAATTAGAAGCAGCAGCAGCAGCGGCAGCGGCGCAGTCGTCGAGCCACTCGCATTATCCTGCGGCGAAACGTTGATGCCAGCTTTGCTCGCGATTAGCGGCCATAATTTCCGCGTTTGACATGCGGCGCACGCGAATTTCCCGCAGGGCTGACGGCTGAGGGGGGGTGGTGAGGAGAGGAGATGAAAAGGCGTGTGGATGAAGTTGACACGAAAGTTACACAAATCGTGTTTCTTCCATTTGGATTGCAGCCATAAAACTTAATGTTTTTCAAATTAGCCAACATTGCTGATAACACGAGAGAGCAGCAGCAGCAGCAGGAGCAGCTGCTGCCGATTACAAACTGCAACTGGAAGCGCCGCGAGCAGTGCCCCAAATTGGGTCACACACACATACACACACACAACGCGCCAAGTTGGCCGAGCTTGGCACTTGAAAACGCAAAACATTCTAATTATGTGGCTTCACTTTTGACATTTCGCCAGGCACGACTGCAATTGTTGCCATTGCCGTTGCCGTTGCCGTTGCCGCTGCAATTGCAATTGTTGCCCCTGTTGCTGTGCTGTTGCATATCTGCGCATTTGTATCTGAGAGTGAGGCATAATGCTAAATTAGCATTAACCCGGAAACTCTGGAGTTGCGAACGGGCACGCAGCTGCTGGCCAGTGCTGCGAGTCTCTGCTGACTCATGACCGCCAGCGGAGTCAATTGCAGGTGTGGCCAGAGTGCTCGGAGCTGACTGCTGCTCTGTGCTCGCTGCCCGCAGCTCGGATCTGTCCCACTTGAGGTGGAACCGGCCAAGCGATTGTGGGAACAACCTCAACTTGTTTGCCCAACAATTAGAGGCGGAAACTTATGCTTTTTAATTCCATGATTGGGCCAGACAGTGAAAAGCGGGTCAGCAATGCGCCTTTCCCACACGCACACACACACACACATACATTTCTGTGTGTCTGTACGTTAGGTTTTCGCATATTTTCGCACTGATTTTTCTCCAGCATTCTTGGCCATAGACCATAGACCATAGTCCATCAGGCTGACCCACTTGGGCCGGCGGAAAGTGAAAACTCGCAGCGCAACTGACCCTAATTTACACCACACACACACACACGCACACACACACTCATTATATCCATATATATATGCGATATTTCGGCTATACGCTTTGATGCCGCCATTCGCCGACGTCTTATTAAATCCGCGCAACTTTGACGTCGTTTGTTTTGCTTCTCCGTTTTTCAGCTCTTTTTCAGCTGGAATTCAAAATTTCGCAAACGAGTTGGAAAGTGCGAATTTTTGCACGCCTCGAGATTAGCATAAAACGCACAAACACGCACACACACACACAGATACAGACAGACACATACAGACGCGCACGTACACACAGACAAAGAAGTGCAAAACTATTTAAGCGAAAACAAGTTGCCGAAAGTCCACAAAGTCAATGGGACAGGGACAACTTTGTTGGGCTGCACATGGCAAAGTTGTCGTCGGACTGGGGCCCAGGGCGGGGCGACAGCTCGAAAACAAAATAGACAAATTTATCGCACAGTTATTTAGTTTAAAGTCTGCTCCATTATGCGACAATAACAGACACGTTTTGGCCCATGCGATATGCATATAGATATATGTATAGCAGTAGTTCGGCACGCTACACAAAGTTTGATTGATTGATTCGAGACGGGATTGCTAATAGATTCGTTAGGCTAATGAGGGAAGATGCAAATGGGAATGGAAATGGAAATGAGGAGTAGACGAGGTGAGAGATTGTGCGATCAATCGAAAGTAACTCAACTCGAAGTGGAGAGATAAGAGCTTCGAGGAGTTCGAGGCCATGATATAAGTTCCATTTAATTGCCAGCTGAGCTGAGGAGAAGGCGTTTGGTATGCTGTCGACAAAATGGAAATACACTGAAATAAAATCATAAACAAATTCCGAGTGTAAACAAGTTTCGCATACAACAACAAAGAGCTTTTGGCCTCAGTCTTAGCTTCACACTAGTTTCACACTTTCCAACGCGCGCGCGAGTGTGTGTGTGTGTGCGTGTGTGGGTGAGTGTGTGTGTGTTCGTCTCCAACCATTACGAGTTATGCTTGAGTAAGCAGCAGCAGCAGCAGCACTAGCAGCAGCGGCACTATCATAGGTTGCGGCAAAATAAAAGTATCTCATGGATGCCGCTGCTGCTGCCAACGCATTGCAGCGCCTCGCGTCGCGTGTGTGTAGCGCGTTTGGAGCTGCAGCGCGGCAATAGACAAATACACAAATAGACGAGCAAACTGACAAACTGGCAAACGGGCAGCCGAGCAGCCGGGCAAACTGACAAACAGCTGCTGATGCGCTACGCAAACAATGATTGGCATTTGTTGTTATCGTTATTGTTGCTGTTGCTGTTGCTGTTGCTGCCGCTGCTGCTGCTGTTGTTGCCGCCATTTCAAAGTATTTACACTCTACTGAAATTGCTCGGACGCCGCCAGAGACGGACAGCTTGCAAAAAGTTTTTGAAATAATTTCCCATTTGCTATGATACCCGGCACTACCAGCGCGAGCGAGGGAAGTGAGGGGTGCGCGGAGCGGGGGGAGTGCTCAACTCGCAAATAACTCAAAGCAGGCGCGCATTGGCAGCTTAAGTTTAATTAAGGAATCTTTGCAACAATTTTACTTTCAGCAGTTGAACGCGAACGCGGGATTATCTAATGCTTTGAGCTGCAGTTGCTTTTTGTTTATTTTTTTTTCGGAAATTTGGCAACAATGCAATAGTTAGAGATACATATACAAAGAGTATTCAGTTTATAAAATTCAGCATTGATTTTTTTATACCCCTTCTCTGCTTTTTTTTAGCAGCATTGTAGCAGTATGCTTTGAGCTTCAGCTTTTGCGCTGAAATTTGGCAACAATGCTGCAAACTCACTAGCTAATTTAACTCAATGTGTAGTTCTCTCATATATAACTATGTTTTTAATAAAATTGAAGCCCAAGTTTAATTTTATGAAATATGGCAATTCATTTCCTTTGATATTTATTTCTCTGTCTCTGTTACCTGTTTTCAGAAATTTGGCAACAATGCTGCCACTCACTAGCGAGCAATTTATTGAGCTTATGCTGCTCAGCACTGATTTCTTTTCAGCTTGTTCATGTGTACGCACCTGAAATGACAAAGACAGAAGAATATGGTTTAAATTTAGTTAATTGTTGGCAACAATAATGCGACTATATTTAACGCGAAGTCAATAAAAAAGTGAAATGGGATGCAAAGAAAGAAACAACAACAATAACTAGAGAAATAAAAAACAATAACGAGGCAAAGCGATTGCCCTGCTGCAGCGTGTGCCATAAATTGGCGCAGTTTTCCTCGTTTTTTTTTATTGTTGTTGTCGTTTTGTTTGTAGATTGCAGCGGCGACAGCAGCAACAGCAGCAGCAGCAGCAGCAGCAGCAGCAGCAGCAGCAGATGGAGCTAGTTGCTGTTTTTGTTGTGCCTGCAAACACCTGTAAGCCACAAATCGTTGGCGTTCTCCCTCGCTCCAGCTCACTCTACTCTCGGCTAGGAGAGAGACACAAAGAGACAGTTGATATGTTTAAGTTGTTGCATAAAACAAAGCTGCTGGCTCTGCAGGCACTTTAAACAAATGCAAACAGTGGCACAGCCAAAGCATAATGGACGCAGAGAGAGAAGGAGGGAGAGAGTGTGAGAGAGAGAGAGCCAGCTGCAGCTTAAGTGGATAGAAGAAACCGTTGCTTTGATTTTACTGCGCTGCGCGGCAAAAAGTGAAAGTAATGCAACAACAAACAGTAGCCAATAAACAACAAACAGCAACAACAACTGCAGCCAACTCTAACTGGAAAACAAACAAAGCAACTTGCAGAGAAATATAAATTTCCACAGGTGAATGAATTTAAATTCGCAAAACGGGGAAAAACAACAGCAGCAACAACAACAACAACAGCAACAACAGTGAAATCCAGTTGCAAATGTGTTGGCCAGGCAAAGGGGAGGGGAAATTAAAAGTTAAAAGTTCACAAAACTTGCAGCTTGTTTGCTTGCGCTGCAGTTGTTGGTGCTGTTGTTGTTGTTGCTGTTGTTGAGGCGCAGGCGCGCGCACCTGTTTTGATTGTTGGCGTTGTTGCCGTTGTTGTTGTTGTTGTTGTTGTGGCAAATCGTATGGCAACGATCGCAGCAAACCGCAGACGGCAACCGCAGGCAACAAATTCCGCATTTATCAAGAGGCAAGTCGCAACTCGCAACTCGCAATTCACAACTTGCAACCTGTTGGGGCATCCAACAATGCAAAAACGGCCGACTTATAATTGAGATATTCATATGCAGACACCTCACTCGCACACAAGCACACACATGCACACGGCTGAATCGAGGAAATGGCCAAGAGAAGTTGTCAAAAACATTAACAAGATTAACAACAACAACACGGACGAAGGCCGACGAATTTGCTTTTGACGTGGTCAGCGGGAAGCAAATGCGGAAATGATTGCACTCGAATCCGAATCCAAATTCGAATGCGAATTGAGAAAACAAAACGAGCCGCAAGCCAAGCGCAGGCAATTTCGAGTATATAACCAAAATGTGGTTAAACCTTGTTGTGTTTGGCATTAGCTCAAACGAAGCCAACAAAAGCAACAACAGCCATTGGAATGGCCTTACCGCTGTGGCCTGAGTGTTTTCATGCGCAAATAGTGAATACAAGTTGAATACACACGCAGCTAAATACCGATAAATATGTATCTTTTGAATGCGTAATTCTTGCAATGAAATTCTGCTTGCCCAGCAACTGCAAGTGACATTTACTTAGCAAAATAATCTTCACAAAAATTCACGCAGTTGGACTAAGTCAGTTGATAGCTTCAAATCGAAATTGGCGTGAATTAAATTAAATATTTTCAATTCTCATTGAGATACGCATCTCGATTAGTTTTTCCTTTGAATTTTCCGCATTGCTTCGCTTTGTAGCGCTCACCGTATCTGTCACTGTCCAATAAATTCGGCTTGCAGGGGCTCAGGTGCCGGCCGACGGCGGCCCAATTAGACGCAGCCCTCAAGACAAATGCATGTAATTAAGGGCGACTGCGTCGACCGGATCGCAGGTCATTTATTTTCCCAATAATTTATTCAAACTAGTCCCGGTGCGTTTAAATATTTTCATTCGGCATTTTCCTGTATTCGTTTTGGGTTTCTTTTTTTTTATGGCAGGCGACGAGTTTTCCTGCCTTGTTTTAAATATTAATGGGGTCATTTGCCTGTGGCAACATCGAGAGATATTATTCACGTGAGGAAAGCAAAAAATACTCTATGCGTTGAGGCCAGTTTTTTTTGTTTTTTTTTGTTTTTGAAATTTTCACAGCATGTTCTGAGCAATTCACAAGAAAACTCAGGCATTATAACGAAATTTATTTCTCTGAATTTGCTCGCTTCTCTGCTGCATACATACTTCGGTGATAAAGTTAAATAGATTATTTTCTATGTGTTCTATATATAACTTGAGCAATTCCAAAATAGTTTTGCATTAGTCTGCGAGTGTTGTGTAATCTATTTTTTTTTTTTTTGCTGCCTGCTGCTTGCTGCACTTGGCTTCGTTGTTAAATCACTTCCTTTGCCAACTTGGAAACTTGCTATCGCCGTCGACGTTGGCATTGGTTTTGTAATCGGGCAATCGCATCACATGCACCTGTACAGATAAACGCCGATGCATGCTTACACCACAACACACAGCACACACCACACAGCAGGCCAGGCCAGGTACGCAGTTCACTCTGCTGCCAGCTGTTTTTGCTCTTATCGCAGCGAAAGTTTCGTAATGTTGGTTAATTCTTATCGGCGCACGAGTGTGTGTGTGTGTGTGTGGCAAGTGCACTGCCAACAAAGGCCAAACAGACAACGACAACGGCAACAAAAAGAGCAACAACAACAGCGTCAGCCAAATGAACTTCCGTTCCGTTATCAATGCTCACGTGCAGTTGCTGCTTATTGCACACTTTGCTCGCTGCGGCACTTTTGGCCTGATTAGCGCGCAGCGCGCAGCTTTTCACATCTGCCATAATGCGAAATGCGAAAATGCGTTTTCTATTTGCTTTGTTCGCCACTTGCAACAGTTGCTGCTGCTGCTGTTGCTGCTGCTATCTGCCCACACGTGTCATACGCAAATCGCAACTTTGTCACGTCCCCGTTTCGGTGTTGACAGTTGCAGCTCGACGGCCTTTGGCGCATTGAATTGAATTGGATTGGATGCGATGCGCTGCGATGCGATTGGATTGGACTGGATTGAATTGCTGTAGATTCGATTGTCGCACACACGCACACAGGCAGACGGACAGACAGACAGACAGGCAGGCAGGCGAGTAACCAAGGCAATTGCCTCTGTTGACATTAATCTCAATTTTTGCATATTTTCGCACAGCTGCCTGCACTTGAAGTCGCCAGCCGCCGGCTGCCAGGCTCTGTCTCAGCTGCGATAGTTTTTTCCCAATGCCAGCCTATATATATATTTTTTATATATTTTTTACTGACTGCATTGTCGGACAGACATGAGACTTCAGTTATTTTTTCTATATTTGATAAGCTTTTTGTTTTGCATTTGATTTAATTGCTCATTGTAATCGGCGAACCGGAGCCAAATTATTGTCAACTAAATGCGCAGTTAGCTAAGCTGAGAAATATCGAGCAGTTGCTCGCAGGAGCAGAGTCTCGAGTGAAGACACCAAATCCCGGAAAGCTTGTAACCTCACTCAGCTCAGCTCTAGAGCTGCAGTTGTAGCTCGAGTTCGAGTTATATAGAGTCTGGCCTGGCGTTTAATGGCCTCGTCTTCATTATGTGCCGCTCAAGCACATTTGAAAAGATTCCTCCCTATGGCGATGGCGACAAGTGACACACATTTCCATAGATTTTATTTTGCGAAATTGTTTACATTACTCGTGTGTGCAGCGGCGGGCCACGACGGGGGCAATGGCGGCTGAGGCTGAGGCCGATGCCGATGCCGATGCAGGCTGGCATGGAGCGTAGTTATACCATTGAGCTTGCCTACGTAGGTAAAATGCTAAAAATGCTTTTATGCACACGTTCAACAATGAGGAAATCTTTACGAGCACATCTGGCACATAAAATGTCCAACCAAACTGCGGGCATCATCGTCGTCGCAGCGACGTCTGCACTCGCCTCGCTTTGGGGCAACAGAGCTGTTGCAGCTAAAGATGTGGCCATGGTCAACTCGCCTTGCTGAGGCGCATGTTGTTGCTCTGGTAATTAATTACGTCCATCAGTTGACAGTTGCCTCTGCACCGGGGGCAGCAGCAGCAGCAGCAGCAGCAGCACTTGCCAGTTGCCAGTTGCCAGTTGCCAGTTGCCGTTGCTTTACTATTTGATCTTTGCACTGCGATAGCGAACCGTGAAGTGAATGAAGATGAAGCATTCAGGCTGGGGCTGGCAGGGAGGGGTTTGAGGCAACGCGTGTGTGTGTGTGTGTGGTCAACAAATGTCAAAGCAACCAGGAAGTGTTTGGCCGGCGGTCAGCAAGTGTTTCAAATTAACAACGAGCGGCAACCAATGCCACTTACATTGCCCCAGTTCTTGCCCCTCCGGCAGCGCCAGCGCCTTCGCCCTCGCCCAGCGCAATGAGAGTTGAGCAAAGCAGAGAGAAACACAACAACAACAACAAGTAGAACAAGCCAACGTGACATTTGTAAGTCATGTTAATTGGTTTAGAAATCAGGCGAAGGCAGACCGAACTGACAACGCGCTTTGCCGCCTTGGCGGCTGCCTTATGAAGTGTATTTAAATTTGCTGTGCGGCTGTCTACGGCGGGTCATCTCTCACGCACACACACACACACACACACACACGCACGCACGCACAGTGGGGAGTATATTAATTAGCTGAAATTCTACACTAATTTGTTGCCTTTTTTTCGGGGGTTTAACACAAATGAGGTCACAATTGTGAAAAGCCCACCAAATGCAACAGAGAAAAACAAAAGCAACGGCGCGGAGGGAAAACAGAGGAAAAACAGCGGGTAAAAGAAGAAAACAAATTGACGAAGCGTTAAGCGTCTGTCTGCCTTAGCAGAAGGTGGGGCAATAATACAACCAGTCAGCCAACCACAGAGACAACAACAACAACAACAGCAGCAACAACAACAACAACAAGACCTTGTTTATGCAGCTCACGCACCCAAAAAAGGCCAAACGAAATGAAAACTAGCCAAAGAAAATTGTATAGACATTTTCTGCTTGTTAGCTGTCAGCTTTGCCCCGCTGCAAACTGTTGCAACTTTGAATGTGAAATTGTAGACACAGCCCCGTCGAGCTTCGGCCTCAACTGTCATCCAGCCGCATGCCTAATGCACTTCAGCTTCAGCTTCGACTGGAAGCTTTCATGCGCTTGCAAAAGCTGCTTACGGCTCAAAGTGTTTGGCTTGTTAACAGGCTTAGCGAATCGCAGCAGGTATTGAAGCTCAGCTTCAACTTTTAACAGTTCAATCGCCATTCGTTTTTACACAGCTTTCATGTGCTGCTCAAGTTGAATGAGTAAAGCCAATAGAAAAGTTGCTAATTTCGTTCAAGTAAGCATTGAATTGATTTATGATATGATGGAAAAGGAATACTATATCTCATTTGATGGATGAGGATGATATCGTAGCAGGTTTTGTTGCTCAACTTAAGCTCAGTCGAATTCACTTTCTATAATTTTGCAGCTCTATCTGTTCAATCCTATAGAGTACACATGGATTGAACACTGCAGTTGAGATGAAGTTTAGAATGCTAAGATTAGTTTCTTGCCGTTGTCAACTCATAAACAATGCACTAGAGATAAGTTTTTGACACCAGCAACGTTTAGAAGGCAATGAACTTTCTGAATCGAATAAATACTTTGTCAAGCAGATGAGTTCAAAAGGTTAAATATAAATCAGTCCAACACTTGAGATAGGCCTGACCAAAGCAGCGTGTAGGAGTCCGCAGCATATGCATATGACAGCAGCTGGACCCACGCAATGCAACATTACACATTGTGACCCTAAATATAAATACACACTTATCGCTTAGGGCGCTCATGTAACCCCCCTTAGCTTAATATAGAGATAAGTTAGAATAAGATTTTGATATAAATAAAGGAGCCGTGAAAGCGGCTCGTCAGTCTGTTTTGGAACTCGTGTCGCGTACTTCATTTCTGCCGTTTTCATTTTGGTGACCCCGACGTGATCAGTGAACATTGTGAAGTAAAATTTAAATTTTGTAAACAATTTCGGGCCGCGTGTGTTTTTTAAAGGAATATATATAAAATATTTTTTTAAATACCCGTGTGTGTTTAAAAAAAAAAAAAAGGGTAATAAATAAAATATCTTTTTTTCAATAAAAAATCGTGCGTGTTGTGAAAAAATGGAGATCGTTTTGGAGTTAATAGAAACCCAGAGGGTTCTGGGAGGATCCTTGGAAACCCTCTACAACACGGCGGCGGCAGAAGCGAGTCGGACAGACTCGGTACAGCTAGGGCTGTACAAGGAGGAACTAACTGCCATCACTGAGCAGTTCGAGCTCAACGACAAGAGGTTGCTCGAACTCTCAGCAGAGGCAAAAAAGACGCCGTACTTCAAGGAGAAGTACGGCGAGCAGGTACGTGGTTTAATTTATAAAACACATGTACTATTAAGTTCCATTAACCCCTTAGGGAAGGCCGTGAAGCCTGACTCTAAGGGTGATAAACGCACGAAAAATGTGTGTAAAAAATTCTCATATTTGCTGGTTGAATATCGGTCAGCCTTAAATAGAGTTAAGGCTGGACATGAACCCATGAGCGAAGTGAGACAAGCAAAGAAAAACTGTCAGGAAATTTTCATCACGTACATGGATGAGTACGATGATGATGATCTGACAGAAACTTTTTTCTCGCTTAACGAGGCCTATGAGGAACTTGCCTCTAGGTCAAGAAGCGAGAGTCTTCCATTCACTCTGCCTAGAGTCGATATTCCGTCGTTCTCTGGCAAATATGAGGAATGGAAGACTTTCAAAGAGTTGTTCCAACAACTGATAGGATCAACTATGATTCCGGACGCACAAAAAATGTGCGTCCTAAAAACAAAGGTACACGGTGACGCAGCTGCCACCATAGCAAGTTTGGCGCCGACTGACGCAAATTACAAACTTGCATGGTCCTTGTTGGATGCTAAATTCAACAACAAAAGAGCAGTGCTGAGTGTGCACTTGAAAAATTTGGTCGATGCACCCCATGTCGGGGATTCAGCATCGACCATTAAGGCTCTTTTGGACACGATCCAAGAAAATGTCCAGGCTATAAAAGCCATGGGCTTGAAGAATGAAGATATTCTTCAGAGCCTATTTAATTTCCTCTTTCTACGGAAATTAAGTGACCCATTGAGGTCAAAATATGAGAGCGGTCTCAGCAACTCTAGGGAAATTCAGTCGCTAGAGCCGCTGCTCAAATTCCTGGAGCACGAATTTTTCGCTCTAGAAGCGAGTCAAATAAGGCCCAGTAGCAATAATAAACTCCGAAAGGACGAAGCATGCATACTGAAATGCAAAGGTGCTCATCCTTTGGAGAATTGCTATAAATTCAAGGCTTTAAATAGCCAAGACAGATGGGAAACGGTGGTTAAGCATAAGGTATGCGGCCGCTGTTTAGGCAGAGACCACCAATACAAAAATTGTAAAAAGGTGTGTTCTGATTGTAAAATGTCCCATCATGTCTTACTGCATAAGCCTTCTAACAAAAATGCGAAAAATGCCACAGTCAGTAAGTCCAGTAATTTAGATAAAAAAAAGTATATTTTACTGGCCACAGCCATAGTTCAAGTAAAAGATAAGGACGGAAATTGGCATGACTGTCGAGCTCTGCTTGATAGCGGCTCGCAGGTGAATTTTCTTACTGCAGCTATGCAGAAGAAACTGGGCATTAAAGGAAGTAAAATTCAAACTTCCATTGAAGGAATTTCTGGAGGAACAGCACATATAAAAGAGTGCTTAGAAGTTCACATAAGATCCAAAAATTCCAGTTTCAATACACAAATTGAAACGTTAGTAATGAAAAATATTGTCTCTGAGCTACCGGCTCGCCGGTTTGAAATAGGAGAAGTGGCTTCAGACTTAGGCTTAGCTGATCCATCATTTAATATTCCAAAAAGAATAGATATGCTGTTGGGAGTTGAGCAATTCTATGAGACCTTGTTAGAAGGTACAACAACTCTGAATAATGGTCAAATAAGACTAAATAAAACAGAGTTTGGATGGGTAGCCACTGGTCCGTTGGTGATAAAGGAATCACCAGCAGTTTGTGGCACAGTAACCGAAAGGTTAGACAGCTTAGACGAGCAACTTCAGAGATTTTGGCAAGTTGAAGAAGTCAATATAAAGGCTCCGAAATTTACTAAGGAAGAAATCCTATGTAAGCAAAGGCTCGGATGGGAAGTTCTTAGTTAAATTGCCCTTTAAGTCTAATATGATGCAATTAGGTAGCTCTGAGTCACAAGCCAAACGGAGGTTTTTGACCTTAGAGCGAAAGCTAGAGAAAAATTCGAAGCTGAAAGAACAATATGTTCTATTCTTAAAAGAATATATCGATTTAGGACACATGGTTGAGGTTCAGAGCCCAAAAAAAATAAACAGTAAATATTATCTCCCTCATCACTGTGTTTTAAAGCCAGATAGTACGACTACGAAATTAAGGGTAGTTTTTGATGCATCTTGTAAGACATCGAATAACTTAGCCCTTAATGACGTGCTCCTTACTGGACCTAAACTGCAAGAGGATCTTTTCAATATACTGCTGAGATTTCGCAAATATAAATTTGCTATCTCTGCGGATATTGAAAAGATGTATAGACAGATTTGGGTACAGAAGGAGCACCAAAAGTTTCAGTTGATTTTCTGGCGATGGGACCGAAATGACCCTCTAAAAACATATGCACTAAAAACAGTGACATATGGCACAGCTGCTGCACCATATTTAGCAGTAAAATGCTTACAACAGGCAGCAGAAGAGATAGAGGATGAAGCTCCTAAAATGGCTAGCATTGTCAAAAACGATTTTTATATGGATGATCTAATGACAGGTGCGAATAGTGTCTCACAAGCACAGGAAATCCAAAAATATATTTCCAGTGAGCTAAGAAAAAGAGGATTCCATTTGCGAAAATGGTGTTCCAACAGCGCACAAGTCTTAGAAAATATTCCAAAAGTCGACAGAGGCATGCGCCTAGAGTTTGATAAGGAGCAGGCAGATAGCATTAAAGCTCTGGGAGTAGCTTGGATGCCAGATATTGACAAGTTTGCAATAAAATGCAATTGGGAATGCAAGCTAAAGCCAACTAAGCGAAATATATTGTCCGATATCTCAAGACTTTTTGATCCATTAGGATTAGTCAACCCAGTTACAGTAACTGCCAAGATTTTAATCCAAGAGCTATGGAAGGAAAAAAAGGATTGGGATGAAGAGATTTCCGGAGATATACTAGAAACATGGGGTAGGTTACGATCTGATCTACCCACACTTAATAAGATAATGGTACCAAGAAGACTAATTGGGGATAATGTGGACCGTATTGAGCTACACGGTTTTTGTGACGCATCCACCAAAGCGTATGGAGCCGTCATATACGTAAAATCGTGTAGTGCAGACGGAAGAACTTTTATTAATATAGCGACTTCAAAATCGAGAGTCGCCCCCACAAAAGTCTTATCTTTGCCTCGCTTAGAACTATGTGCGGCAACATTATTGACTGAATTAATAATAAAGGTGAAGGAAAGCTTAAAAATGGAGTTCGACACCATACAATATTACTCTGACTCCAAGATTGTCCTATGCTGGTTAAAACTTGAACCAGCAACACTTAAAACATTTGTTTGCCATAGGGTAAATTATATTCAAGTCAATTCCGAAGTGTCAAGCTGGAATTATGTGGATACAAAACATAATCCAGCTGACATAATATCAAGAGGCGCTTTCCCAAAAGAGCTAGTAGGGAATAAGTTTTGGTTTGAAGGGCCAGACTTTTTACGGCTTAACCTCCCAAGGGCAGCATTAAAGTTTGATGAAACATTTGATGTACCCGAAAGAAAGGGAAATTTAAAGGCATTGGTAAGCAACTCAGCTTCAATGTTCCGGAAAATTGACCACAAAAATAGTTTTGAGTTTCTACAAAATGTTTTAGCCAATGTGCTAAAATTTATAGCTAAATGTAGAAAAATTGACACAACCAATTGGGTGGAATTAAAAAAAAGAGCATTAGTTACTATTGTGAAAATTATTCAAAAAGAACATTTTCACAGTGAATACAAACTCTTGAAAAAAGGAGAATGTTTGCCCGGATCAATAAACATAAAATCATTAGCTCCCATTTTAGATCATAACAATATTATTCGTGTGGGAGGGAGAATTCAGAATGCTCATCTGAGTTTTGACGCGAAACACCCTATTTTATTACCATATAGCGATGAATGGGTATACCTTCTCACTGTGCATTTGCACGGGAAACATTTACATATAGGACCTCAAGGGTTGTTAGCAATAATGCGACAACAATTTTGGCCACTGCGAGGTAAGCAGCTAACGACTCAAGTTGTGAAACGTTGCTACCGATGTTTTAAGGCACAGCCCAGGTCGATTCATCAGATGATGGGGAATCTACCGGAAGATAGGGTAATACAGACCAGACCATTTCTAAATGTAGGAATTGATTTTCTTGGCCCCATAATGGTTCATCATAAAATAAAGGGCAAAAGAATAGATAAAGCTTATGTATGCGTGTTTGTTTGTTTTGCAACTAAAGCTGCACATTTAGAAGTGGTCTCGGATCTGTCAGCAGCCGCGTTCATAGGCGCACTAAAGCGTTTTATAGGTAGACGAAGTTGCCCGAGGAAAATATATAGCGACAATGGCACAAATTTTATTGGGGCAGCAAACTCACTGAAGGAGATTTATGAATGTTTCAAGCAGCAGCAGGGAGACATAGAACAATTTTGTACACAACAACAGATCGAATGGGTGAACATACCAGTTCGATCTCCACATGTAGGAGGATTATGGGAAGCATGTGTTAAATCAGTAAAAAAGCATTTTGATAAGGTGTCAAACGGTGTAATGACGTTCGAAGAACTCACTACGTTAATGACACAAATTGAAGCTATTTTGAATTCTAGACCTTTAACACCGTTGTCCGACAATCCGAATGATTTGCAAGTGTTAACACCTGCCCATTTTATCTTAGGAGAAGCTATGTCAACGATAGTTGACGCAGATAATAATAAAAGTTATAAGGGGTTCCGAGACCACTGGAAGGCAGTCCAAGCAAATTCGGAAGAATTTTGGAAGCGATGGTCCGTGGAATACTTGTCCGAGTTACAAAAAAGGTACAAATGGGCAAATCCAAAAATGAACATCGAACCTGGCACCCTAGTTCTCTTAAAAGATGATAATTTGGTTCAAACCAATTGGAGGAGGGGCAGGGTGACAAAGTCCATCATAGGAAAGGATGGACTTTGTCGAATGGTAGAAGTAAGGACAAGCAATGGAGTGGTTATGAGATCCACACACAATGTTTGTCCTTTTCCTACGGAAGAAAATGAGAAAAACATTTCAAATAAAAACAATAATCGAAACGAGATACCACATAAGGTATCCGCAAGTAGACAAACAAATCCAAGAAAGGTTAAGAATAAAAATTTAATACTTTGTATCTTAGCATTTCTAAGTATTTTTAAGAACACAAATTGTCAAAATGTAACACAAATCAGAGATAAGGCAGGGATATTTTACGAAGATCAGGGAATTGTCGGCCTGTCAAGAACATCGTGGGACATAATTATACATGAGGACATTGGCGAAACACTGAAAAACGATGCACAAGTGAATTCAATGATATCGACATTGGACAGCAAAGCAAAGAGGCTGTTACAACATGACGATATCATTAAACACATAAGGACACCGGGCAAGCAGCGTCTACCAAGGGCGCCGTTGCAGATACTTGGGTCCATCTATAGTGCGGTCTTCGGTCTAATGGATGAAGAGCAGGCCGAAGAGTTAATGCGGAGGGTGGACCAAGGCAGGGAAAATGAAGGATACCTTCTGGACCTACTGCGCAACCGGTCCTCCGTACTAGACGCTACTCTGGAGGTGCTCGACAAGCAGAACAAGGCAATCTGGGGAAATTTCCAGAGGATAGACGACAACATATTGAAAATCAAAGACGCCACGGACAGAGTAGGCGATGAGCAATTGTTTCTACAAGCTTTCGAAACGCTGAATCAGGCTATGGATGCCTTCGAACATCTCCAGCAGGGCATCATCAACCTGATGTGGAACAAGAAGGGAAATTTCCTGGACAGCCTATTACCCGTTACCCAGTTCCAGAAGCACATTCAGGAGATTACGCTCAACATGCCATCTGGACTACAGCTACCTACTTTGGATCCATTAGAGCTTGGAAGGACTGCTAAAGTGAAGGCCCGGACAACAAAGTCAGCCATTCTGTTCCACGTAAAGATTCCGCTGATCAGCCAAAACATTTTGCGAGCATATCAAGTATATCAGCTGCCTGTGGTACACAGTGGGCGCTTCGTCAGCATAAATCCCGTATATAAATATATACTAGTGGATGAAGCGAGGACTGTTTATTATGGCATGTCTGAAGACAATTGGGAGCACTGCCAGAAGATGGAGGAACTAACCATTTGCGAGCAGCGTCACCCTCTCTTCAATTGTAACAAGGCGACCAAGTGTGAAGTCCTTCTACTTGCGAAAAGGTCACCCATTATCGAAGAATGCTATGTAAACGTAATGATGCCTGAGACAACCTGGCACCAACTACATCAACCGAACTCTTGGTTATTCTCCGCCTCAACCAAAATAATTGCGGATGTGTTCTGTGCAGACAAAACAAGCACATTGGAACTCACTGGCGTAGGAATACTGCAGCTTCAGGCCGGATGTTACCTGCATTCTGAGCATGTCAGTCTATGGGCTTTCGAGGACCGGACGTCAGATGTATCATTTTGGATACCAAGGATAAACCTAACGGACCAGCTTCCAGCGATGAACCATATCGAGGTAAAAGGAGGTATCCAGGCATTCAAGATTCCAGAGCTTCCCCGCCAAGGTCGGATTATGGGTTTTCCGGTCGAACTGGAGTGGCACCATGCAGCTCACTATTCTCTTAGCATCACAGCAATGATCTTGATCGCTGGGGTCGTCGTGGGACTTATCATCCTCATCCAGCGAGTATGCCGCATGCCGTCACAATTCTTGCCAGCCACAATTGCCCTGCCCCGCATAGCTTAGAATAATGATATACAATTTAAGATATTTAGAAGAAATGTCATTTTATAAGTAACGGTCGTTTAGCAGGGCCAGATATATTAAGACATAAGAAATATATGACTTATGTAAACAACGGCCATCTAGCAGGGCCAGAAAACAAGACATAAAGAATGTATTTTTTTGAAAGGTACACCTTTCAACAGGGCCAGGATGTTCAATCCTATAGAGTACACATGGATTGAACACTGCAGTTGAGATGAAGTTTAGAATGCTAAGATTAGTTTCTTGCCGTTGTCAACTCATAAACAATGCACTAGAGATAAGTTTTTGACACCAGCAACGTTTAGAAGGCAATGAACTTTCTGAATCGAATAAATACTTTGTCAAGCAGATGAGTTCAAAAGGTTAAATATAAATCAGTCCAACACTTGAGATAGGCCTGACCAAAGCAGCGTGTAGGAGTCCGCAGCATATGCATATGACAGCAGCTGGACCCACGCAATGCAACATTACACATTGTGACCCTAAATATAAATACACACTTATCGCTTAGGGCGCTCATGTAACCCCCCTTAGCTTAATATAGAGATAAGTTAGAATAAGATTTTGATATAAATAAAGGAGCCGTGAAAGCGGCTCGTCAGTCTGTTTTGGAACTCGTGTCGCGTACTTCATTTCTGCCGTTTTCACTATCAGCAAATTTAATCGAAAAGCTTCTTACAGTGCGTTGTGTAAGTCTCTTCATAACTTCGTTTTCGTTCTCGCTTTCAATTCCAATTCAATTAACAATCTATTGCCTTCGACTTTGGCCCCGCACACACACACACACACACACAGACACACGCGCGCACAACTAAATTATGTAATAAAGAGAACAGAGCACAGAATTGAGCTCGAGCTGGAAATCATAGTCCAAGGTCTCGTGGTGGCCCAACAAACGAGCATTTAACTTGGTCAGACAGCCGGCCAGACGATCATTTATTTGCCTGTCAGCGCGGCTGGGGCGGTATTGCGAGTTTCCAAAAAAACAAAAAAAAAAAAATCAAGAAAAAACCCAAAATAAATACTACAAAAAAATACTGACAAAACGCTACGCTTAACCCGGTTCCGGATCGAGCGGGCAACAGCAAGTCAAATGGTCGCCACTCCCAGCCGCAGAACCCAGAACTCGGGCCAGAGACTCAAGCGCAGGCGCGGCCGTTTACCGTTGCCTTTTGCCGTTTGCCGTTGCCGTTGCCTGCTCCACGCTTGCCACATAAATTTCGTTGATTACGCGAATTTCGACTGCTTCGACTGTTTGTTTCGCATTTTGCGCAGGCCACGGCAAAGCCTTGACACGGCGCGGCGCCCAGGAGCCCGTCGCATATGACACAATCGGCCCAAAGGTGATTAATTTATAATCGGTTTTATGGCACTCTCTGCGGAGTCTGCGAGTGTGTGAGTGTGTGCTATAAATTGATTATATATAGCTACTGAAACTGAGCTTGTTTAATAATTTAGTTAAATTTGTCTTAACGGGATTTAATTTACACTGTGCGACGAGCGCATCTTGTTCGCGCCACTGTCGATTACTATCTTAACACACACACAGGCAGTGAGAGAGACACACACAGCGACACGGAAAGTGTGTGTGGAACATGCAATTTTCCAATTTGCTTAATTGCTTCATTTTTTTGCGCTCAAATTTAGCCATTTTATTGGTGCGCTAACTGCAGCTTGGGAATTCATTTGTTGACTGCCATTCAAAGGAGAACAAAGCGAAAGAGAGAGTGAGAGGGAGAGAGAGAGAGAGGGGTAGAGAAGTAGAGCTATCATAGCAGAGCATTGTTATTACGCGCCATTAAGATTAAATAGAACTGCTGCCTGAATACGAACCTAATGCACTCAAGACGCAAGTTTACAAGTTTCCCTATCAATGGAAAAAAGTTCGAGGAAATCTCAGACTATGTGTAATTAACTTATGAGGTCAGCGAGATCTTATACTGCCGCGACAAGTCTACGGCATTAGGGCAGATCAACTGGGTGTATATATACTAGTAGTATTCGCTGCTTACCTTAAGCATGCCATAAAATCGCATCCATGAAACGCTTTACAAGCAAATCCCAATGATTTTTATTGCAGAGACTGCGGCACAGGCAACTCCCACTTTTTGCCTTGGCAACAAACACACGCACGCAATCTTACAACACACAACACACAACACACTCACCTCGCACACTCACACCTCACATTTTTAGCATTTTGTGGGGGTGTTTCGTTTATGACAACTATTAACAAAATACAAATTTACATATTTCTGGCGAGTGCAGCTGCAATAGGCAGACTCAATCTCACACACAAACACACACACACAGAGACACACACACTCGCATGCATGTTGCCTCATAAATGCCGACACCCACACGTTAACCTTCTTCTGCGTCAATTTAAGCGACTTAATTAGCCGTGAAGGCCTACAAGTGGTAGGCACTGTATGAAACGACTGAATGGCCAAATGGCTGCATGAACCGCGCCTGCCCCGCTAACCCCGTCAACCCCGCTGCCTGCCTGCCTGCCTGCCTTACTGACTGCCACAGGGTCTTGAGAAACACTCTTCCACTCTATGGGAAACTCAAATATACTATATGCATATACATAATGTTGAGGTAGATATAAAGTATGCATATGTAGCACATCTTTGTATATATTTGCACCTTGACTGTGCTTGCTGCCAGCTGAAAAGCTCGGCAAATGCATTTTAATAATGAAACCCGATTACCGTTCGCCTGTAACGCTCCACACACACACACACACACACACACACACACAAATAAATACATATATATATACATTTGCCAACTGAGATTCTGAGTTATTAAAGTGCACTATTTCTGCTATTTCGAATATAATTTTAGTTTAGCGCATGCATTTTCCGTTTTCCATTTGATTTCTGCGCTCCGTAAACAGCATTTATATTCAAATATATAATGTTTCCAATAGTGATAGTTAATATGCCTGACAGAGCTCTGTGCATATTTGTATTACAAGCGTTTTTTGCCAGTATGCGAGTTTATTGCAGCTCTGCTGCAAAGTTCCAAATTTGTTTTTGTCAATCTGGCGACACGTTAAAAGAAATAATTTTCAAATTTAAAGGGAAAAATCATGAATTTATATTTAAACGCTTAAAGAGAGCTGCTTAATCGATTTATGAATTATATTTATACAAAAACCAATTATTTAAACTATATGTCTATAAAATATATAAATTTGTGTATATATTAAGGTGAATAATTACCAAAAAAATAAAATAATTACAAAAAAAGAAAAATAAAAATATATTATTAATATCAAAATTATATAAATTATATACTCGTATGCATAACATAAAAATGCAATAAAAAATGTGTCGATTCCCTCGATTATAGCAATCGATTCGTGTGATTAATTGCAGTTTATTGTGCTCCTTTCACTCGGTAAGTCCCCCGCGAACGCTGTGCATGTTTTGTATATCATTTCGCAGCAGACAATATTTTGGGGGCTGCTGGGGCTGCTGATTGCCCTCGAGCGCGGCACTTGAAGTAGCCTGATTGGGCATTAACGTGCATGTTAAATTAATTATGCGCTGAAAATAAAAATCCGAGGCGGCAAAACAAAAGGCTCAGCAAACACGAAAGCCGCTCAAGTAGCCGACGCTTCAGAATTTTGCAGTCAACAAGCAGCAGCAACAGCAGCAGCAACAACAACAACAATAAAAACAGAATAAATGTTTTAACACTTTAAGAAGACGACAAGCCGATAAGCGGCTACAAAACAGCAGCAGCAACAATAACAACAATAACAACAATAGCAACAACAACAATCACAACAAGACGGCGCAACAATAAGAGAAGTCGGGAGCAGGAAAAGGCGACGCAGTGGCAACAATTTATTAAAAAAAAGTTGAATGCCATCTGCCAAGTGTGTGCGAGTGTGTGTGTGTGTGCGTGTGTGTGTGTGTGTGTGTTTATCGCGATCTTGCCGGACGATGTGTGGGCCTCGGCCTGGGCCTGGTCATTTGCTCAAATGAGTTGGCAATATGCATGTTGGCAATACAAGCGGATTACACGTATGTAAGTTTTACATGGCGCCGTGGGGGGCGGCGCTGGTGGGTGTGGCACGGGTTCAAACACGGCTAAAAGCCGTTAAGCGTCCGGCGAGCGGACGCTGCAAGCGGATTAAATTTAATTTTATGACTTTCCTTTACTTTGTTGTTGTTGTTGTTGTTGCTTGCCAAAGTGCGCTGCACTTGCGCGACGTCAGTTAGTTTGTTGTGTGAGAGTGTGTGTGTGTGTGTGTGTGTGTGTGTGTTGGCTGTCATAATAAAACTGTTTAATTTGCACGACGCTGTGACATTCTACAGCAATGGCAAACGAGCTTGCGTGCGAGCGAGACAGCCGACTGTTTACAAGATTCGCCAAGTTTGTTGCATGCAACAAGCTGCCTTGCCGGCCGGTCTTTGCCTTCGCCATATGCCACAAAGATGGAGAAAAATTCAGCTCGGCGCTGAACGCTCAGCGCTCGGCACTCGGCACCGCCAAACTTGGTCAGATTCGGGCCAGACAATTTGGCATTTCATTTATGCAACAAGCTGCCTGCGGCATTTTGTCACAAGTCTCATGTCTGAAGTCGCAAGTCGCAAGTCGCAAGCCTCGAGCCGAGCTCCTCAGTTTTGAGTGCTTTTTGTCAGCGAGTCGTGTTCAGTTCATCAAAACGACTGGCACTCCAAATTGGGCACAACAGCAGAGAGTGCAATAAAACTGCCTGCTGCTGCAGCCGACAAATGAGTAAAAGGCTAATTGAAGTGGAAACAATGACCTTTCATTGTGTAAATTAGTCACAAGCAATTTGAGCTGCATTCGGCCCCAGCAGGTGGAGCGTAAATTGCCGGCGGCCAAATAAGGCTGGGCCTGCTGCAGTATATTTATAAGGCGAAAAACCCCCAAGCCACGAAACACGAAAATTAAACTGATTAATTCGTAATCTGCTCTGGAAACGGTTCGAATTAGTGCGAATGCTGCAGCACGTTGAGCATGGCAAACAGCACACGATATGCTATCGCATATTGTACTGTATATGGCTATTGCCCCCGTCCAGCCCACTGACAACTGCTTGATCTCTATCACAGCCAGGCCCGCGATCGGGCGGCCGCTCGAACTGCGCCACACATCAAAGTCAACGCCACCAAAGAGCGGCAGCAGCTCGTTAATCAACGCCCGGACATGGGAGACAAAGCAAGCAACAAGTCAAGTGGTGACACTTCCTTCCACTCTCAACTCCTCCCCCCCTGCCCAGCAGTCAGCCTGCTTGACAGCGAGGCAAAGATGACGCCGCTGCATTTAAAAGGAACAACTAATTACGCGTTAATTTTCTACTTAGTCGCAGCGACTGTTGCTGTGGTTAGCCGAGGTTCCCCTCCAGCTGCCCCTGGCCCCCAGCTACCCTCGCTGCAGAGTGCCTGCATTTAATCACCGTCCTGCGGGGCACTTCAGTGATTCACTTGTCAATTTCGTAAATTATTACCTCATGCCTCGTGCGATAAAAGTGTAGAAAAAGCAAAGGCAGGTAAGGGAGGAGGAGGAGGAGGAGGATAGGGGAGAAGTGCATGGTGCGGGCAGCTTTAAGTGGAGTGAATCAAGTTAATTGCTGTTAATTTCACCATTGCGCATTGTCAACAGGGAAGGTTGTTGACGAAGTCACCTCAACAATCGAACGAAATGCGTAAATCCCAGAAACGTGAATTACTGCAGAATGCGAAATGACAGTAAGAAGAGAGCGAGAGCGAAGTACAGTAAAATTTGCAACAGGCAACATCTTAAACATCAAATCGACTGACCAGCTAATATGAACTCCACCGCTCTCAAAACACTCGCCTGGGCCAATATCTAGCGCAGCACAGAGCAAACCACTTCTTGTTGAGTATACGACCCGTGGGCCTTGCATTGCAATTTTCGCTTGCTTAGTTGATTTTCGTTTTGCGTTTTGCGTTCTGCGCTTCTCTCTCTCTCTCTCACTCTATTTTTTTTTTTTCGAACTGTGATTTTGCTTCAGTCTTTTTTTTTTCTTGGTTTTGCCTTGCAATTTGCCTCAACCCACATTCGAAACTCATATCCAATCAGCCACTTTAATAACCACAGCCAGGCAGGCTGGCAGCAGCAGCAGCAGCAGCAGTAACAAATTACGAGCACAAGCCGCAATTATTTGCCACTCATTGAAATTGTAGCACACAACAAACGACGACGACGTCATTGAGACGCTGCTGCGGAAGGGGCACGGGTGCTGGGGGAGAGGTGCTTAGGCAGCCGGAGGTGGGCAGAGCTGGCTACGGTGCAGTTTATACTTCTCCCTCTTGCAATGGCAAGGCATACGCAACCAAAGCCGCTTAACCTTGAGCTGCAAAAGTGGAATAAAACAAATCAAATCAAATCAAATGAAATCAAAGCGAAGCAGAACGCGAACGCGAACGAAAACGAAAACGAATCGACAACCGAAAGACGAAAGGCGAAAACTGAAAACCGAAAACCGAAAACCGTAATGAAACCAAAGCAACGTTCAGTTCGCGCTCAGTGAAGTCAATTTTGAAAATCCGCTCACGAAAACAATTGCAAAAGTCATTAAATAAACCAGAATTCAAATGGCGACAAAAAGCAATACGCTGCGCGCTGTTGGGCTGCATTCGAAACTAGCCCCAAGCGTGCATACACAGATACACACACACACACACACACACACGCAGAGAGGGGCATAAGTGCATGGCGAATTGGCTAAGCGGAAACCGCGCCGTTTTGACAAGGACAAACGACGGGTCCGAAAATAGGGGCAATCGAAATTGGTAAGACGAAGAGACGAACGAAAAGAGAGAGAGAGACGGGCAGGCGAACAGGCAGAAGGGCAGCTAGAGGGACAGACAGACGAAGAAAGAGGAAAATGGACGTAGGGAAAAATAGATAGAAGAACGACAAACAGACGAAAAAAGAGAGACAGAGAGAGAGAGAGAGACAGGCAGACTGAGTGATGAACAGACAGACAGATTTACAGAGAGGCAGACAGACACTCAAAGAAAGAGACAGACTGACAGGCAGACGCAGAGATCTAGGGACAGACGGACAGGCAGGCGGACAACTGCAGCAACATCCTGCTGTCTATCTGGCTGACCCGGTCAAAAGAATTTAACACACACACACACACAACCAAACTCACACACTCTGACAGACACAGACAAACCGTCGGTCGATTAATTTGTTTTATGATTTTACGACTTGCCACAGCCCACTAGCAGCAGCAGGGGGAGCAGGGAGGAAGTCGCCAAGAAAATGCCAAGCAAGTTAAATTTGTACTTGGCCAGCAGCAAAAATGGCAGTAAAATGGTTCTCCTCTTCTTCATCATCTTTAAGTATGTGGCACGAATCAACAATGACGACGCTGCACAGTGCTGCGCTGCGACGAGCCCAAAGGAGCTGCCACAGCTCGCTTGCCAGTCAAGTTGTGCCATTAGAAACGCCCCTTAATGGGTAGTTAACCGCCTTAAAATGTTGCTACGACGGCAGCGGCGCAGCAGCAGCCACAGTCACAGCCACCGCAAGCAACAACAAAAGAAACAACGGCAAGAAAACGCAATAAAATCGGTTAATAATGTTTTTCACAACGCCATTGAAACGTTCTTGGCCGGCAACAACCAGCAACAACGTTGTCCAGTGCACTCGCATTATGACCCAAAATATAGGTTAGCTGCACTTTAGACGCCGCAGCAAGGGAATCGCCTGACCGCGCCAGCCCACCAATCCCCCGGCCGATGATCGCCGACTGCATCCTCATCTTCATCATCATCAGCATCTCTGGCGAACGCAGCATTTAACCTCTGATCGAAGAGGCGGCCAGTGAAACTGCAAGACGCTAGACTTGACCAAATACAACGAGCTAAGCTGCACTCCGCTGCGGCGGGGCGGAGCCAGGCCAGGCTGAGGCGGGCCGGGCTTGGCCAGAGTCGAGAGCAGAGCCGGAAAACGCCAAGTGGCTGGCAGGCAGCATCCATGGCAACTGCAGCCAAATACAAAGCTGCCCGTTTGATGGCAGGCAATACAGTAAAACCATTGTGAGAGCTCTCAATGCCACAGTAAAACCGTAAAAACCAAGAGCGAGAGGGAGAGAGAGAGAGAGAGAGAGAGCAGAGGCGACTTTCAGGTGCTTGAGAAGTCGTCGTGTTAATTGCAAAAGGCAAGGGCAAGGGGTCTGGAGTAAGTACATAACTGGTATACACTGCAATAAATATTATTTATTTATATAAATATAAATGCATATATATAAATTTATATATATATATAAATGTGCTTAGCTGCTTTTGAAACCTGCGCGAATTTAGTGGCAGATTCGGAACGTTCTACTTAGCCGAAGTGGCAAGATGATTGCGCAGATTGCGCCTGCATTTCCCCAACGAACATCAGCCACAACAACAACGGCAACAACATCATCAGCAATGAGAGCAACAACAATAAGAACAGCAGCAGCGGCAGCAGCGGCAGCAGCAGCAGCAGCTTAGACAAAGACAGCTAAAGCTAATGTAATTTCCAGTGAAATTTTCAACGCTTCGGTTTTGTTTGTGGCATTTGGTAGACAACGCAAAAGTTTTGCAAAATGATTTTAAAGTGCAGCAAACTGAAGAAAGAGGTGGAGTTGCCACAACGAGAACAACAACAACAACAGCAACAAGGAGGACAACAACAACAACAACAACAACAATGCTTAGCCGGTAACTAGCTGCAGGTAGAAGAAGCACAGCAAATCTAAATGTGTTTTCACGGTTAGGTTTTTAGGCCAAACTAACCATACAAGTACCACGTAATTTCTGTTATCTGCTGTGCATCATTTTATTGCCGCCATGCCACAAACTCTGAACTGGTTGGCTCCAGCTCTAGCTCTGGCTCTGGCTCTGGCTCTGGCTCTGGCTCTGGCTGCGGCTCTGGCCTGGCTCCGGCTGCGGAGCGGTGCCGAGTCCGCGTCTAGCTACCAATTATTATGCTGCTTATAGGAAACTGTATGTGGCATGTGAATGCACATGAGAATGCTGCACGGTGAAGCTCTAGATTTTCGCCATGGCACAGAGAGACGAGACAATGGGAGAATGGGAGAATCAACGCGGAAGAGCAGCTCGCGCTCAGGTTCTCGTTGCAACAATGTGGCGATTGCCCGCAGGCGAGCTCGAAATTATCGCTCGATTCGATTGGGAAAATTTGAATATAAGTAGGCATATTCCTATATGCAATCATAATTACGCTCACAAGTATACTCAACACATATATATATATATATATATATATATTCAGCCATATTTCCCAACTCAATTTTATTAAATTTGCAGTTTTTTGTTTGGTAACTTTGACATGATGCTTATCATGCCTTTCACGCTCAATACGCACGTGAGTGCTCATGTATTTGTGTGTGTGTGTGTGTGCGTGTGTGCATTTGTTTGTGCAACAATTGCACGTGAGGGGGGCGTGGTCAGGCACAACAATTGAAATAAAGCATATGCCTGCAGTTTGCATCCGTCAATGTGGATTCTATGAAAGTCATTAATAATGCCTGTTGATGATGATGATGATGATGATGGGGACGCACGGCCAGGGAGGCAGGGGGAGGCTACTACTGCTATCGCTCTATTCAGCGCTGATATCGTTTGCGGAATTATAATTTCTCGCAGCGTCGCCATGGGGTTCAACTACACACACACACACACACCGCACACACACACTCACGCAAGGCGGCTGGGCAGGCAACGCTTCGCTTCGCTGCGTGCGACGTTTTCATTTTATTTGCAGCTTTTATTGCAGCTATCGAGCTGCCTCTTTGGAGTGTGACTTGTTTTTGTTGTTGTTTGTTTGTTGTTTTTTTTTTCCTATAATAATTAATTAAAATTGACATTGAGGCAGCAGCAGCGGCAGCAACAACAGTAACAACAAATTGCCAACAAGCTTCTAATGATTGGTTGCATGCCTCTTTGCCTGCTAACAATGTGCAAAATGCTTTTTGTGTTAAACAATTAGTTGTTGTTACTGCTGTTGCTGTTGCTGTTGCTGTTGTTGGGGCTGTCACTTAAGCTGAGCTACTCGCGCTTATGTTGTTTTTCTTCCACCTTTTGTCCAAGGCCATGCTATACATAGTATAAATACATAGTATATAAATATGTATGCATTTGTATCTATTGAGGAAGTCGCCACATAACTCAGAATCGCTGACATTGCGCTGCATATTGGATTTAATTTGCGATTGCGGTTGAAAGCCAAACCAATTTGTTATTGAAAAGAGCAGCCATGTATGTTATATACATAGTATTATATTTTTATATATGGTATATCTATAAGTATTTAGTTAGCAATCAGCAAATTGTTGGCTTGTGTCTTCTGCGCTAACCTGAGGGTGAAGCACAAAGGAAGTACAAAATTTAATCATCGAGACTAAAAATAAATATTCGTAAGTGTATAAATTTTGCAGTATAGTTAGTCTCGAATTTAATTTCTCATCACAGAAATAATAATCAGAGGTTAAGAAAAAATCAAGACTGCCCGAAGCAATATAAATAAATCTATATATATTTTCAACTAAGTCTCCAATTGAGTTCTCCTTTTTCCAATCAGAAATGCTTCTGGTTTTTATTACGATACATTTTGTATGCCACGGCGCTTTAAAAATAATAAAATTAAATGCAATTCAACTCATTTGTTGCTAAGTAATTTATACGAATTCAGACAGCGTAATCAATAAACAAATTTCCTATTTATGCAACAGACTAGTCGGATTTCTCTCCAGCTCTCTATGTCTCTCTCGCTCTGCGCTGGCAACATAACGGGCCGGGCCAACAAGCAACTTGTCATGAATACAAATACGATTATTCACACATGAATGTGTGCGTGTGTGTGTGTGTGCAATGCACTCGCACACAGCTGAAAATAATGTATTTTATTATTTTTTCCATTTTTTATTCGACTTTTTTATGCATTTTAATTTATGCAAATAAATTTCCACTTTGCACAGAAATCAAAATGAATTAAGTGCGAGTGATAGAAATGTTGTTGCATGTGCGTACGAGCGTGAGTCTGTGTATGTGTATGTTGTTGATGTTGTTGTTGTTGTTGTTGCTGTGTGGGTACCGTTGTTTGTGCCACATTGAACGAGTTGAGGTTGTTTTTCCGATTTTTTCGTTTTTTTTTGGGTTTTTTTTTGCCGCTTGTCTTTTCGATTTTTAATGCAGTTTTTCGCTTTTGGCCGGCCGGCATCGTCGGCATCGAAACGAGCTGCGTGTTGACAACACTGCAGCCGGCGCAGGCGGTGGCAGCAGCAACTGCATCTCGAGCCGTGGCAAGTGCGTGTGCAACGCCGTCGCGGCGAAACTCGTTTGGCGACGCCTCAAAGTAGTCCAAGGTGTGCGATATAAATTTGCCGAGCTGTCCGAGTTGTCTGCACGCATCGCATCTATGCGCATCATGTCATTGGCCTCGTGCCGTCGTCTGCTGCAGCGAGTGGGCAGACTGAGGCTGCAGCTGCGGCTGCCGGCTGCCGGCTGCCGGCCGAGTTTTCACAATTTTCCTCAATTAGCCGGCCGGCGTTCGCTGGATCGATTGGCAATTTTACAAGTTGCAAATTGCGAGCTGCACTTTCATAATTTCATCAAATCCCCATCGATGGCTCGGACTCGTCGAGCATGACATGTCAGCTGGCCGTGGTCACAGCGCATATGACGCCCTTAATCTCCAGCCCATATGCCACACACGAGAAGTGTGGTAAGCAAGTGCGAGGAGGGGGCGGTGCAATTGCGTAAATTATCATAAATTACAGGCTAAGTGGAAGTTGAAAACGGTGTACGCAATCGCCTTGAAAAATGTTCAGCGGAAATTTAAGCGTAATTTGCTGACCAGCCAGGGGGGAGCAGGGGGGCTGGGAGGTGCCAGGCCGGCAGTAGGCAGGCGGCGGCAGTCGGCAACCAGGAAGAGAGGACCGCAAGGAGCCAGCTCAACCCTCAGAGTCGCCCGCTAATTAAGTGGAAATTTATGGAATGAAATTACACTCGCTGCACTCGGACACGGACACGGATACGGACGCGCAGGCGAACGCGGCGGGCTTAAGCATTACATGTAAAATATTATTTTAACGAACACGTTACGTTACGTTACGCTACGTTACGTGGCGCTTACGTTAAGTCTCGGCCCGTCGCCAGTCGATTTTGCAGCCGTTTGGCAATTTTCCATGCAATTTTCAATGAAATTGAATTAAATGCCACTTGCAGATTGCAAACTTTGCAGGACCTGCACACACATTCACACACACACATGCACGGACGCACGCATACTGTCACAGATTCATACACACACACAAACACGATTTCAGATAAGCCTTTTACTGGGCCATGTCAATTATTGTGATTTCAGACACATTGAGCAAATTATGGCAGAAAATTGACCACAAGGCCTAACTTTGTTTAGAAGTTGGCAAATAGGTAAGCAATTTGGGCGATTTGAAAGTGTCTGATAAGGGGGGGTAGGCGAGCCATGCAATT
The DNA here is from genome assembly GCA_035046045.1 of Zaprionus bogoriensis. Lineage (NCBI taxonomy): Eukaryota > Metazoa > Arthropoda > Insecta > Diptera > Drosophilidae > Zaprionus > Zaprionus bogoriensis. The sequence continues at coordinate 2,057,060 of JAWNOI010000020.1, forward strand.
TCCGGGGTGGCTGGTGAAGCCTTCCTTATTGACTTAAAACGGAATGCAGGCAATTTATGAACAGGAACTTCTGATTATTTTCCACAATAATTTAGCAATTTCACATATGCAAAAGGTTTCGTGTCTGTAGACTGTACTATTTGAAATATATATGCACATACGTAGTCGTTTATACAGTCATACATCATGCATATTTCGTAAGCCCTTGAAATGCTGCGTAATCCTGCGTTTTTCTCAATGTCGCACATCGGGGGGAAAGTCCCTGTTTTCCCCACACTATTATGAACTTTTCAATGGCGAAAAAAACTCAATTGTAAATCTTTTTCCAACAACTGCGAAGGAAATAACAGCGAAAAGCTTTTTGAACTGTTTTTTGCCGGTAAAATATTGCAGCATTTTTCGATTGAAATTAAAAAACTGAAATTGTAACAATAAAAACCGGCAACAAAACATTTGAGTAAGGCGAAAACGTAATACTGCAATTTAATGTAAATACCGTGCGTTGTTGAATGTTTTTGCATAAATGCACGAACGCATTCAATACCCTGGGATTATCTCACACACAACAATGAATCCAAACTTGCAGAAATTATCAATTAATTAGGGTTTCAGACGCAGGCTCAGGCCTAGGCCCGAAGCGGAGCTGCAGCAAGTGCGTTGAGCTGATAAGTAAAACCAGATTAGGCCAATGGACAGCAGAGTCAGGCCCAGACGAACTGATGAAACCAGTTAATTGCCTAAATAGATTATTATCGAGCTTGCTGCGAACTAATTGAATTATTCCGGCGGCTTAAATTTTACAGCACAATGCTTTATGCTTTATTTGGAGTTTTATGCGTTAATTTGCATATGCCGCGTTCTGGCTGCAACGGCGCAATCAATCTGCTTAGCATTTAAGCGGCTAAAAGACAGCGAGGCCTTTGGGCCAAGTGAAACTGGTTTGGACAGCGGCCGAAAAAAAACTTGTTGCAAGTTACAAATGAATTGCGGCTTGCTTTGCGGCAAAACAAGTCCGGCGACTGATATTAATAATAGAAATATGTCGTATGAGCCGGCAAAAAGTTCCAAATCATGTGGGCTGTAGGTCTAAAAATAAGACCAGTGCTCTCTGTTCTCGGCTCAGTGTGTTCTCAGTGACAACGAGGCGTATGCTCGATATGCTGCCAGTAACTTCTTGCCAGGCGGCGAGTGAATGTTCGAGCGAACTCGCATTGGGTAATCCAGGCGAATGCCTCGTTTACTACGAAATATAATGAAAAGCGGCGGCGGCAAGTGAATTTTCAACTTTTACCAACAACGTTGCCGCTTACAAAATGTGCGGTATTTTTTTCTCTCGTTTTTTTTTTTTTTTATTTGATTGAATTATGTGCCGCTAACGGTGGCGCCGCCGCCGCCCCCGCTTGCCATTCCTTTCCTTTCAATAATGATTACAGCACATTTTGTAGTTGGCCTCGTGGCGCCGGCAATTGCACAACAAAAGCAACAGCAACAACAATCGTAACAGCAAAAATAACAACAACAACAGCAACGCCAGCTAGGCACAAAAATTGAAAGTGAACTTGCGACTTTCATTTTTGGTCTCTTATTTTTTGATACTTTTAAGCCGCTTTATTGTTTTCACGTCAACTTATTTAGCTTAATTTACCTTGGCTGCTCAGCCGTCGACACGCTGAAGGGCAACAACAAGAGCAGCAACAACAATCAGAGTACCAGCAACAACAGCAACAACAGCCACAGAGAGCGCATCAATATCGCCCTCCCGCTCCCATCGAGCAGGCCTCATTTGTGAGTCTGATTTTACAATTTCTATGATTTTCGTGCAAGTGAAAGTCCAACTTGGTGATTTTTCAGTATATTGGGGCATAATCAACATGCATACGACGCGAGGGGATTATGTTTAATGTTTCAAGTTCGTTACCTCACTTCAGGCGCGCGGAAGTAGTTGAGTGTCTTGTGAGTGGTCAATGATTCGCTATCGCGACGATTCGCGGGAGTGAGTGTAAAAACTCCATGGAAATTGTTGGCGCTCTGTGATTGCGTTTGTGAAATCACTTGCAATCAAATTACAATCGAATTGTTTTTTTTTTATCATATTTCATACTCATATCTATCAATCACAGCTGAAGTCGCTTTTGCCCTGCATTAATTACTTCTCCCATTCGTATGGCTTGCCCCACCGCTCAGCGCTCTACCCACTTCATTTGTGGTGCAACAGCGTGGCGGCGCCGCAGCTCAAGCTCATATGCAAATTAGTGAAATTCCAGAACATATTAACCGGAAGTCTGGAGCACAATAAATGCACCTGAATTATGATGTTTTTTTCTGTTGTTGTCCCCGACTTGAGTTCGCTATTGTTTGTTGTTGTTGTTGTTGCTGTTGCTTGTCGTGTGTGAGTTTTTCTCGCTGCAGTTTTTCCTGGCACCAAGCGTCGACCGCCACCGCCACCGCCACCGCCAACTTGAGTTCACGTTCTTGTTGCCGTTCCCGTTCCCATTCCCGTTCCCGTTCGCGTTAGCGTTCCCCTCTCCCCGTTCTGGCTGACTGCTTGGAAAGTGCGTTACCCGCATGCGACCCGAAAAGGGTGCGCGAGCAGGGACCGCGCTGCCCAGCAAGGGGCAAGTCATTAAGTCTGTGGTTTTGTTGTCGCTGTGGTTATTTGTGGTGCGCGCACCAGCGGGGGAGGGCGGTTGCGGTTGCTGCCACCGCTTGCTGCTGCCGTTGCTGCTGCTGAAGTACCGTTTCGATTTTGAGGCAAGTGCCAGGTCGACCTGGCGCTCCTTGCGAAACAACAAAAAATACCAACAAAAAAAATGCTTGTTGTTCAGTTCGGTTCGCTTCGGTTTGGTTTGGTGCGGTTCAGCGCAAATAAATTACCATAAAAATACGCCAAATAAGAATGCAACGCGCAGCGCAGAAATATGCGGAAATCTATGCATGACACTTTGAGGCCCGCTCCCGAGTCGAGTCGAGCACACACGTAATGAGACAGACGCACACCCAGCCACAGCCACAGCCCCAGCAGCAGTCGCAGTCGCTGTCGCGGTCGCAGTCGCAGTCGGCGTCGCAGTCAGCGTCGCCTCGGATGGGGTGCGATATGAAGCGAAATTATTGAGAAATGTCACGCAAATTTTTGAGAGCAGCAACAATAAAGCGACATAAAGCAGCATTAATAACAGTGAAATATGTGAGAAATTGAAATGTCAAGCGATAAGTGCAGCAGGGCCAACGGGGCGTATGAGAAATGCTTGTGATTATTTGCTCTATGCGCATGAAATTATGCAACTTTATGCGTGTCGGCTTTAATGTTTCTCCCCATTGTTTTTATTGCACATGTAACTCTGAACTATAACGATATATCGAAGCGGTTTTATGCCAGCGCCGTGTGGCAGTGGCAGTGGCAGAGGGAGGGGAGTATGCGGATTTACCCTTGCAAAGTTTTCTAATTAAGCGTACGAGAAATACGACTATTTGAAATAAAATCAATATCAGTTCAGAGCTTGCCGAGGCTTCAAATTGAATAACGTACGATGATTAAAGTTAATTTACAACAAATTTGTGGCAGGCGCAACAGGGAAGTGCGGGAGTGAGGGGAATCTGGCTTTCGTCTCGATTTCGTTGATTTTCAGCTTACCTGCAAATAGAAGAGAACAATACGAAAAACTTAATTAATGCACTGTTGGCAAAGTTCTGCATAGTTGTTGTTGTTGTGCTGTGCTGTTCACTGTTGATATTGTTGTAACCCGAGTAATGTCTGCATTATGCGAACGTAAATTATGTGTGTGTGTGTGTGTGTGTTTGTCTACCTCCGAGATACGCAGATGCATGCGCTTGTTCATTATGCAAATGAATTGGCCAACCACTGCAGTGGCAACCAAATAAACCAAAAACAGAAAACCAACAAATAAAAACTGATATAGTATTTTGTAGATTCAGACACAAAGCGAGAGAACAGCGTATTATAATGCAGACCGCGACGGGACGGCGGGCAGGCGTAACATAATCTGGCCATGAAACAAATGTCGGCAACAATCAAATTCAAATTTTTACCAAAAGGCAAAAAAAAAAAAAAAACTTTGGCTGCGAGTTGCCGCCACTCCTCATGTTGCAGTTCGCTGTTTTCTTTTTGTTGTTGGCTGTAACAACACGCAACTGGTTGAAATATCAACAAGTTTTGTGCGCTTCTCGAAGTTTTTAATTATGAAAATGTTTGTGTCTGCAGTTTCTGCAACTCTTTTTTTTTTGCATACGTACCGTTTGCGTAATTAAATGAAAAGGTAAACAAGGCAACAAGTGAAACCCCGCAGACGCATCGTAATCCCGCTAAAACCCCCTCAGCCTGCCTCCTCCCACCCATCGCTTCTTCCACACTTCGTGCATAATTATGATGGCAATTAATTACAAATACTCCGACAAGGTCCGTCTCTCTGTCTGCCTGCGAGCGGCGCACTGTCCGGCGGCCCTGGCGCCAGCAGTTGGCCAACAAAGACTACGGCTTAAAGCGCAAGTAGTTTTATTATTAGTCTACGCGATGCAATTAACAATTGCTGCACTTCACTTCGCGTGGGCCACCTACTATAATTAAATTTGCACTTTTCGCAGTCAACCTCAAAAATGCTTGCCAAAGTCTTTGCAAATATCAACCTCGACGTTAACTGCAGCTAAATGTCAGCTTGGAGGAGGTTTGGTCAGCTGTAACTAGTTTAACTGAGTCAAGAATCAAATGAAGCAATATGTTGAATATCTTTTAAGATAAGATTGTGCTTTTTTTTGGTTTCGAGTCACAAACTTGGAGCTCTGCCCAACCGGAAGCATGCTCTGCTCATTGACTTATCATTCAGACAGTAATAACCCTTTATCAGTTCGAAAAGATACTGCAATAATGGCGCAGTTCATTGAAATCGCATTACGATATATCGTTTTACTATATGTGCGCCTTGACAGTTGCAATCCCTCCGACTCCGTCTTGCTTCACTTTTTATTTCGCTTAGTTACGTGTCAAATTATTGTCGAGTATTATTATTATTTTTTTCCGGCGTCGATTTGATGCGCTTATATTGTCACGTAATTGCTCGTCAAACAGTCGAACGTGCGAAACATTTAGTTGCCATGCGACTGCGATACATAATTGAAGTGCAGCTGCCACCGAGGCGTATGAGTAATGTGCAAGAGGCGCATTATCATTGCGGCTGTTGCTCCACTACTTGCGTTCCAAAGTAGTTTTGGGAGAGTGCAATTCTTCTGGCAAAATATGAATTTAATTAGTGCTCTGTGCGCTCAGGTTATATTTCGACCACACGAAACTGAAAGCTAAATGAACCCTACGGCGGCAACAGAGCGTATGCTCAACGCAGCAGGAATTCTGAATTTCTGGATGCAGACGATGATTTTTTTTGCTTTATGAACCCTTGCAGTGAAGAGTTGCCATTGCCAACCAACCAGCACATCTGGCTGCCTGTCCCGTTTGGAATGCACAAATGAAGCGCAAGCCAATGACGAGCAGGATGCAGCCTCAGGACAGGAATGCAAGGGCCCTGCGCAGCATTTTTCATTCGTATGGGCTGCCCTGCTACATTCACAGACAATGCAGCCGGGCAACCAGTTTCATTTCGGATTGCAGTTTAAGCATCCGCTGCAGTCCAGTCCCAGGCCCAAGCCCAGTCTCAGCCTCAGTCCGAGTCCCAGTCCCAGTCCCAGTCCCAGTCCCACTCTCAGTGTCAGTCCAATAAAAAGCCCAGTAGCTGTCGTAATGATTTATGTGCCGCCTGCAGACTGCAGATTCGCGCTGTTAAACGTGCGTGAGGGACGAACGCACAGACGGCGAACCCAAAATCGAGCAAAATCGAGAAAAATATTTACGAGCGAGTGCAGTGGGGAATTTCATAAATCAGACCTCAAGCTGTCTGCTGAGTCATTGTCCTGCTTTGACAATTATGTCATGTGTTGGCCAGCGGCGCCTTCCATCAATTTGCCTGTGCGCGAACTGAACGGGTTGCAGCGCCCGCTCGCTCGCAATAATAAACTCATATTTATGGCCCCGGCGATGCCATATAGAGAGATTCGCTATTGAAAGATCTTCAATCTCGAACATGTCTCTATAGTTTATAGTTTGGCAAGTCAATTTGTTGTTGTTTCAGATCAGAGATAAGCATAAACGATTGATTCATGATGGGGGTGCGCTATCTCAAATCGCTCACTCTCTCTCTCTCGCTCTCTCTCTCTCTCTTTCTGAGATTATCTCGCAGCTGTATTAATGATGGCTTTCAAATAGATTGACCGCGTAAAGTAAATCGTGCAGCTTGTTTGCCATTTAAATCGAATATTTACAGATATAGAGTATGGCTAAAAGTGGATCATATAGAATTGTGATTATGGATTTACTAATATTTACTAAAATTTAATTATAATTTACCAACAGTTTTTATCTGCCAATTATTCCGTGCCCATCGAACGGCCACTTATGGCTACTGTTTTTGCAACAGGAGCTTTTTGCATTCATTTACTTGTCAAAATCAGTGCATCCCATCGGTCAGCCGCTGTAAATACTGGAGAGGGAGGCGAGGTATTGTTGCTGAGCTGACAACTTAATTAAAAACTCGCGTCTGTTGCATTTAATTAACTCGCCTTTGAGGACACTGCGGCTGCAGTTTCAAAATTACTCAATTAGCCAGACCTTACAGTTCCCGACACCTGCGAGTGCAGCATAAAAATATGTACACGAATGCATGTGTGTGCGTGCATCTGTGCATATTTCGCACATGCACTCCGCGAATTTGTGCTCGAAACATTCAAAATATGCGAGCCACAACGATGGACGCGTTGCGCATACGAAATGCTAGCCGAGTGGACTGAGCAGGCTCTTTCACCGGCCAGACGAACACATATCAAACACACACAGCTGGCGGCCGTCACGGCAACTGTTGCGGCGCCGAATGCAACTGCGGATTTTTCCTCGTTTACGGGCAGCCTTTTTTATGAAGAGTCTGACAGTTGGAAATGGCCGAGAGGGTAGATTCGAACAGGAACAGGAATCGAATTGCTCGCATTCTCCATCCATGATTTCAGGTTAAAATACTCACTTGTAACTATATATATTTATCATTATAAATATCTGAAAATACAAAAGCTATTTAGCTATTTATTTCTCTCCCTCTCTTCTCTCTTGCCCACTTTGTGCTTCTCGCTCTCCTTGAACATCTTCCATTCTCTACATTTATCTCCACAAATGTAAATATTTTTAATGATTGACTTCGTTCATTTTTTTACACTTTCTCCTCTTCTTTTATTCTCTCCGTCTTTCCCAGCGCTGCTTCTATCTTATTTTCTTCTATCCTTTTTTTTCTCCTTCTATCTGCTTCTCTCTGTGCTTTTCATTCAATAAGATCGCTGGCTGCTCAATTCTCACTTTATATGCTTGATGACATTCTGCTGACTCAATTGCAGGATATCTCACGGTCAAGTCTCAATCGACTGCAGCTTGTTGCTGTACTTGCATCTATTTGGGTATCCCGCTTGATGTTTCAGTTCGCGCTCACTTGGCAGCTTCAATTATTCAAATAGCTGTAGCCGATGCGCTATTTTGGCATTTTTTGCGTATTTGGATTTAGACATTGTCGTTGGCGCTTTGTGTGTGTGAGTGTGTTACATGTGCGTGTGTGTTGGCCAGGTTAGCTTTTGTTGCTGCCTGTAAAAGGAGCTGTTCGTTTGTTTATGCGGCTTGCCGTTGCTGTTGTTTTTGCAATTCGAAGCGCCTGCCTCAAAATGACAACAGCAGCAACAGCAGCCGCTACAAGATCGAAATTTGCATTGTTCAACGTTTCAACATTTTGACTGTTGCTGTAGTGTTGCATTTGTTTGTTGTTGTTGTTGTTGTTGAGGTTGTTGCTGCGCCATACCTCTGACCCACTTGTTTGAAATTTCATTTCGTTGCATACCGTTTATGGGAGCCCATGAATCAACGGGCTTATCTGCATACTCTGCGCCCCAGCTGCTAATCATATAAATTAAGGCCGTTGCATTTCTCATATGAGACCTGAGTCCATGCCCGGATCGAGGCCCGGCCGGCTCGGCTCGGTTTGGCTCGGCCCGGTCCGGCTGGGCTCGGCTCGGCTCTGCTTGGGTTTTGGAAAAGACTCTTGCATATCTTTACTTTCAAATCGGTGGCGTCTTCGCTGCGAAAGGGAAAAGCCCGCCGTCCAGTGGTTGCCATTTGACCCACAAATTAAGCGTAATAACTTTCGAAATTCGAGTTACATTGCATTCTGAGTTGTTCGGTTTCTCAATTCCGGAGTTTCTCTCCTCCAATTACGAAATCTTTATTGTACTTTTTGGGTCAGCGATGGCTGGCAGCAAGTGCAGGCGGCTCCAGCTGAAGGTTGCCCTTCAGCCGCGGAGCAACATTGTTGCATCCGCGTCGGTAATCGGTATTTTCTACTCTTCTCTTCTTGATAATTTCCAATAATTCTCTTCACATGCCTTCAGCCTCATCTTCGGCGATTCATCCCGAAAAGATCTTAACCTCAACCGGTTGTGGCACATAAATTTGATTTCGAGACGGTGGGGGGAAGCGGCTTTGACTCACGTATACCGTTAGAGTCGCTCGACTATAAATCTGAAATTTATGCATTATATTTTATCGACTCGAGTGTTAAATTAATGCAAGCATCGCGCTTTAACTCAGCTCTTACAACGACAAATGACTCAACGGATTGACTGAGATCCGTTTTAAGATTTCGAATAATTTATGTTTCGTTCGCCGCATTTTCACTCGCTCATTTACGAATATCTCAATTTCTCAACTTCATTTCACAAAAAGTTATAAATAAGCGTCGAAAATCTCTCCCAACTTGATGGCACTCTAATTAAATTTAATCAATCAATCAAATTGACGATGAGAAATGTAAATGCAAACAAAGTAATAAATAAATAAACACATTCATTTTTCAGGTTTACAACACGTTCGATGACACCCTCATAACTGTTAAATAAATATTACAAATTATAATAACAGTAAATATTTATTGAAGTTTTATGGTCTGCTCATAAATGCCGAAACGATAATTGAACAAATTAAACTCTTTAAAGATGAAATTTAATAATAACTACAAGGAAGTGATACTTTTGAGCAGAGAAAATCGAATTCCCTTACGCATTTCGAAATAAAAATGCTAAATATTTATATTTGAGAAAAGTTTAAAAATAAGCTAAAGTTAAGAAGGGGAAAAAAACTTGTCTAATATAGTAATCAATACAACTTGTTGCAGACTGAGAGATGGGCGTGGCCCCACAATTGCTCCCAGCTGTTTAGCATTTCCGTCTATGGAACACTGCCCAAATATGCATATCACGTGCCATGGGCTGCCCGAGAATTTATCAGCGACATTTTCATCGCAGGAAAAACAAGCAAACACAGCAGCTGAAACCTATAGGAAAACCTTAGGAGCGTACGCAGTCGATTCGAATTCGAGGTAATGAGCAGCAGCGAAGATCACGTTTTGCCATTAGCATATGCAGTTTTGCCCCCTTGTGGCCATTGTCTCGCGCACTGGAATTGAGACTGAAACGGGTACTTCGACTGCTACTGCAACTGGGACTGCAACTAGGACTGAAGCCGTGTCTGCCGGCAGCTGCGTTTATGGCGATTGCCGTTAGGCCATATCCACACACTACGCTGGGTCTGATGGTATCTCTGGGTCGTTGCGACTGCATCTCGTGCGTAAAATCAATAAAAATCCAATTAAAATAAGGAAAAGTTTCATAATTGCGCTTAGTATTTTTGCGCCGCGGGGATGGGTGGTCATTTCATTGCAAAAAAGTGAAAACCCCGTGGGTCATAGAGAAATTTCCGAGTGGAATTATTGTGCCGAAATGCCTCAATGTAATGCAGTAAAACAAGCGCAAGAAAAGCAGAAAAAACACACAACTTTAAGCACACTTTGTAGTGAGCTGAACTCGTTGTATACTATGGTACTTCTTGCCATTGTGGAATTCTTCAGCGACTACACGCAATTCTCGTATTGCTGCTGCTCATTTAAAAACAAACTCGTTGTTTGCTTTTAATGCTGCCGATTGCAGTTAAAATGAAAATGGAAATGTCTGTGCAAACGACGTGCTAAACCGACATTTTCCCCAACTCGGCATTGCCAATTTTTTTGATAGTTTTATTTCAGCCCGTCGTTGCACAAGACGAAATGCACACGAAAGGGAAGGGAAATTAACAAGCTCTTAAGACACTTAAGCTTATGACATTCGAAATGGCATCACAAGCTTGGCTCGACGTTGTGACATTTCCGAAATCATCATAATTAAGTATTTAAGTTGCGGCTTAATTGCAGCTACGGCAATGGAGACGGACGATTAGGGCAAATTAAGAGGTCCAACTATCTATAAATAGAACGAGCGATGCAATTTAACTTTCCCCTCGCTTGACTATCTAAGCTAATTAGGGTTATTTTTAGAACAGACCATTGAGAAAGACCAAATTTAGAGAAATTCTATAATTGATTTAAAAATTTCATATAAAATTGATTTTTATTTACGAAATATTGCAATTTCCTCCTGGCTGCTTCTACTGTCATGCGGAAAAGCCCGTTAAGCAAGTTGTCGGAGCGAAGTGATACACAAGACACAAGTAATGTAATATTTGTAAAACAGATAGGCTGCAAGTAAAATCTTATAAACTCTTGACCGGCGGCCCCGATGCTATTGATTAGCGGCCTGTGCTTTGTTGTGCAGTGCACGATTACGGCGGAACTGAGCAGAAACTCTTTTGAAATTCAATACACTTTCAAAAGGGACGGCAAGCCAAGGAAATCGTATCCGTTGACAGCTTGGGGGACATTGCATGGTTCACTAAGCGGAAGCAGCGCGTCCAACTAGTCCTGCCACTGCACCTGACATAATGCGCCCCCGCACTCCGCTCCCTGCCACGTGCAGACGGATGCACCGGTTGATGTCATGCCATAACGCCAGAGAAAGTGCCAGTGGGGAGATCGAGGGGCTCTCGGCAAAATAGCTGAGGGTAATGCGAAACCAATTTTAACCAAGCGCCAAGGTAAAAACAATATTAATTAAGATAAATACCGTGTGCGCGTGATAAGCAGGGGTTAACTGATAGTATCATTCGCTGCTGCTGCATCTTCAGCTAATTAGTGCGGGTCATTGGCAAGCAAGATTTCCAGCATGCAATCGAGAGCTCCTGCCATTGGCCGTACAACAGTCCGTCATCAACTTTTGACATCAAAGTAATTATCCTCGGCTTAAATCACGGTTGAATTAACTGCAATTGGCCGATCAATTTAAGTTTAATTTGCCAGCTGGCGAGTTCTCTGTCGACGAATTTGAAATGTCAAATTAAATGCAAATTACATATTTGGCATTTATCGCTGCGGTTGCCTCATATGAGTGCGTCTCTCTCTCACTCTCTCGCACTTGCCTTTACTTTCGTCCTCTCTGTCTCGCTCCGCCAGGACTGTTCATTGGTCTGTCCGTCTGTCTGTCGTTCCATTTGTCATCGTATATGTCGTGCTAGGAGAACCCATTAAAATGCCATTAAAATTGGCTTCACTGCGGCTTTCCTGCTCTCCCCCCGCACTCTGACACCGCATTCTGTTGGCTTTGTGTGGCAAGTCGCGTGGATTTCTTCAGAAACAATAACAACAACAACAACAACAAGAGTTTAACTCACTAACTTGTTAATTTGGTGTAGTTAATTGCCGTTAATAATGATTTGCGAAAATTGTTTGCTTTTCCAACAGATTGAAAACTACTTTTGTCTAAAACGAAACTGATAATTGCTTTAAAGCCAAAATCGTACTCAGTCTTCACTCCTTGGTAAATGATTCTTATAACTACTTCAAACTCGACAGCGAATGCTCTTAACTCGTATGTATTTATTCGCCAACAATTACCCAGCCAAGCTTTTAAGATTAAGCATCGATAAGCTGATTCCCAAGTTTGCCATTAGCAAGTTTTCCTTCAGGAAGTGGGCGGAAACTGAAGGTTCGACATCAAGTAATCTCTATCGTATTCCATGGGTAGCTTAGCTCAGTAAGTTTGTTGAATTTCAAATAGGAATCATAATTTTTATTTTCTTTATTGTGCTTGATCTGTTTATCGACATATATACATACTCTTTAAATACAATTGAAATTTCGTTATTTACTTAAGATTCGCGGCACGCTTTCGCCCGGATCTGTTTTATTTAATTGCGGAAACGAGTAGATTTCGTTTTGAGGGCTTGTCAATTCGTTGTGGAGAACAATCGCAGTCAGGTTTCAATTTTAACTACACATACGGCTTATATTTGTGTTTGTGCAGCTGTCAATTGCATTTTAAGAGCTAGGCAAAGCGAAATAAGTGCGAACAGGTTCAAACAAAACACGCGTTGCATAACCCGGCGGATAGAACAAAAATATGTGAAACGCAAAAGCAATGTACGCGTAACAACGGCGATTGTAAAATGCAAAAATTAAAAATAAAAAAACTCACGTACAAAACAAAAACAAGTGTTAAATTATAAAGAGCAGCAATAACAAACGCTCAGCGAGGGAGAGCGAGAGCAAGCGGGAAAGGGAAAGCGGGGAGACTGCATGCGTTTTTCCACATTCCGGCGTTGATGACGACAAAACGTTTATTTATGTAAAGGTCAATTTGCAATATTTGCGCAAGGTTAGGCATGCGTTTCGACGGACGAGAGAGGAAATAGTGATGAACTAGAACTGAACTAAAATGATAACTGGATCAGGGCAGGGAACTTGCACGAGCCGCGAAAACAATCGAGGAATCAACGACGGGCATTGTATACCTTAAAATAGCGGACATCTTTGAACTCAGATTGGCTTAACCTTTCGCCTAGCCCTCCTCTGGCTAACGCTCTCACTAATGGACTGCAATGGCTGACAATGCCACTTACAATTAGACGACCATTCGACAGACGGCCCGATGGCCTCGGGCATCGCAGCCGTAGCCTAAGCTGGAGCAGAGCTGCGTGCGAGTTTGTGTGTATCAGTATGTGTGTGTGTGTGTGTGTGTGTGTGTGTGTGTGTGTGTGTAAATGGCATTAAAAGGAATTTCGCCCGACAATGGCTGGCGGATTAGCACCACGGGCAAAAAGCAAAACCAAAAGCTAAAGTGCAAACCTTGCGGGCGTTTCGTTGATTTTGAGCTTCCGTCGAGCTGTGTCATGCGGGACGTCAAATGGCTTTGACAGATCCTTGAGCTATGCCAAGAGAAAGCAAACGAAAATAACAACAAAACAACATCGACAGCTACTAGAAAACAAAATACCCGAAACCCAAAAAGTAGCTAGCAAAAAACAGTAAGGCCAATCGTGTTGTATTGTCTGTTGGCATTGACAGGCGCGTGTGAGACTGCATTGTTTGCCATTAAAGTTGCGTTTTTTTTGTTCCTACATCGAAATTCGAGTTTATAAATAGATTTCATCAGAAACTAATAATCCAATATTGGGATTCTAAAACGAAGTCGACTGCACACAGAAACCTTGCCAATGTCAGTTCATTTGTGCCATTTGGCACGCCTTCATGTGGCAAACGACGCGTCGCTCGGGTGTTCTGGGGCCAAGGTTGCATTCGGCATTCCATGAGGGCGCATTGTTGCATTGAAAAAGTCGCGACTGATAACTATGGACATGCATAATACATAGGCCATGCTATACTGTGCTCAGCTGGCCATGAGGGTCTGTCCGACCTGGCAGTCGTCTGCCCGCTCAACGCAAGGTCGCCTAAGCACGCCTCCGATGGTATCAATAGATCGATATGCTTTCGTTCTACTGAGGGCACCCACATTTCAGCCTGCGATTTGCTGCACAGATTTATGAAACGATAGTAAAATTTTGACAATCAATAAAACATGACAAATGCTCATAAATGAAAAACTTGGCCTTGGCAGAAAAGTATTACCTGGAATACCAGACAAAAATTTGATTACTATCAAAGAATATCTTTTTGAAAAAGAGCACATGTTTTGTCTTTAATAATTAAGTTTTCGTTAATATATTTTAGTTTAAATTTTTGTGTACTCTTCAAGAAACCCCCAACTATTTCCTACCTCTATTCACAGTTCTTCTTTTTTCTGCTATTATTTGTATTTGCGTTTGTTCTACACTTACGTAAAATATAACCGCCGGCAATGGTTGTTAATTTTACGTGCTATTATTGTTAGTATATTTTTATTTTCACTATCACGAGAGTTGTGCACAACAAGCGAGACAGAGGCAATACTTCGTAACGAATGCTTTATGCAATCTGCACTTCTGCTGCTTGTTGTTTGTTTGTCACTGTCAACGGCAATAGCAAATACGACGCCAATACGACGAATTCTTTCCAATTGGGCTTTATTACAAAAAGAATTTGGTGAATTTCTAAATTCCAACTGGATGTTTCTCTCGCAAGATTTGGCAGTCCTGCCGTTTGATTGCAATTCGAACTTCTGAATTTCCGATTGAGAGGTAATTATAGTGGGAATGTACGGAGTTTCTTACCATCAAAACATATTTGCTTCATTGAGAACTTACCTGAAACGAGAGAGAAAAGAGAACAAAATGAAAATTGTGGCCTATCGAAATTACTTAGGTTTCAGGTTTCCGGTAGATTCAATATAAAAACGAAGAAATTTTAAATCAACTCAATTCAAATGCATTCATTAAATATTCATTGTGCTCATTATTGTGTGCAGCTTTTATTCACAATTGCAGTAATATATTCATTTGGATCATTAATCAAAACCATTTCTGTGACCAGCTGACATAATGTTCAATCTCTTCTTGCCCTACTGCACTTAATTAAATATTTAAATTTTACAGTATTCGCACAGTTTTTTACCCATCATAATTTCAATTCATTGTTTAATAATTGCGAGTACTTGTGCTGCTGTAATTCATTTACAATTACAAAAAAACCAAATAGATATATTTTATACCACAACACTCTGATGCAAAAGTTTTAATAACTTTAAAAAACTATTTTTACTAAATAAAAAATAATTAAAAACTCTCAAATATGATCAAATGGTAGGGTATGCACCCTAACTAACTATTCCGAATTCCCTTTTGATTCTTTTTAATCAAACTCACCTTGAAAAACACAAACCGACGAAGAAGCATAGAAAAAAAACGAACACGAGCATAAAGCATCAACAAAATTACAACTGACTGATATATGTTTATCGGAGGGACACAATGCGAAGAGGGGGAGGCAGGGCGCTTGATAAATAAATTGAAATAAAATATGAAAACTTTGCCTCTACATTGCGGTATTCGGTGCGGAGCATATTGTTTACACACAGTGCTCTGGCTACATTTTTTCCAAATTACTTACTGGCAAATGGACAGAACTCGGCAGCAGCAACAACAATATCTTTACACGCAATGGGCTGCTATGTATGTGTGTGTGTCAGAGACTGTATGTATATGCTCGCATGTACAAATACAGCTGCAAATTGGCTGCTTAATTTATGAAATTAACAAAGCCACAAAAAATATTCTCACTAACAAATAAATAATAAAAGCAAACTACAAACAACAATAACAACGTCTGCTAAAAGTTGTAGCTCGCTCGCTCGGCCCTTTTTCAGTTAACGGCGGCAGCCCACGAGAATTTTTTTCATATGTCACAGAAATTAGAAAAAAAAAAAAACTATTCACGAGCCGCTCGAAACGTTGAAGGTGATAGGAGTCGACTTGATGGATGATAGCGAAGGGGAAGGGGCGACCCTACGCTTGGTAATCAACCTTGAATTTGTTTATTTACACAGCACATACAGGCACAAATACAGACACAGACACGCACCCGCACACACACACACACATACTAAGTCGAACATAGTGAACTCAGAAAGACCCAAACTTTTAATTGTAGATTAACAAGTCTGGCAGACGCAGAACGACATTTCGATGGGGTGTTGAAGAGGCCTAAGAGATTATATCAATCAAATGGATTTCCATACTACTATATTTCATTAGACGCTTTGAGTATTTGGAATTATGCAATGAAAATGGAAAACTTGTCAACTACTCTCGTTAATAATCACCTTATTAAGACGTAAAATCAACATAAACGAAACATAATTCCCGAACGCGCTGGCATCGCGTGATGGCAACATGCAATCGCCTAAAAATACATACAGCCATCGGACCAAATTTGTTGTTTGCGTTTATTTATAGAGAAGTTTGTGTATGGCACTTCACGTTTACCTTAGCTTTTGTCCAAAACTTGCGCGACGATGCTCAAGGCTGTGCATTGAAATTCAAGGCGTGCCTTAAAGCATTTCATTTTATCTACGTCATAAATTGTTAATAATAGCATAAAAGCGAACGAGTATAACCAAAGTGTGTGCTTGTGTGTTTGTCTGGGGCAAGCACTGATCAGCATAATGCTCAGCAATGCTGCGAATGCGTGACGTAGCTGCAATAACTGTGCAGGGTATTCTTGAGTCAGGCCTTGCTGGCATTGTCCCAGCCTGCTTTTCAAGCAGTGTCATATATGTTTTAGAAAGCATGACAAGTAAATGTTTATGTGACTTGCAGCCTGCTTAGATTAAATACAAGCGAAGCTCACAAGAGATTCGAATCGGAGCTCACAAACAGTTGGGAAAATAATTAAAACGACAACTTTCGGGTGTCATTGCACTTAGTTACAGTTCAAGAGTCAGTGCGACTCATAAATATTTGCCACAGATACAGATACAGTTACAGAAACAGAACATTTTCGAGCTTTTAAGTGTGTGAGTGCTTGTGTATAAGTGAATGACTGACAGAGTTATTTGCGTTAATTAATTTGATTTAGTTGCGTCGAGGGGAGGGCATTGCTCGAGGTGACTTACACAAGTTGAAAGCGTCTAATTAGTCAAGATTTGTTGGGTCAGCAGACTGTTTGCATAACACATCAGCACGAAGAGAGGCGTAGGCGGCTGAGGAGCAAGGGGAGCGAGGAGAGCGAGAAGGGGAGCAGAGCGTCTCGGGCAGAAACTCAGATCGATCAACTCGAGCAATCGCTCGAATTGTTTCACATTTTCGATGTGCATCTCGAGATTCGTTGCGTGCAGCAGGCACGAGAGTAAATGAGCGACAAGTACACTGACAGAAAAACGTAGCTAAAAATACGCTTATTTATTGTCGCCTTGTTTTGTCTTCCTCTACATGATGAAAACGAATGCATTGAGTTAGAAAAAACGTGTGGGGACTGGCGGAGGGGAGGGAGGCGGCTGCCGCTCAGCCTTAGCTCAATGCCAGCTCAATATGTATCCAACGAGCTTTTGCCGCTGCTGTTGCGTTGTATCTGTATCTGTTCGCTACATCGCCGGGGCCACTTGCAGTTGCTCGCGCGCGAATGCGAGTGCGAGCGAGAGCGACAGCGAGAGCGGCGACGGTTGGAAAATTAGGTTATTGGGTCATGATTCAGTTCGACTAGCAGCAAAGCGACACAAAAGCAACAGCGTCTCGATTTGTATTTCATTTTGCCAGCGCCCATTGGCGCTGTCGACAGCGTACGTACTTGTAGATACTTGTGTTTTAGCTACTGTTCGCTTATGTACAAGTTTGTATATGCTTTTTCTTCCTCCGACTTTTTTGTTGTGTTTTGTTTTTTGTCATGTTGCAATTTAAGCAAAGCACAGCGCAGTGCAGCACAGCGCAGCACAGACTCCGAGCCAAGTCTGCGCTGAAGCTCGGGCCCGGCCTGCGCTTTGTATCTTTCTAATTGACTTCCCTCTTTTGTACGGCTGCTGCGATGTTGTCATTTTCATTGAAGTTGTTGTTGTCGTCGTCGTCGTCGTCGTCGTAGCTGTTGTCGTTTCTGTTGTTGTCGTTGGGGCAACACTTGACACTAATTAGGCCACTCTTTGTGCTTTGTGGCAGCTACTCGTATAAAGTTTATCAATGCAGGCACAACAACTAAACATTATCTGGCAGGCTGGCTGGCTGGCTGGCTGTCTGGCTGGCTGGCAGTATGCAAATATCTTTTGTCCGCCTTTCAATTAGCGGCGGGATAAATATTTACTCAAATGATAAGATGAAACAATTTACAGTGCAATGTAAATAGGAAGAAAATCGATTGCCCAATACCAA
This sequence comes from Zaprionus bogoriensis, assembly GCA_035046045.1. Taxonomy (NCBI): domain Eukaryota; kingdom Metazoa; phylum Arthropoda; class Insecta; order Diptera; family Drosophilidae; genus Zaprionus; species Zaprionus bogoriensis. The sequence continues at coordinate 2,075,139 of JAWNOI010000020.1, forward strand.
ATAAATAGGAAAATGAGGAAAAGTGGGAAAAATTGTTTTGCTGCCGCGTTTCTTGCTCTATAAATAAATCGCCAAAAAGTAAACAAAGTCAACTGCACTGCGCTGCACTCAAGACACAAAAATCTACACTGCGCGAAAGCTTTGGCAAATCGAAATTTGTGAATCACGGCAGCATGTCAAAATTCCGTTTCGCTCTTAATTGTGACATATGTTTTTCAGCAAGCAGACCATGTAAAACAAGAGTTTTTCGTGTTTCGATTTTTATGCGTATTTCTCATACGCAGTTTTCTCGATCCCATTATAAAAAATCGTCTGTGCCAAATTTAAACTCACGGCCCGCGAGCTAAACCCGGGCACGCACCAAATTCTTTCGGCCTGCCATTGACCAATATTTCGGGCCTAGGAAAAAATGAAAAATTAAATAAGCAACGAAGCTACGAAGCTACGAAATGAAAATGAGAATGAAAACGAAAACGAGCAGGCAGAAGAACACGTAAAACTGAGGACAACACAGGCCATAAATTTCAATCAAAATGTCTGATGTAAGCAATTAAATTGCGAAACTTTTTATGTTCACTCAACGTCAAGAGAGAAATGCTTAGACAGGCCAGGCAATTGCTGCATCTTGACGCAAGAACCATCAAAGTTAAGATTCTGCTTTGATAAACAAACCGAAATTAGACTGTAGTTAGAATAAGAAAAGAAAGAGGAAGATTCTATTTGACTAAATAAGACATTATCAAGCAATTTGAATACTGCAAAATACTTGCATAAAATTTCGATTATCTTTACTTTTGCAAAATCGTTTTTCAGCAGCTCTAATAGTATTGAGAAACTTACTAAGAAATTTTAGAAATTTTTAAAAGTCCCGTTACTATTAACTTTGATAATTATCTTTTAAAATTCTAATAAATTTTAAACATATTTTATAATGTAACTGTAGAACAAGTAAGAAGCTGAAATTCGTAAAAGTAATAACACAATTTCCATAATACCTTATTAAATATTTATGCCAAACATTTGCCTATTGCCCCGACAAGGCTACCCGGCGCGCTGCGTGGGCGTCGAATTTGTTGCCATTTTTTACGCACTGCCCCCGAATGTTGCTATTAACGTGCATAATATTTTTGTGTTTGCGTTGCTATTGCCGTTCAACTCCAAAACATGACACGCAACATTGTAACAGTGACACCAAATAAATTTCGCTATGAAATTTTAACAAGCGGCAACCACGACAACAACAACAACAACAACACAGCGCGAAGCCAATTGGCATTGCTAATGTGCAATTTTGTTGTTGTTGCTGTTGCTGTTGTTGCCTAGACTTGCTTTGAATTTAATTTCTGTGACAAGGCGACGCGCTAAATTTGTTTACGCCGACTGAGACTCAATGACTCCCAACTGCCCGAGTTGAGCAGGGGAAGTGCAAGGAAGGTGCTTGGCACACATTTTACACTTGGCGTTGTGGCGGCTGCTGTATTTGTAGCCGGTGCTCATTGAAATTGTACTTCAAGCGGGTATATTAGCTGTGGAGTGAGCTACATTTTTAGCAAAAATAACAACAAATAGACAAAAGTTGCTCGATTTTAGTATCGAACGTTTTAAGAATCGAATTTAAACTAGCTTAACTGACAAAATTAAACGAAAAACTATTTTAATTAAAATAAAAAATATTTATTTGTTCATATTATCGAAATAAACTGACATTTCAAATGAAACGCTTGTAATCATTTTGGATTCTTGATAAAGATTATAACTTACAAAAGCCACAATTAAGTGGGTATATGCTCACTGAGCAAAGCGTAACTCACAGTCGCCCGCAGCTCTTCTTACCGTTTTTTCGGACTGCATTCAAATGTGTGCGAGTGACACACTTTGCAGCAGCAGCAGCAACAGTAGCAGCAGCCGGCGGCGGCGCCTCTTATAAAAACCGCAACGCCAAATGCCGGCTAAAGTATTCAAAGTTGGCCCCCATGGCGGCTACGAATTATTTGTAAATACTCGTACACGCACGCACACACATACATGCATACAAACGCACACAGAGAAGGTATCGAAATAGCGCACATGTGTGTTTACTGGCCGTAAAAGAAACTATCAACCTGTCGTCAGAACATATCTGACACTAAAAATGCATATGAGTTTCCAATAATTAAAGCAATATATTCCCGAGCAGACTTTATGCACATTCCTCGAATCTAGCATTGTTAATTAAGCAATAGAGGCTTAAATAAATGAAAGGGGCTTTCGCCGTGTTTCCCTATTACAGCCAGCATTGGAGCTGCGACTCGTTGCCCCCTTTAAATGTTTTTCTTTTTTTAGGGGGAACGCCGCAAAGCAAATGTGTGTCATCATTTTGCCGGGCTGCTCTGTCTGTGTATTTTATGTCGCTTGCTTCTGTTTCTGTTTTCAATTTGCATGTGGCACACGGAGGCGAAGCTTAGTCATAACAAACTAATGTGCAACGTTGCCCGGTTGCAGGTTTCGAATGTGATTCGAAAACAAGAAATACGAACACAAATAAAGCCAAACGAAAACACTGTTTGACCCATTTCGCGTCCCATGGCATGGCAACGGCCCAAGCAGGAAGCAATTGCCAGAGAGCGCAGGGCCAACAACTCGAGTACATCTTCAGAACTCGCCGTCTGTTTGCCTGGCCGAGCAGATTGCCCGAGACGAGTCAAGTCGACAGTTTCGACAGCGAAAGTGCCTTGGAAATTAGTTGATATACTACTACGACATCAAGTCGATATGCTCTCATCGCATACTCCTCTCAAATCAGGCTTGATTAGGCCCCGCGGCTCTGGCACATGAATTGATTTCGATGCGTGTGTGCTCAAGAGGGTGGCGGGGGGGAGTATTAGTGCGGGGGGTGCTCAATAGTTTTTTCTTTTTTTTTTTTTTGGGTGAAAGCTACCCCGCCAGCGTCACGTACCCAATTAAAGAAACGCGCACGCAAAACTAAATAAATAGAAAAGCGATAGCAGATGGAGAGAGAGAGAGAGAGAGGGGAAGGGAGACAGTGGAAGACGAAGGCGCAAACAGAATGTGCAAAGTTCCAATGCGCTGAGTCTTAGACTTGGCCGTCGGGTCGTCGAGTCGTTGAGTCGCCGCATCAGCTTCCCATGGCCAACATAGTACGGGGAAGTCAACAATCTGCGGCCCAAAACAAACAGGCCAACAAATTGTCGGGCCTACTGGTAATTACCTTTGGCATAAATTTCGTCACTGCTCGGGATGGTCAATAAACTGCGGACCAAAGAGGAGAGGAAAACGTGAAAAGAAAAAATAAAAGAACCGTATCTAACGAACGTTGTCTCATGTTTGGATTTGGATTTGTTGTTGGATCTGGGTTTGGTCTTCGGTTTTGGGTTTTCGGTATTCGGTATTCGGTATTCGGTTGCTTGACCGACTCGACGAGGCAACGGCATATTTTTAGACTCATGACGAAAGCGACTGAATCTCCCACCTGCGGGCCCGCTCTTCCTTCCCTTCGCTCTCAGTCTGTGCGTCTTCTTCTGCTGCTTCTTCTTTCTCTTTCTCAGCGTCTAATGCTCGCTTATAAATAAATTAAGTCTGACGCGTTTTATTTCACTTACAGCTCGCTGAAGGGTATTACCAAGCTCTTTAGAGATACCACTAACATAGTTGGCTCGAGAGGCACTGCTTAGATAGATGCATATCTGACAGATACTTTCGACTAGGGTATACGATCTTCGCTTTGTCGAAATTAGCTTCTCATTCTTGTCTGATTTTATGGTTAATTTTCGACTGAATTTCGTTTTGTATTCCTAAGGTTTCTGTTTTGATTGTCGGCATTTTCGTCGTTCTCTCTGCTTCTGCTTCTTCTTCGTCTTGGCATTTTTCGTGTGTGCTTGAAAGAGAATCCCCAAAAAGATTGGATTCAAATTACGGTTTTTCAGGCTTCGCTGCACGGCATTGCCACAAAAGGAATAGCAGACGCACACACACACAGACACACACATACACACTAACACATGCATACTTAGACAAGTCTCGCCGAGGCACACATGAAGTTCGTTTGCCTCTGGCCGCCACCACCGGCAGCGTCGCTGTCGCCACCAAGTTTGTTGACCTTCAGCCGGCTAAAGGTAGACAGCGCTCAGGCAGAGGCAGAGGCAGCGACAGAGACAGAGACAGAGGCAGAGGCAAAGGATCACCTGTTGCAGCAGCTGCTGTTCTTGTTCTCGCACTCGTTCTCGCTCTCGTTGTTGCTGTTGTTGTTGTTCTGTTATTGGAGAGCGAGCCGTTGAACCCTCAATGTCGTTTACTGAATTTCAACACCTCAAAAGGGAGAGAGAGAAAGAGGCAGGGAGACTGCAGTGAATGTGAGTGGTAGAGTGAGAGAGAGCAAGAACCGGCAAAGCAAACCCCCGCTTTGATTGTGCCACACTCGATCCGAAAATGTTTGAGATTCTTCTCAAATTATATGTTGCCTGCTTTGGGCTCTTCCACGTTCTCTACTGCAATTTTCGAATGGAAAATTTGGGAGCGCAAGAACAAGCAGTTGAAGCAGGACGAAAGAGAAAGATCAAATAAAGCAGTAAATAATGCAAGTTATTTGTATGCAGTATAAAGACTCTTAAGCATTATATATGAGTGAAGAGAAATAAAGAAGTTAAGTAAGTTTTACGGGTTAAGCTAATTCCATACAGGCTCGACCCCTACTGAAGCAATTCTCCCCTGAGATCAAATCCAAAAGTGGACCCAACGCGCTTACGAAATAAACTCATTTGAAATAAATATCGTATATATATGCCTACAGGCACTTTTAATCTGCTCGATTGGCCTACTCCCTCGGTGAGCTCACAAATTATTACATAATATCACTCGCGACACTCGGGAGAGCGGTAATAACAAACAAACAGGGCACACAATGCGCGAACTCAGCGACAAGTGCCAGACGACGGGCTGCAATTGAAATTCTTTGCGATTTAAACAGCGAGCCAATTGACGCGATAAAAAACGCACTTACACACACGAACACACGCGCACTCACACACACACACACACACAGACAGACACGCACTCAGAGAGACCTATGCACGATTTGAAAATATGTAAATGCGTTTGTTCCCCCGTCGAAATAAAAATAAAATACCGAAACAGAAAAAGACACTCACAAACAATACAAATACACACACACACACAGCAACACGGGGAATACTACGTATAGAAGAAATCGTTGTACAACCCAAACAGTTGGAAGAGTCAAACGGGATCAACGGCTCGGCATCGAGTCGACATCGCTCGTTCCCGAAAGTTGAATAACCCAAATGGGCGTATAAACAAAACGCAAAACGCCTGGAGTCGCCGTATTCTCGCATTCGTTCTACCTCTCGCTCTCCCGTTCTCTACCTCTCTCTCTCTCTCTCTCTGGTTGAGTTTTCTATCTCTCGGCTACTTGATTCATATTTGAATTCAGCGATTATTTCGCATAGTGTCTGGAAAATGACGCATCGCACTGTGCCGAGATTCCCGCGGGCACTGGGAAATCACTAAGTGCGTGAATAATGTGAATTTCTGTGAATACACGCTCATTATTCAGACCATTCGGCGCAGGCGTAGCAGCCAGAATCGCCTGACATTGTCATACTCATACTTTTTTTTCGAGTTTAAAGTGTGAAAATTATGATGAAAGTCAAGCGAAAGTCAGCACAAACTGCGCAACTTGGCAGCGCTTTGCATTGGCATGCCAACTACCAACTACCAACTAGCATACTTATAGCGTACATTTATGCTGCGTATATTCCACACTATATTGGCCATATCCAATTGCATTTCCGATGCGCATAAACTACACAACAATGCGCCCGGCGCGCTGCCAACCCCTCGAGAGGACGCGCAAGGATTTCTTTTCATTTCGGCTGGAGAATCCCCTTATTTCATTCGGGCGTCTCGTCTCTCCATACACTGCTCGAATTTATGCGAGAGTTTCCTGTTTCAATTAAATTTTATTAGTGGCGATAAAATTTTACGAGCATTCATTGTAATCGAGCGAGAGACCGAGAGAGAGAGAGAGAGAGCGAGAGCGAGTCGAGAATGTCAGGCAAATGCCAATGGCAGTGAAAATGTTAAGCAATTCCATTGCGAACGGCGCACGGCAAAAGTTCAGCTCAGACAAATAACATGGCGAAACCAGAGAAAGAACAACTACGAGATGGAGAAAAACAGGGAAAACATTGCAAAGTCCAAAACTATTCGCAGAATTCACTGTGATTCAATTGATCTGTAAACAATTTTAACTGCGTCTCGACGTCATCGACAGGTTCAAAATCAACACAGTCGAGTCGAGTGTTATGTGTGTGTGCGTGTGTGTGTGTGAGTGCGTACTATATTTACACAGTGACGTCGAACGAACGCCCACAGGCTCAGAGCTCACAGCTCACTACCCACAACCCCGCCCACGCACCACGCCCCACGCCCCTTGCAGGCAAGTGATAATGGACAGACTACTAATGAAACCCACAGCTGTTTTTCGCAGGGCGGCAGAGGCAAATAGGTGGGAAGCCATAAATATGAGACTACAAGGAAAATGCCATGGAAAGCGAATGCGAAAATGAGTCAAATAAAATTGAAAAGGTTTTCGTTCCGGGTGCGAGAAGGCGGCTTAGCAGTCGTACGATAAAGGCCTGCTGCTGCTGCTGCTGCTGCTGCTGCTATTGCCCTGAATGCCTGAAGGAAGTGCTACGTAAGCAAACAAGAAAGTAAACTGCCAGACAGACACTCAGATGCGCAGACAGACGGATAGACAGACAGGCAGAAGGAGGAGCGAGACTGGCAGGCAATGAAGCGACTCACATTACGTATACGCAGCGTGCGATGACGACAACAAAAAATTGCCTACCAGATGCTATTAAAACGGAAGCAGCGCCAACGCCTACACGCTGGCACGCCCAGCGGTATTTATGCTATATATATACATATATACTATATATATATGTGGCGAAAAGAGAAATATAGCAAGGGCGAAAACAGAAACGAGAAACGCAACCAAACCAAAAGGGAACACACAAAACAAAACAAAAATGTCGACATGATTGTTATGTGAGAAGTGAGGAAGGAGCAAGAGGCAGGGGGTGGGCGCGATAAAAACCTGTAAAGCTAAGGCCAACTGGAATGGGTGACCGGGGGGAGGGGTGCAGCAATATCTAAAAGCGCGAAGTCTTTGTCTATGCGCGTCAAAGTGTTTTGCATGCTGCACGAAAAAGCGTAAAACTCAATTTAATCGCGTAATTTACGCATGATTGGCATCGGAGCCACAGCCATAGCCAGAGCCAGAGCCACAGCCAGAGCCAGAACGACAGCCGTTGCCGCAGCGCGTCGTGAGAGCTTTTTGTCGGCATTTTTCGTCGATTTTTTCATCGCTTTCCAAATGTAAATAAACCGAAAATAGCGCACGAGAGGGCGATGCGTAAAATTGCGTGAGCGGGCGGGAGGATGAGGGGAGGCGGACAGGCGGGCAGGCGGCTGTGCGTGATGACGTCGCGCCGCCTACGCGCGACGCATCGAAAACAACGCGAGAAACTATAGAGAAAAAACGCGCCAAGGAAGCAAGAAATCGAAATAAAACCAAGAAACGAAATAAACAAAACAAAATCGGAAAATAGACGCGCGGAATGCCGAACGCCGAACGCCAAGCCGAAAACCGAACATAACGGGCCAAAAAAAAAAAAAAACCAAAATGGCGGCCATATTGCGTCGTATTTCTGTTCAATGAACAGCTTGGGCGTCTGCCATTTTGTTTTTCATTGTTTTTTTCAGCTTTTCGTCTGATTGTCTCATTGCTATCTCGCTTACACCATCATCTCCATATCGCACAAGTATCTCGGTTTTTAGGGCTTTCGGACCAGCCGGCCGGCCGTTCGACTAGCCAGTCACAGCAACAAAGATAGAGAGAGAGAGAAAATCATGCGTGAAACTCGAAAAATCGAGATCGAACGGGATCGAGCGGAGAAAGTGTCTGCTGGACAATTGACGAAAATAAACCATTCAAATATAGTAAAATTTGCTGAAATTCTGGTTTGAAAATGTGTAACAAATGTCGCGAGAAAGACAAACATATGTGCATATTCAGAAACAGGTATATTCAAGGAGCCAGTGCCGAGTGCCGATATTGAACAGGTTTTTCCCCCCGGTTGACAACAGACATTAGCCAAGAGCTGCAGCTGAGAGTTGTCAACCACTGAATCACAACAGACTCATTCAGATTTATTTATGTCGCATGCAAAGTTGACGTTATTTCTTTTTGAATATTCGGAGACAAGTCTCAAGAGCATCAGTGAAATGCAATTGCATCATATATGAAATATCACAAGCAATTAGTTTACTTTGTAGTTCACTTATTTCTCTTCGAATATTTGAAGAGAAGTTTTCGTGGCTTTTCTCAAGAGCTTCACGCCTGGATTATCTGCTGCTGCTGAAGCTGCAGCTGATTCAATTATCGACACATTTGTTTTGCCGCCTTCCACTCGAGCACTCGACACTTGGCACCATCCAAGCAATTCAACAAATTCAACTAACTCGTTCTGCCAGCTGTGTGATAAGCCATATACGATAAGCATACGAAGCATACGAGATTTACAATCGCAGTGCGTCTCGGGGATTTCACGATTTGATATCTGTCGGATACTTGAGCTGACGCTGCCGCTGTCGCCGCTGTCGCCGCTGCCGCTGCTGCTGCTGCTGCTGATTCCCCTTGGGGGCATGAAGTAAGTTGCCACTGTCAACTTAAACTGCACAACGTTGGCCCACAAATCTGTTGAAATCAACAGCAGCTTGCCACTCACACTCACACACACACACACACACACACATAGTGGCACACTCTTTAGCTGTGTGGAAAACTGTTGCAGTTCCACTTCCACTTCAAATTATAATCAAATTGGATGCCAGCCTCGGGGCGCAGCAACTGTTGCAGTGCATTTGAATGCCGTTGAGTGCCAGCGCATAGACACACTCACTCACACACACACACTCTTTCCACTAACTTTGGCCCCCTTTTTTGCTGCTGTCGAACATTTTAATTTGATTAAATTTCATGTGACCCAAATACCGGAAACAGTTATTTTTGGTTGCCCCAGACGCGCTGCCCCAAAGTGACAATGGCCGCAACATTATGAACAGACGAAAGACCAAAAAAAAAAAGGCGTTGAGGAAAAAGAGGAAAAAGAAGGAGCTAAATCAAGTTAAGGGTGTAGCATAGGCAGAACAAAGGGAAAGGGGGAGGGGGGGAGGCAGTTGTGACGCGGCAAATGGGTCGAGAACGAGAGGGTGTTTGATTATGCCAGGGTTGCCCCAACGCTGTTTGTACAGCCAACAGCGGCAAGACGACAGGCAGGCAGGCAGGGCACAATAAACAACAGTAACTACAACAACAACATCAACAGCAACAAGAGCGACAATCGAGCAGAGTTAGCGATGACGTTGCGCCGCGTATCGCTGCGGCGTTGCTGACGTTGATGTCTTCTCTTTTCGAAGCGTTTTGCGCTCTGCTGTGCCTGTGAATGCCACATGAAAAGCAATTTTCATGCGTGGCTTCTTCTTTGTTCAATGCTAGCGTGCGCCTGTGTGTGTGTGTGTCAGCGGGCGGTCAACGTTGCTGCGTATTTCCGCCACAGAGCCCAAAGTCGAACACGAATACAAACTCAAACTCAAACACAGACCCAAACCCAGGCCCAGAGAGCCGGTTTTTCTTCAAAGCAAAGGCAAAACAAGTAAAGAAAACTATAGAGTATTGCACTCGCATATTGGATACCATTCAGTTGCTGCGTTTCATATTTTTTTTTATTCAATTCTGCTGCTTTAAGAGATTTTTGCTTTATAACTTCTATGTTTATTTTTTAATTGAGTTAAAATTTATAGCAAAGGTTAACAATAGAGTAAGCTATGCGTGTGTCGAATAGAAATATTCTTATGTTATAAGCTTTGCTTAATAATTAGCTTACAAATTGAAAATGTCGAATTTTAGAGACTGTGTGCATTAGTTTAAATGTTTGAAATAAACAGCAGCTGCTTATGCTATACAGCAACTGTCATGCCAAGTTTGGTGTCTCTAGCTCTTGTAACAGCTGAGATATGCATGTTTTTTCATTAAAAATATATATTTTCTATATATTTCGTATATTTGCACAAATCTAATATGCCTATTTTATACATTTTCATTGGTTGCATGGTAGAAAAAGTATCAAGCCGCACTCGCGCACGCACACTGGCACACGGTGCGTGCGTAAAGTGCGTAACTGTCGCTCTGGCTCCGTTTCAGAAACGGGTTTTTGCGGGAGACAACAACAACAACAGCAGCAGCAGCAACGGCAGCAGCAGCAGCAACAACAACGGCGCTCGCCTCCACAAAGCGTGCGATCTCGCTCGGCGATTTGACATCTCTGTCGCACACTCGCCTCGAATCGCCCGGCCTGCCTTCGTGGTGTGTACAGCTGTTTTCTGTTTATCTCGCACTTTCCGCTTCTTCGCCGCATTCGTGTTTTTGTTTACGTTCTGTGGCACGCACACGACCACGCAGCCAGTTCCATGTCCCCTTCCTAGCAACGCATTAGTGTGCGTGTGCTTGGGAGAGCGCGTCTCTCTCAGTGTATGTGTGTGTGTGTGTATGTGTTTGCCTGGCAACTTGATTACTTTGATATATCGCATGAAGTGCGTCTTCTTGGCTCTCTAACTCTGCCCTGCAGCGCGTGCTTATTGCGCACTGCATCCTCCCCCAAAAGTTTTGGCCAGAAAAGCAACCCCCCTACCCCTACCTTTCCCCTGAACAGCGTTACTCAACCACGAATTAGCTACGCATCAGAGTGAGCGCCAACGCTTTCACTTTTAAATTAAGTCATCTCATTTGATACGCAAAAAGCCGAAGCAGACAGCAGCGGCAGCTGAGAAAAAGTTAACCCACATTTTGAAAACCAAAAAAAAAAATAGAAAAAAAACAACTGCGCATTTGATAAAAGATACAAAAGAAGAAGGCTGACTGAATTGGCTTAAACTAAAATAAATAAAGCCAGCAAATATTTTATTATTGTACGCTTTGCTTTTTTGGGCTTCCGCAGTGGAACCTGCTCGAGCCGCACAAATCACAAGAATTTGTCGATAATTTCTAAGTTTACGATTGCCATTTGCATAATTGAAGTAATTGTTCCATTCTGGGCATGGTCTATTGTTAGTGCTTTCAATTAACAAGAACATAAATCGTTTTTTATGCTTTTCTGCCTGGCTTATCGCGTATGTCGCCTGTGTGTACATATGTATGGTACATGTAAGTTACATATGTACATATGTTTGTATGTTTCTCTGTGTTTTTTTTTGTTTCTAAGTGTTTTTTTCTTTTGAATCCCCGATACGCCGGCTGTCAATAATCTATTCAATCTGCGCGTTTATGAGGCATTTGCCAGGCACTTTGTGGAAATGTCCCTCCGACTGTCCCTTTCTCGATAAGCAAAGAAACCCCGACCCCGACTCCGACTCCTACTCCGGCTCCGGCTACGATTCCGACTCTGACTCCGAGTGGAAATGCCTGTGTATTCGTGTCCGTGCACGTTTCTGGCTTGGCAATCCTGTTGTCTCCTGCCTGGGACTGGGACGGAACGGGGACTGCCTGCTGTTCGGTCTGGCATCGGCTAACGACCTGCCAGAGGGTCTCGGGTTGTCGATTTTCAGTTTTCGGTTTTCACTCGCTGCATTGCTATGGTTTTACGATAGCAGCAAACATTTTTGGCTGAGTGTTTTCTGCTTCCTCTTCTTCTCGCTTCATTTTTCTGCCGTAACAAGCTAAAAAAAATGACAGGCTGGCAGGTCACTTGAACTCGGCAGTGAACCCTTGTGTGTGCCCAGGTCGACGGGTCGACGGGTCGGCAATATTTGCTGCACTCTAATGACTAATCAACCTTGTGGCCCAGTCGCAGGTAGGCAGATAATGCCATGTCTCTAATTGGAAGCGATAAATTACTGCAACCGCGTAGTGGAGTTATTGAAATGCAAACAAAAGTCGCGTCGGGCATCGAATGGTAATTGACATTTGTTTTCGATTTGTGAAGCTCTTCAAATTCGGCCAACATGCTGCAATGACCTTTTTATCGCACTGTCAGGTTGAACGACACGAAGGGCAGGGCCCCCTCGTCTTACTCCCCCTCGGTGTATCGACTTACCCGTCACAATGCTCGTTTGAAGAATGTTGCCGGTTCTTCATCAAATGTCAGCGTGGCTTACATTTCTTCTTCTGCGGCGACCCAAATGCCCAGTTATGGCCGGCAAGTGACAAATGACTCATTTTGTAATGGACAACGATGACAGCAACATGCGGGGAGGGAGCGGGAGGGGCTTAAAGTAGCAAAAAGCGAGAGCTCAGCTGAACGTCTTCCTCAATAGAAAAACTCGTTTGCCGAACTGAACAATCTCGGGTTGGAGGCTCCATTCTAACCAGAAGGGAACACGCACACAGAGATACATATATAGAGACACACACTTACACACACGCTGTGCCAAAGTCTGAAACTGAAGGTGAGCCCGAAAACCGAAATACCAAAAACTAAACGACTTTCGAAAAAACAACACACAAAAACCAAAAACCCAAATGCAGGCAGCTCGTTTCAGTTTCGGTTTCGGTTTCGATTGTTTCGGAGGGGAAGCCTAGGCTTGAGATTTCAAAGCGCCTAATGGTTCGCTTTTTGCTCTTTATAGCGGCCTTAAAAGCAACAACTCCCATACACACACACACACACACACTTACAGAAAATGCACACCTGACAACGTGTGTTTGTATGCGTGTGAGTGTGTGGCGTTTGGGTACATGCCACCTTGGTATGTGGGTCAATTTGAAATGCTTTTTGATCGACGCCAAAGAGCCGCTCGATTGACTGAAAAAGCGATAAATATATATGTATATATTTTTATTTTTTTTATATAAATTGATATGTATTGATATATTGACACTTTGCACACATATTTGGAATATATAATTTGCACAGAAACAGAGTGCGGAGTGAAAAACCTAAAGGGCAGGCCAAGCTCGGTTCGGCTGCTGTGATTTTATCGGCGGAAAGAGAAAGGAACGCGACGCCTGCCCACTTTCAAAACTTCCTCATGGAGGAAATCCTTGGATGCCCTTTCACTCGCTAAAAAATAAATGCAATTTCCTTAAGCGAGTGGGGAAAAGACCAAAGCAAACCTTTACCTTCGGCTTTACCCTTAGCTGAAGTTGAAGCTTGAGCTGGCAGAACTTGTTCAAACTCTTCAGCCGAAAGCATTTTTCACTTTCTTTGGGTCAACATTTTTGCCGTCTCTGGACAGCTGTCCAGCGTGACGGACGGCAGACAGACAGGCAGGCAGGCAGACAGAGAGAGAGAGAGAGAGTAATTCAGGCAGACAGAATGAGAGAGATAGGGGAGACACAGACAGTCAGACAGGCAGGGAGACAGTGAGTCGAATAGGCAGAACAACAGACAGAGGTAGTCAGTCAGGCAGAGAGAGAGAGAGAGAGAGTCAGACAGACAGACAGACAGCGCCAGTGACAGTTGCAGTGTCAGGCCAGTGCCACAGCCATTGCCATTGCCATTGACATGGTCAACAGTTTTGCAGCGAAACGTGCAAAAGCCAAAACGAAAACGAAAACGAAATGAAATGCGTTGCGATTAATTTCAAAATGCGCGGCTGCACTTTGCGCCATTTACTCTCGGCGAATTCTTTTAATTTACTACCGAAATGGGTCGCTCGCCAAACAGCTGGAGGCAGAGAGATGCCAGAGAGAGAGAGAGAGAGTGAGGAGGGACAGGGAGCGAGCGGCAGCTCGCCAAACTAATTGCAAGACAAATTACAAGCGAGTGGCGAGCGGCAAATGAAAGTAAAGTGAGCTAAAGTTAAGAATTCAGCGGTGCGTCGAAAGCGAAGCGCATACCGAAATTGGCACTTTTTTTCCTGCTCTTTGTTCTCATTTTCTTCAGTGTGTTTCTGCTCGTCTTTTTTCGGGGCACATGGAACACATAAAAACTATGTCAGCGCACAGCTCGACGAAGTTGCGTGGCGTGCGGAGCGTTGAGCAGCGTTTTCAATGTCATTAAAATAAATTTGCTTTTAAATACCGCAAGGAGGGGGCAAAAGGCGGTCTCGAAACGAACTCGAAGCTGGCGGGAGAGCGTGCTGGAGCGGGAGCTGTAGCTGGAACTGGGCCTCGGGTTGCCCTGCGGAAATGCGTGGACAAACGACTGTGGCGCGCTACTTGTCTTGAGCCCGTCTCAAGGGAAAGGGCCCAAGCTCTCGGCTCGAAATCACGTTGATAAATGGCGCCTGACATTTGCCACGGCAGTTGGGCTTAGTTTTGCTGGCCTCTGCTGTGCGTCGCTGTGGCGCGGTGCCCCTTAATTATAACAGGCTGGCAAATTATATACCACGCAGGCCTGCTCCTGCTGGCATCTGATTCATTGGCTGGTAATTAGGCGGCTGACGCGGCGTATACGTCATCGTAATTGAAATGAAAATGCGAGCAACAAGTTTCTCGCTCAAATAACCTTAGAATAAATTGCCTCACGTTTCCGTCCACACGCACAGGCAGACAGACAGACAGACATACACACTCACACACACACACACATACACCAGCACTTCCCAACTAGTTTGGCCGGCTTGCTGACGTTCCTCAGTGTGTTTACTCAGCGCCATAAACAAAAGGCTGTTGCTCAAGTCGAACAAAAATTCGAATTCAAATATTTTTTTTTTTTTTCCAGACTGCGTTTTCCCCATTTACCGCCACAACAATGGATCATTGTATAAAATATGAAAACTGGCTCGAAGCAGCGGCCAGAGAGCAGCGAGCAGGCAGCACACGTGAGCATCACATGCCAACATTCAGCGAGGACAAGCATGCCTACATAGATACTCACACACACACACACACACACACACACACACACATTCTGTTGGTGGGGGAACTTTGTTTTCAGATTACGAAATGAGGCAGAGCAACCAATTGTTGATTGACTTACGAGCGAGCGGCGTGCGAGTAACAAGTAAACAAAAAGCAAAAGCAAAAGCTTCCATTCAGCTGGCGACCGAACTCCCTTCGCATCAGGTCACAGTTTGGGTGTGCGTGTGTGTCTGTGTGTGGGGCTAACGATGAGGTCATAAGCAGTTTTTTAGCTGTAACTTGTAAGGGCTAAGCGCTAATTTAGTCTTCTTTTTGATCAGATCGAACATACGAACTGATTAGAGCAACTTTCGGCTTCTGCATAAATTCTGTTTGAGCCGAGGGTCAAACGAAAAGCTGAACACTCCCAGAGATATACATACATACATGTATATATTTTTTTTTTTTGGGCGCAGCAGCATAAAAAGTGTGGCCACATTTTTGTGCGAACGAAACTTTTCGGAAAAACATGCACAAAGCACAGGCGAGAAACCTTAGGCATGTCAGAGGGGCACTGGAATGAGATGTTGTCGCTGCGCATCTGTTAGATACATTGAGCCCGCACACTCAAACAATCACACACACACACACACCACACACACACACATGTGAGTGCGAGTGATACACAGTTGTATTGACAAGCCACACGGAACAGATACGCGCAGCTGAGTTGGCATTGAGTCTGAGTATCTGTATCTGTAGCCGTAGCCGTGCCCGTATCTGTATCTGTATCTGTAGCTGTATGCATTTGTGTATCTCGCAGTTAGCGCACGCCCCAGTGCAATGCAACAATTGCAAACGTACGAGTATTTAGCGATTATTAGTTGAAAAGCTACAGGGGATAGACAACAAGCTGGCGGAAAGAAAAACAAAACACGAGTGTAGGAAGTAAATGAGATAAATGAGAGAAAGAAATATAGTATGTAGCATTGCGAGGGGGCCGATGGGTAGGTGCAAGGTGAGTTGGAAATTGTTGCCGGTCTCAGTCCGGCACCGCGACGTAGCTCACAGATACGTTTTATTTTCCTGCACACCAACGTTTATCTAACTATCTATGACATCTATCTACAAGTTGATGATACACGCGCGCCTGTGTGTGTGTGTGTGTGTGTGTGTGTGTGTGTGTGTGCATATCTCTGGCACTTATGACGCAATTAAGCGAAAACAATTCGTATGTTTGCCGCACTCGGGCGAATAATCTATATAATTAGCTATAAAGCACGAGAATTGAGAGAAATTTCAATTGAGCAAGCGAACTTGCTATGTATCTGCATCCATCACACACACACGCTCATATCTATGCTGGCGCATAAGCATGTTTGTTTAACCCTGAACATGTATCGCACATTGCTTTTTTCGGTCTATCGCATTCTTTCACGAATCTAATTCTATTACGACATCGGCGGCATCGTCATTGCCATCGAGATCGCGCATCGCATCGGCATCGACATCGACATCGACATCGACATAGAGATCGGAATTGAAATTGGAATTGAAATCGAGCGATTCTATAAATGCCCCAGCGATGTTTCACGCTAAAATGGTGCGGGCGATCGAGCGAGTGACGTAATTATACTGGGGCTGTGGCCGGGAGACGGAAGATTACGGGATCCATACACGTAGCACAAAACGTGAGCTGTCATGGGGCTGAGCTTAGCAGCGTGTAGACTATTTGCCGATTGCAGGCGATACAGAACATAGCTATATAGCATTTTTTTACGCTGTAATCAAGTCACACAACTAGGCAGATAATGCATAGTTCAAACTGATTTTATAATAATTTGAAAAACAATATCTTAAATATTATAAAAAAAAAAAACAAAACTTATATGCAAGTAAAGCTTCAGGAATAAATTTTACTTTGGCATTAAGTCGAGCAATTTTCTAAGGGCTTTAGAAATTATATTATTTTTATTAAAATTCGTTAGAAATATATATAAAACAATTTATGCTGCCAGAAAATTTAAAAGTTGCAGCTTATCTTATGCAAATTTATGCAACAACAGACAAAATATATGTTTTCCAGTTTGCAGAACGTAAAACCCATAAACACTGTGCTATTATCGCTCTAACAGATCGGTGCAATTCAGATTCTTTTATATTTATGCTGCGTTTTGTTCTCTCGGTACATTAAAAAGGCATTTGCGCTTATTGTCTAGCATCGGATTTGGGCCATCCAGGGCGCAGCGCGGAAGGCCACTTGCAGTTACCCGGGTTAACCCAGATACGTGACTCTGAAACGCGAAATGCGACCCCCAAAAGCAATTTGCCAGTGGCCAAGCAGTGTGCCACATAGCTCTATACGATTGCACATAAGTGCAATGAGAACACACAGATACACACACACACACACGCACGCATACACTGAAATACATGCTGGCATGTATGTACATAATGCCTGATCCCCTTGCAGTGCCAAGAAACATAACATGAAAACATAGAGACCCTGATACATAGCTGCATGCGAGTATATGTGTATGTGAAGCTTCCCCCTCAACATAAGGCCAGATGCAGAGGCAGAGGCAGAGGCAGCAACTAACCTTGACACAGTTTGCAGCACACGGCGCCAGCCCCAGCTGCACATTTGTCGGCCAGTGGGCGGACTCACAATGCAACGAGTTGGGGACACAGAATCACAAATCGCAAAGCAGAAATCAAAGTCACAATCACAATCAAAATCAGCAGCTAAAGGCAATAACATACCATGCAAAATCTGAATGTTTTATGCTGAATTGCAGTTGCTCTATATTTAGTAATATATAATATAATAATTTTCTTTAGTTTAATTCAGGTACTTTTCACGCTTAACTTGTTGAAAGACTGATAAGTTCGACTGCGTTCGACGGGAAGCAAATGCAGATAAAAGCTCGGATGGACTGGCGGAAATAGAGAAACTCGGAAAACCAAGGCGGGCGATAAAGTAATCGTATATCATTTGAATAAAAATAACTTTGGGCAACTAAAGTCTGTTATCGCCATGTCTCAATGGACTAAGGAAAAACTTGTAAAAGATATGGAAACCGAAGGTTTCTTTGCTCCAATTACTTAAAGATTGAGAAACTTAGCAAAGCTAAAATTAAGCATTATAATTAACTAAACATAGAACTTCATAGAGATAATAAGAATAATTGCCTATAGTCTGAAAAAAAACTTTTTAATAGATATACAAAATTGAAACTAGGAATTTAAGTTTATTCTATACTTTCCTAGAAAAACGATAAAGTTAGATTTTTGTAATTTTATTTTGTAGAACTCAAATTCCTCGTAGTTCGTAGTATAAACTAGAAATTTTAGGTTGCTTTGCTCTAACTACTTGAAGATTGAGAAACTACGCAAAGCTAAAATTTTGTATAATATTTGACTACACATAGAATTGCAGGCAGATATTAAAAATTATGATCTAAAGTTTGAAAAAACCTTTAAAAAATATATACGAAATGAGAACTAAGATTTTAATTTTTCTCTATGCTTCCCTAGAAAAAAGGATAGACGAGATTTTTATAAACTTAATTTTGTAGAGTTCCCTGGTAGTTCATTGGGTAAACTGTAAAACCCCAAAATATAGCAGAAGACTGAAAATTTTATTGATGCATTGGAGTACAGAAAAACCTGAAAAAGTCTTAGCTTAAACCTCATGCGGCTTCCATTATGGTGTGTTATATCTATCCATCCAGCACTTACCTCATTTCCAATTGTTGTTATCTTAACGACCACCTCATCCTTGGCGACATCGTGGGAGACAACATCGCCGCTCTGCTCGCGCCCATTGTAGGTGAGGAAGATGCGTTGTCCCGGCTGCAGCTGGATGCTGGTAATGGATCGAAAGCCTGGCCCGATGAGATCGGATTCGCGAAACTCCTTTGTCATGGCATTGCGGCGCAGCGCCTGTGCCGGGCTGTGGTGCACACTGGCCGCAACGGCAGCAGCGGCAGCGGCACGGCGAGTCTCCACGATGACCGATTCCGGCGTAGCGGACACGGACGACGACACGGACGTAGACGTGGATGTGGACGTGGACGCGGCAACGGCAGACGGCAGCGATTGCGTTTTAAAATCGAACCGGACAATATATCGAGTATCGGCATTGACCAGCGCATCGCCCGGGAATGTGGGCGGCGGCATGGGATCCGGCGGCGACGACGCCGCCAGTGCGCCCGGCGTCTTCACGTCCTGTATGACGCCCGAGTACCAGAGGCCGTCCGGCCCCGGGGCGCACACCTTGGTGCCGATAATTGAGCGTTTGGCCAAGCGGCGGCTGGCTGACATTTTTATGTTGAGTTCCTTCCGCAAACGGGGGATGCTGGAGTAGGGGGCAAAGCGTGCGTTTCGCATGCGTTCTCCGTGCGTGTCGACGGCCGGCAGGAAGGGGGGATTGGACTGCAGGATCGGGGTAGCAGTGGGGGCGTACCGAGTACCGAGCAGTACCGTGCAGTACCGTGCAGTTTTGACCGGAACTAAAGCGCTACTCGCACACACTACTCTAACGCTATCTCGGAACTCTGCTCACTTCTCACTCTTGCAATTCTCTTGGCGCTTCGCTTTGTGTTTCTATTTCGCTTTGTAGTTTTATTTCGAATTTAGAACTTGCACACGACGCGGTTGGCTGGCACCTTCTTTTATAGCATTTGACATTATTATTTATAGTGGTTAATAGCAGCAACTATGATTACTACTACTTCTGCTGCTACTACTAATATTATTATTATTATTATTATTTTAATTATTATTTTTATTTCTTTTTTGTTTGCTTGCACTTCAATTGCACTTCAGTTTATACTTGACAATATTTTCTTTGCACTTTGCTTGCGGCTGGCTGCAACTTGTTGCACACGTTGCAAGTTGCTTAAGTCTGGCAGACGTTTTTGCTCAATTTGTACACGTTGATCTTGTTGAGCTCGCTCAGTTTTTTTTTGATAATGTTCTTGTGGTAGAGCTCCAGGCAGAGGGTGACGCGTTCGTTCAGATGCTGATTGAAATCGAGACGCAGTCGCAGCGCTTGGACGGGCCTACCTGTATTTCTATATATGAGTTGTTGTTGCTGTTGTTGTTGCTGTTGCTGTTGTTGTGCTCGCGGATGCAGTGCATCTAGCGTTCCGGGCAGCTTCACATGCTCGCTGTGCGTCTGTTTAGCGTGGATGTTGCGTTTGTGCCTAAGCATAATCTAATATTGAGACTTTTTAACGGCAGCTTGACAGTTTCTTGCCACTGCGCGGGGGGAAAACAATGGTGGGGGGGGGAGTTAAATACGAAGGAATCGCTACGTTCTGCTGTGTCACATAAAACGCCGGAGAGCTGCTCCCTGTCTGCGCTGATATGTCGCCGATTGTTCTTTGTTGAGTGTTGTTGTTGTTGCTGTTGTTGTTGTTGTTGTTGTTGTTGTTGTTATCGGCCGATTGGCGTTTATATGAATCTATATGTGTATATTTATTACTCGCTCTGCTTTCACGCTGCTTTCGCTGCCGGTCGTTTCACTTTTTCTTCAAAGTATTTACTTGCTGTTGCTTTGTTTTTTGTTTCTCACTCACACACACACACACATGCACATGCACATACAAAGGCCGAGAACACAAAGCAAGAGAGCAAAATGAATGCAATCTGCTGTCGATGCTGCACGTACTGCACTCTTGGCTATTGTATTTGTTTATAGTTTTATTTTGTTGTTATTTATTATTATTTGTTGCTGTTGTTGTTGTTGTTGTTGTTGTTGCTGGGGGCTACCCACTGCGTATTACAAGCTGTCGCCGTTGTTGTTGCTCCACTTGCGGCTTTTATTTACTATTTTGTTGCTGTTTTGGATTTGGATTTGGATTTGTATCTGGATGTGGAACTGTTCGATTTGGCGTCTTCGCTGACGACGACGACGTTGACGGCGACGATGGCGACTCGCAATAAGCGCTTATCGGTCTGAACACGAGAGTTGGCTATCAAAGACTAAACGAGCGGCAACGAGTTACAGTTACGCGAACGCAGCGCACAACACACACACACACAGACACAGACACACCTCGTCAGCCGCTCTCGCTCTCTGCCGCTCTGCCCGCTCGCGCTCTCTGGCTGGCGTACGCTCTCTGTTGCTGTTGCTGTTGCTGTTGCTGTTGTCGCTGCTGTTGCTGCTGCTGTTGTTGCTCGCTGTTGTTGCTGCTGTTGTTGCTCGCTTGCTCTGCTGTATACTTATTATGCTTTCATTGGATAAACATAGCTATGTATGCGCACACACACACACACAGGCACACATACCTGCTTGGAAAACCTACACAGTTGCAGAGTGTGAGCAAGTTTTTCCGCTGCAGCCAGCATAATAGCAACATGCTCTTGAAACTGTCCAAAATGCATTTGTCACACACACACACAAACATGCATATGTATCTATGCCTTCGCATGCACTTGTGTGTGTGTGTGTGTGCGGAGGCCTCAATTGACTGTTAACAGGCGCGCCTATAGGAAAATGTTAGTTTAATTCAAGCTGTTAAGGTATGCACACACACACACACACACACACACACACACAAGCATAACCATACTATTTTATTGTATTTTAATAAAATAAACTTGCCAGGCTGCAGATCAATGCAGGCCTAAAGCCTTTCCATATGCTTGCAGTCTGCAATTAACAGCAATTTGCAGAAATACGCAGCAGCGCAGCGCGCTTATCAACAGAGACACACACACAGGCACACAATATCTATGTACACACAGACGCCTCTATACGTGTATCTATGACGCCATCGCCGGCTTGCCAGCATAACAGCAAATGTCGACGTCGACGTCGTTGCCGCTGCCGCTGCCAACCCCAACCCAAAAAAAACTACGCAGTTAACAAAAAGTTAAACACTTGTCAACATTTTTCACAACGTCAACAGAGCGCCGCATAACTCGCCTGTGCCTGTGTGTGCCTATGTATGTGTGTGTGTGCGTGCGCCTGA
This sequence comes from Zaprionus bogoriensis, assembly GCA_035046045.1. Classification (NCBI taxonomy): domain Eukaryota; kingdom Metazoa; phylum Arthropoda; class Insecta; order Diptera; family Drosophilidae; genus Zaprionus; species Zaprionus bogoriensis. Next base: position 2,096,985 of record JAWNOI010000020.1, read on the forward strand.
GAGCGAGCGCCGCAGCAACAACAGAGCGAGACGCTGGCAACATGCTAACAGCTGTGCTGGGCGAGCAGCAACAATGTTGCGAAAACAGCTGTTGAGCAGCGTCAGTCAGAGAGAGAGAAAGAGAGAGAGAGCGAGCAGTAAGCTACATAATATACACAAGAGCGCGTACATTGCCACTGTGCGACTCATAAATACCCTGGCATTGTTTTGACTGCGCATAATTTTTGTTTATTATCTATTACCAAACATATTGGTAAACAAATTTCTAGTCTTAACAAAGTAGTTGAATAATAAGCAAACTGACAAACCAACAATGCCGTATGGCCGCGCTCTGCGGCTAAACAAATAAACTGCCATATTGTGCCAGCTTCCACTTGCGTAGTGCAACATATTCAATGTTATTGATTTCTCTTTACGCAGTATACAATGTTAAAAGCGCCGGCCGGTTTTCCGGTAACAGCACAACTTAACAGTCAAAGAGCGCGCTGCCGAGTATGAGAGCGCAATCTTGTGCTCTCTCTGTTTCGGCAGCTAACAGCTGCTTTTGTTTACATCGGCAGCGATTCTATGTTGCTGTTTATTGTTGTGAATATCGAGCATGTGTGTGTGTGTGTGTGTGTGTGTGCGTGTATATTTCAGATTTTTGGGGGGCCTCTGTTGTTGGCTCTGCTTTATGCTGGCAGCGCCTGTTATTGGCATTGTTGTTGCCTTTGGAATGACCTCTGTAGGCATAGCATAGCATAGCATAGCAGCGCTGCTGCTGCTGCTGCTGCTGCTGCTGCTGCTGGTGCGGAGGTGGAGACTGTCGTTTACTGGGCGTAGCGCCGCAGGGGCCAGCATAGGCACGCACACACACACACCCACATGCATGCACACACATACACCTACTTATTGTGTGCTGGCGCATAGATTTATGTTGCCATCGCTTGATATTTTGGGGTGGATTTCATGCCACCAAAAATGTTGAAACGCCATTTGCGATAGCTGCGTAGTTTCTCTAGAGAGCGAGAGCAGTGGATGGGGGCAGGGGTGGGGGGTAGACCAACTGCGAGCTATGCTCACATGGAAAATATCTACAGAAAGCTTGGCCCGGATTATAAGTCTGCATAGCGGCGACAGATGCAGGGGCAACCTGTGGCCAGTTGCGAGTTGCCAACGGCGCCCGACTGCAAAGATGCGCTATCCGACAAATTCAATTAATCATTTCTTGAGTGAAAATTCCAAAGCAGCCACAAACTGTAGGCAGCAGAGCGTTGCTGGCATTACAACAACATGCGCAGTTACGAAAAAGCAACAACAGCAACAACTGCGCAGTGCTGCTGCTGCTGCTGCTGCTGCGCTGCTTTGAATGCCTTTGAATGCAATCGCCTGGTTACAAAATCAAACGAAACGAAAAGCAACGCAAAAAGCAAAACCAAAACAAAGCGTTAGGCGGAGCGAGACAGCAATAGCTACACACACAGACACAGACACGCAAGCAAGCGAACAGATACCCGCACTCACAGATACGCACACACACACACACACGGTCGCGTTACTAAACTGGAAAATAGGTCAAACAGCTGAGAGAGCATAACACTGTTGCTGCTCTCTCGCTCTACCGCTCAGCACTTCAGAGAGCGTTTCGTCTGCCTGTGTGTGTGTGTGTGTGTGTGTGTGTGCGTGTGCTGGAGAGCGCATAGCTTAACATTGTAAGAGCGCATGTTGTCAATTAGAACGGGAACTACTGTTAGTTAACAGTGCCCTCAATTCATCTGATTGGAACGAGCCAGTGGGTGGTAAGCAAAGTTTCGGGCATGCCCAACTATGCATGTGTGTGTGTGTGCGTGTGTGTGTGTGTGTGCAGCATATTTATATCCTTTCAAGTCCCATTTAGCATTCCTTTGGCCTGAACTAGGCCGCCCTGCATTGAGCTGGTGCCGCTTATTGAATTTTTTACGAAATACTTGTGTGCATATGTATAAACCGGATTTTCTGATTTCTTTTGTAAAACTGTAATTCGTTGTTTCGTTCTTCTTGTTGTTGTTGTTGCTGTTATTTTTATTTTTATCTCGTCGCTTTGTTGCTGACGTTTGGTAGGGCGCCGCTTTTATTTTTTCTTCAGCCAGTGTGTGTGTGTGTGTGATTTCGATTCGATTGCCTTCGAAACCGGATTTCGAAAATACATAAGTACGCACATATGTACACACACACACACACACACATACAGGCACACATATGGTAGGCATGTATGCAGTATGTTTGGGTTTGTCATTACATTTCATTCAATTTCTTTTCTTTTCTTTTCTGTGGACACTTTTGCTGGGCATCGCGCATCGGACATCGGACATCGGACAACGGGATGGCAACTTTCCATTATCGCCATATCGCGACTGCCAACCCGCAGCTCATTGAGCCCGTTTCGCTGCGTATCTGGCAAATTGCTCTGCCCATGCGCAGCATTTGCAGGCGGCCCTTCGGCCCGATTTTCGTATTGGGGTTTGCCACACTGCGCTAGTTAAGGGATTATCCCTAATGATTTTCATTGTGTGCAGCAGTCAAGTTCCCCAACTGCCTCCATTGTTCTACTAATCACATAATATCAAATAATAAGTATCATCAATGTCTGCCTCATAACCTATATATACATATATATATATATACATATACGTATTTAATTTTATTCTCGTACTACTACCACATGCACTATCAGCATTTTTGGGATATTTTCGTTTTCTGCACCTGAGCGTATAAATAGAACTTGAATTAAAATTAGAAATGTTCACTTCCTACATACATTGCAATACGGTGTATCTTTAGATGTAGCGTATAGCTGGCCAGGCTTTCCTTTAGCTACAGATACTTACGATGATACAGGATGCGTTGACAAACATACAAACATATATAATCGTTAAATAGATAAATAAATGCTTGCCTAGACATATGTTTGTTGTTATACTACAAGATAATAAATTGATTTTTGGATATATATTCAGCAAAGATAAAAACAGATGCCTATAGCCGAGCATTATGTAATTTATTTTATTAATAGAAAAGTATTGAACTAATTAATTTATAGTATATCCAGAGGTTTCAAAGAGATTCGAAGATTTTGTAATTTATTTTAGTAATAGAAAATTAATTAATTAACATAATTAATCAATTAATTTTTAGTAAATCAAGAAGAAGTTAAAAAGAGATTCGAGCATTTTGTAATAAAAGTTATGAAAAGAAAACTTATTAAGTAATTAAGTAATTAATTAATTTAGTTTTAGTACGAGGGTCGTTCAATAAGTCCTTAGAAAATCCGAGTGAAGAAATCCGAAATCCTATTTTTTGGACGGGATAAAAATGTTGGAAAAACGATTGGCAAAGTGTGTAGAGCTAAAAGGGGACTATGTTGAAAACTAAAAAAAATTTCTGCAAAAAACAGTGTTTTTTTATTTATTATTTTTATTTATTTTTTCTAAAGACTTATTGAACGACCCTCGTATATCTAGAAGAAGGAATTCAAACCTTTTGTAATGTATTTTATTAATATAAAACTAATTAATTAATTAATTTATAGTATATCTAGAAGAAGATACACAGAGAGTCAAACTGAGCTTACTGCTGTGGGAAAAAAGTAAGGTGAATATTTTTGTAAAGTCAAAATTCTGCTAAATCAATTTCATCCCCTTCAAAGTAATTCCCTCCCGATAAAATACACTTATGCCAACGTTTTTTCAAATCCTCGAAACTGCTACTTTCCTTAGTTGAAATATTAGAAAGCTGGCTTGAAGTATATATCTTATTTTTGAAACCCTAGAGCCAAGTGAGTGTAACCTAAATTCATATTTATAGAATCCAATCCAAGAGATACTTTAGTTTATAGCTGTTCTGGTTTCATTTGAGTCCTTAAACTAAATTTCAACTCTCTATTAGCAATAATTAATAGGGCTAATACAGCCAGACTCTAGCACCTTCGGGACACATGAATGTGTTGGCTGCAGCTATGCCACAACAGCAGCCCAATGTGAATCTACCCTGCCCCATCTTCGAGCTGCCCGTCAAAGTGTTCCGTGTTTGCCCGAGGATGGAACTGAAACTCGAACTGCCGCTGCCAGCACCACGAGAGTGTGTTCATATGTCCGTCAAAGCTGTCAGTGGTCAGAGATGGGTGCAGCGGAGTGGCTGGTAGGGGTAGAGGCATAGAATTTCGGATAGAACAGTTGCAAGTTGCGTGTCGGCTCATTAGAATGTTTACCTGGCTGTGTTGCCATTGTGTGCAGCTCGCTCTATTGTTGCTGTTGTTGTGTTGGACGCTGATAAAGTTGTGTTTGGCGGGGGGAGGGGAGAGGCAGTGGCAACATAATGGAAATCAAGTTAGCAAGTGGCCAGGGTCGTGTGATTGATGTGCACATGTCACTGCCAGGAAGCATAAATTGCAGCCAAAGATGAGCGCTGAAATGTGAAAACTAAGCACGAGTCGCAGTCCCATGCGAGTCAAGTTGCAAGACCTCGCGTTGCACGTCGCAAGTTGCAGATACAAATTTATGTCATGTCCAGCATTTTGACAACTGGTTTCCACGTTACGGCTCTGGGGGGCACCTGCAGAGCAGGCCACTTGACATGGCTAACAAACTAATTTCACCGATCATCGGATGCGGCGAGCAGCGTGCAGCGTGCAGCGTGCGGCATGTAGCATGTGGCAAGGGGCGATTCAATTGCCGCTGCTCCACTCCGTTTGCGTGGCATAAATTTCCGTGGAAAACAGCAGGGCAGGGCGGGACGAGCGCAGAGAGGGACAAGCGTTTGCATTGTTTGAGCTGTAAGACGCTTTGTGTGCACAGTCACAGCCAGAAATACTGGAACTGCCCTCCCTCCCTGGCCGGTCAGCTGTCAGCGACGACAAATTATTGTCGCTCTTGCGGCTCTTGTTGTTGTTGTTGGTGTTCGCCGAGTGAACTTTGAACCGTCTGTAATTGTCGAAAACACAGGCAACCCAAGCCTAGCCAAGCCCGAACTCGAAGCAATGGACTGCGTTGCTTCCGGCAACTTGCAACAAAATGGGGCGCGAAACATTGTTGACCTGATTGTGTCGATATAGTTATATACACATACGGAGCAAACTCGAGGGTAACTTCATTGGAATTATGCTCTTAGCAAAGTGCAGTACACACACACACACACACACATCACTCTGCATGTGTACAGTGGCAGACAAAGCTATGTGCTCTGATCTGAATCCATTGCTGCTGACATCAAGGACAAATTCACCGTGCCAAGGGCAGCAGCAAGTTACTTGACCTACTTTAGATCTACTTAGATGTGTGTGCGTGTGTGTGTGTGTATATGTGTGTGGGTGTGTCTGGCAGGAGCAGCTTTGCTGGCCCTGTGATAAAGCTTTTAGTTTGCAACAGATTGTGTAAAGCTTTTGCGCAAAGCTCGTCTCTGGCCATAGGGTGGCTCAGTACATAGCGAGCGTTTTTTTTGGCAAGCCTGAAAGTATGCAACATTTTTATGCAACTGAAAATGGGTGTGATATATTAAAAAAAAAACAAGTGAAGAAAGCTACAGTCGAGTGTACTCGACAGTAAGATACCATTTACCTTTGGCTGTTAAAAAATAAATCTTAATATTAATTATTTTTATTCGTCGAACTAATAACAACGCATCGCATATTTTCTGCATAATGTTACAGGAGACCCTCCTACCAAGTTTGATGCTTTTGTCTCTTATTGTTACTGAATTATTTGCAAAAAATCGAAAAACGCATTTATCGATTTATGGAGTTGGTGGGTTCGTGGCACATCAAGTTTGAATTAAACTTCTTATGTGCATTGAATACACGAACCCTCCCACCAAGTCTGGTGTCTCTAGCTCTTTTAATAGCTGAGATAGCTGTGTGTTCATACAGACGGACAGACAGGCGGACATGATCAAATCGACTCGGCTATTGATGCTGATCAAGAATATATATACTTTGTATGGTCTGCCACGTCTTCTTCTGTCTGTTACATACATTTTTACAAAGTTAATATACCATTGTTACTCATTTTCAATGGGTATATGATTTAAAAACGTAGCCAATCAGGCAAAGGGAATATTGGGTTTCCCCACCAACCTTAGATAACAGATAACAAGACTGAGTCAAGCCATACAATAAAAAGGTACTGTGCCTGGAATAATTCAAAAGCCTGTGCTGACCTCATTTTAGAATTATTTGTATGTTGTTAGCACTGTTTTGCATCTCAAAAACTCCGTGTTGTTGTTTCCTCGACTCAAGTTTCCGCTCCGTAGTACCGTACCATTGAGGACATCACACAAAAACAACGGGAGTTGAAGAATATGCCGGAAAACGCCTATAAAAATGTTTCGAAGGCTAACAGAATCGCTGGCATATGTGTATTGCCTCCAATGGGGACTACTTTTAAGGCGACAAAATTTATTTGGATGATTAAGTAAAAAATATGTGTTTTTATTACCCAGTAAAGGTTAATATATTCGTTATTTTCAATACATGTTGGTTAAATAAGAGATAAAATGATTAAATAATTAAATATTTAAAAAGATTGATTTTCTAAGATATTTGGAAAGCCGCCAGCAAAATGAAAATGCAAATCCCGGAAATGATCCAAAACTCCCGCCGCCACATTGGGGGACGCTCCGAATCATCGATTTCTCGCTTGCATGCACTAATAATCGGCCCACCGCTCTGCTGATCATCTGCGATACAGCGCAATAGCACTTTAATCACCTGTTTAGGTAAAATTGAATTAAAAATTGAAAGCACTTAGTTGCTCTGTACTTACCCTTACGTGTCTGATAATTTTGTTTATTCTTGGATGCGCGCAGTTGCACTTAAATGGATTATGATCGATTAAGTACGTAATACCTTTATTCAAACCCAGAATCTCTTCCGGATCGATCAGATTGTTGTGCGTCAAGTTGGCAATCTTCAGGTTGGGCATACGTTTGAACATGTTAATGGGTAGCTTGCCTATGGCATTCTGTGACAGATCAATATGCCTCAGACTTGCAAATGTCGTGCCCAACATTTCATGCGGCACTGTTGAGTAATTGTTGTTGTTCAGCAGCAACACAGAAACATTTTTCCCTGAGAGACATTGAAAGTCTATAGTACTGCGATGCGTACAGTTTGCCAATGTTGAGTCTGTTGTATTCTTTATTAAACACCCGCAGTCAGAATTGGAATGACACGATATATTGGGAAAAGTAATTAGCCAAATCAAAAATATGAAACCAGTCTCCAAGTGATTCATTATCCCTATCAGATACAGTTACAGCCAAAACCACCAACACAGCAGTGACTTCATTTTAAACTAAATCTTATCTTTATCTTATCTTATATATTATAGTATAGCTAGTGATGTCAAAAAAAATTCATTAATCGATTATTGAATCATATCGTATTATTAATTTTAGCCAATCCGATTTTTAATTGCAATTAATCGAAAAAAAATGAAAATAATCGATTAATCATATGATTTTTTGCACTAAGTCTTGTAATTTAAATCTTTAATCCAAATGCCGGGATTACAGAAGAAAATTATAAATACATAACTCTTTTATTTATTTAGTATAGAACTCAAAAATAATAATTTATACAGACGCGGGGTGGTCAATCTGTTCCTCTTTTCGGTGGCAGTTGCTCCCGCCTTTGAAAACAGACGTTCTGCTGGTACTGAAGTACCTATGAGAAAACAATACCGACGAGCTATAATATAAAGCTTTGGTTATACTACACACATGTCCTCCCAGGCATTGACGACGTTGCATTTTAGTTCAAGGACTGGAGCGTTCAGGAAAAAACTGAGCTCGTCCTGAACAAGTGATGGGTCATCGTCTATTTTGCGGCGTTTGTGCGCCAACGACTTTTGGTGTGCTCATGGATCAAACTCAATTTCACCAGTGGATGATTTATAGCGCTTAGTAATTGGTCAATCGCAAAGCACTTGTGGTTAACAATAATGAAAATAATAATGATAATTAAATAAGTTATGAGACATGCTCAAAGCATCAAATTAAAGTATTATAAAAGTATTGAGATTGAAATTAGAGGTGGAGAACTATCGACGGCACTATCGCCACTATCGAGGGTTTGGCACTATCGAGCTACCATCGATGGCAGCAGACACCTTCGATAGTGGCTTATCCACTATCGATAGTGCCATCTATAGTGCGCTTCTGACATTAAAAAAAATTTTTTTCGCACATTTTCTGTGTAGGCGTCAATTGCAAAAACGAGGAAAAATTAATTAAATTAATAAGGATCGCTTTTTAAATCAGGGTATGTTTACTCTATATACATAAGTGTTTTGATCTATAATTTGTTAATTTGTGTCTTCATCAAGTGCCGACAAGCCGGACTGTAAGTACTCCTCCAGCACAGACTCTGAACAAGATTTGGAACCAAATCGACAGAGTAACAGAAAGAAGTCGAAATTTTCACATGCTTGGAAATATTTTAAAAGGTCCGACGACAAGAAATATGCTTAACTTAGTTAAAATAAAGCTTAATTTTATTTTATTTGCTTATAAAAAAAATTTTTTGGTTGGGCTTTACTATCACTATCGAGACACTGTCGATGGCACTATCGACACTATCGATGGCTTAGTATAAACTATCGTCGACTATCGATGGCGCCCACAATCGATAGTTCTCCACCTCTAATTGAAATACGATTCGATACTTACAGAGGAAAATGTAAGACTTTTGTTCAATTTGTTTGTAGTCTCTGCTATTCACTTTGCACTGACAATTTTGATTATAGTCTCTGCACTGCTTGCTTTGGTTGCAGTCACTGCTATGCATTTCGCACTGCAAGCTGGCGGCATTGTTGTCATATTTGAAAAATTAAATTAAACAATTAATAGTTTTACGTATTATATGTACCGTAACATAAAATATATTTGAAAAGTATTTTATTTGGATTTGTGTAGCGTGTAGGAATTTTGCTTTGCTCATGAGTCGTATACTTAATATTGCAAGCGAAAGCAGTGCTTGAAGCCAGAACACAGCAAGCAGTGCAATGCCGAAGCCGAATGTTACACTCTCCATCTCGATTGCTGGGCGCAGTGCGCATCTGCCAATCCGGCGACTCTTCTCTGCCAAGCAGCGCTGCTTGCGTCGACGTCGCCAGCGCTGTTCTGGCCGACGCCACCCGCACACACACGCACGTGCACACGCACAGGCAGCTACACGCACACAGACACACAGGCGAAGGCGAAGGCACAGGCACAGGCACGCAAAGTTGCGGCAAGTCCTGTGCGGAGTCTCGGGTCGGTCGTCATGTCAGTTTTGGACAAACACTCCGAGAGGCACGTCAGGGCCCAGCGTGCGCGCTTCTCGACTCGATCCACTGTGTGTTGTGCCTGTGTCCGTGTCCGTTTGTGAATGCGCGCGCGTGTGTGTGTGTGTGTGTGTGCCTGTCTGTGGAAAGCCAGAAAAGGCAGCGAATTCCCGTTCTGTGGCAAATTTGTGCTGTAATCGGCGGTACATTGTGCAAAAAAGTAGTGAAAGTGCGCCAACAAAAACAACAGCAACAACAGCAACAACAACAGCAGCAGCAGCAACAGCAGCGGAACTTGTCCAGGGGCAACGATGTGCGGGGCAGCGCCGTTTCAACTGTCAAAAGTTAGTTAGATACTTGCGCCGAGTGCCTCATTTTTTCTCCGCGTTGCTCCTGCAACTCCTCGGGCCATGGTTTTTGCCTGCGGACGCCAGTGACGTTGCCAAACGGCGTGTGGCGTGGGCGGCACAGGCACCTTCATATTGTATATATGCACACACACACACACACACACACACACATACATTTATGTGCTATTCACTTACCTAAGCAGGCGATGGCTGCGCTCCGGGCACATTTCTGCTATCATCTCAAGGCGCCGCTCTTGTTGTTGTCTCGCCCGAGTTGTTGGCAGAGGGCGAAAAGCGATTACGGAATCTTGCAGAATTGCAGGGATTTGTTGGGGGATCGTATGCAGCTACTGCTGTGTCATGACATTACTCATACGCCGTGTGCCCGGCCTTAGAATTCGCGTTCAAACCAAACTGGAAAGTAACGCACGCTGCAAACTGAATGCTATGTGAATGAAATCATCCGAAATACATGGAAACACACACACACACACACACACACACAGACACACAGACATGTGCACACCCGCCCGCGTTGTGTGTGTGTGCGCTAAAAAAATGTGAAATGCGTTCAACTCCCACAATGGCGAAAAAGCGACAGCGACAGCGGCAACAACAACAACAACAACTAATGTTGGAAATGACCAACGTTTAGAGTCACGCGAAGTTACAATAACAACAGTAGTGCTCGCATAGGATATGGCGGTATATAGCCGACTAATGGGTGTCATGTGGACAGCGGCATACGAGCCACATATACGTATGGGGTCTCAGCTGAAGGCGAAGACATTTGCCTGAGCAACTGCAGTATGTCATAGACACACATACATGTGCATATATCTAATATACTATATGTATATAGATAGCTAGTTGGGGCATTAGCTGGACAAACTTCGTTCTAGAAATATCGTTACAATATTTGAACTTCATAAAATCAAGTTTCTCTGTCTATCTGCAAGTTCAGTAGTCTCTATTTGCGCGTAGGGCTTAGAGTTCTTGATTTTCTAGTACAGAGCGCTGCTCAGACACTGAACAGATTGAGGGAGTCGCAGCATCAGTGCGTTGCTATCATAAATCATGCATATCTTCATTCTTTTGCCATTTTTTTTTTTTTTTTATACCATTTACCCATTGAAAATGGGTAAAAAATGGTATATTAACTTTGTGCAAATGTATGTAACAGGCAGAAGGAGGCGTGGCAGACCATACAAAGTATATATATTCTTGATCAGCATCAATAGCCGAGTCGATTTGGTCATGTCCGTCTGTCTGTCCGTCTGTCCGTCTGTCCGTCTGTCCGTCTGTCCGTCTGTATGAACACACAGATCTCAGCTATTAAAAGAGCTAGAGGCACCAGACTTGGTGGGAGTGTGCGTGTATTCAATACACACAAGAAGTTTATTTCAAACTTGATGTGCCACGCCCACCGCCTCCGCAAATCGATAAATGCGTATTTCGATTTTTTCCAAATAATTCAATAACGAAAAGAGATAAACGCACCAAATTTGGTAGGAGGGTGTCTTGCAACATTATGCAGAAGTTGGATTTTAGAATTTTGGATGCCACGCCCACCGCCTCTAAAAAACATATTTTTATAGTTTAAAAGAAAACTAGAAAAGCTAGAAGCGCCAAATTTGAAAGTAAGGTGCCTGGTAACATTACGGAGAATGTTTGATTTTCAACTTTTGGATGCCACGCCCACCGCCCCCAAACTATTGCATTTTAAGAAAAGTAGGGAAATAACAAAACATTTTTTTTAACACTCTTGTAGCTTACCATAGTACAGATCTACCCTATAAATTTCAATCCGATCGGACAATAAACAAAGAAGTTATAGGAGTTTGAATCTCCCATATAAAGTTGTGGGCGCTTAGAATTCCAACTAGAATGTTGAACTGACGCAGCAGAAGGCCGGCATCAATAAAAGTCTCATTTGCCGATCGCTCCGCGTAACTGTGTGTGGTCTAGATGGTTGCATGCAAGATTCTGGTGCATGTGGTCGCGGGTTCGAATCCAGCAACGGGCAATTTTTTTTTTTTTTCTTGCCGATCGCACTGCGTAATTGTGTGTGGTCTTGATGGTTGGCTCGCAAGTTTCTGATGCGTGAGGTCGCGGGTTCGAATCCTGCGCTGGGCAATTTTTTTTTTTTTAATAATTTTGCGCTATATGAAAAATATATTATGCAAAAAAAATAAGAAAAACCAAAAACTTTTTCTAAGCAATACAAAAAAAAGAAGACTGCGCTGGGATTCGAACCGGGGACATTTAGTTATAGAGCTGACAACTCTCACAACAAACCACTGAAGCACATGGTCTGTTTTGCATACAGCAGCAGAGACGGAGCAGAGGCTCGGCTTCAATGCAAAAGCCTAATTTGCCGATCGCATGGAGTAAACTTGTGTGGTCTAGTAGTTAGAGGTCCGACTCGTAAGTTCCAAAGTTCGTGAGAGTTCTTGGGTTCTTCGAATCTGGCACGGGGCGATTTTTTT